>ML661955.1:1320430-1647498 GCA_007570785.1 Antilocapra americana
GGAGGAGGGAGGGGGGTTCTGGAGGGGGAGCATATGTAAACCCATGTCGGTTTCATGTCATTGTATGGCAAAACCAACACAATAAAGTAAAGAAAATTTTAAAAAATAAATAAATAAATAAAACTGTGAAGGTGTTCAGGGTTAGACTTAAGGGGAGGGGAGGGGTACTCACCTGTGGTGCTAATTTTAAAAGATGACCAGAGCTCAGCAATCAAGACAAATTCAATCCTTAAGGACAATACTTTAAAAAACAAAACTGTCACCAAAAATCCATAATGAATAAGATGTCAAAATCTTAAATAAAGACAGGATCTACTCCCACATTTGCATGATCCTGGGAGTGAGTGCTTCACTTGCTTCCCTGTGGTTCATCCCAGATGGTGTGACAAGAGCTAAATTCATACTCTCTAGTGCTGTGTTCTGCTGACCCTGTTGGCAGTATCTCTCTGTGCATCAATGAACTGCCAGACATCGGGCGGGATCTCTAAGACACCACAGGGCAAAAGCGATTATATGAGCCAAGGCCAGCTCTTGCAACCACCTTGCCAAATAGTTTCAAGGCTCAATGGAACATTTCTGGGTTTTATAGGGCATCAGGGAAATGGTAGAACAGATGAGAAAGGGAGATGTTGGAAGAGGGTTGGGGGGAGGAACAGTCTACCTCATGAGTTGCTGCTAATGTAACCAGAATGGAATTTTCAAGAACCTATGCTTTTAGAAAGCCCTGAAACCCAGGTCTCATACTGAGGTACCTGCCCACTCAACTCAAAAGCCAAAGCTGCCTCGCCTTCAGTCTTCCTGTCACATGAAGTGCTGTTGGCTCTGGAAATCAAAGTAGCCATGGGACACCCTCATAAAGGCTATAGTGGATTCCAGCTGCTTAGGACACATCATCAAACTCTGGAAGATAGTGAAAGACAGGGAAGACTAGATTCAACAACTCCTTTGGCAAGAGCTGCTCACCCGTGAGTACCAGACCTGATGGAGGGACAGTGCAAACCACCTACAGGTGCCCCCTGCTGGCAGAATTTATCTGACAAAATCAGCCTTGCAATATAGTAATGCCTTGTGGGCCATTAGCTGGGACATAAAAGGTCCAGGTATTCACAATCACCAACATTCCCCGGTGTGTGATCTTACACCTGACCTGCTTCAAAATTTATGTTTCCTTCTAGACCTTCTGTAGGCACGAGGCATGTGCATGTCCTTCAGACAGCTTGCCTAGCTCTGAAACTTAGCCTGGAGAAATGAACCATATCTCAGGTCCCTTCACCGAGGGCCAGACTCTGTGTCTAGTTTTCTTTTAGGGAAGGCAGAGACAGAGCCAGTCACTGCCAGCAATATCTTCCAGGGGTGCTGGGAGAGCTGACTGCGTGAGCCAAGTCTGAGGTTTTTATTTTTCTGAGGATACAGTCAAAAATCTTTAACATGACATACATAGCTTGGCATAGTCTTCAGCCTCAGCTCGGGCTACACTTCTCCTTGTTTTTTTGTGCGTTTGCTTCATTTGTAATAGTCTCATTCCAGAAGGAAGGAAGGGAAGGTATAAATCCTGTTGTTCCTCTAATTTCCAGGAGTTCAGGTAACAGATGCAGACTACGGTAGGCAATCTCTAAGAGGCCCCCAATAATCCTTGGTAATCACACTCTTGGTATTAGAGATTTCTTGTAAACGTTTGGCTCACATTATTACAGAGGCTGAGAAATCCCAGTATCTGCTGTCTGGAAGCTGGAAACCCAAGAAATCTGATGGCAGTATTCTGAGAGCTAGCAGGCCCACTGTGTAAGTCCCAGTCCCAGGGACTCTGCTCAGTAGTCAGGCAGAAAGAGAGAGAGAGAGAGTAAATCCTCGCTTCCTCTACCTTTTTGTTCTGTTTAGGTCCTCAGTGGATGGGATGGTGCCCACCCACATTGCAGGGGAGGCAATCTGCTTTACTCAGTCTACTAATTTCAAATATCGATTATATCCAAAAACACCCTCACAGACTCACCCAGAAATAATGTTTAGCCCAACATCTGGGCACCTTGTGATCCAGTCAAGTTGACACATAAAATTAACCATCACAGATCCTAACTTTTCGAGTGGTTTTCAATGCAGCAATAGGTAACCGATACACATAGTCCTGAACGTTCCCTCAAACCTAGGTCATGCTGCAGAGTTAGAGATCCAGCCCTTTCATTCACAAAGAAGCTATTATTCTTCTTACAGTAGGGAAGGACAAATAATTCAGAGCCCTTATTTAAGGCTGTACAACTGGAAAGGAGATTTATGGTGAAAGTGAAGGAAATGATAAGTAGTTCTTTTGTAGGATCATATATTTTGTGTATTCTATAGAATACATTGTCTAAGCAGACTCTTTTCTTCTTTTAGAAGATATGTGAAATTCATGAAAACTCTTCTTATTGAGACAACAATAAATCTGTACATTTTATATTCAGTATTTAGCTAGTGATTTCAAAGTCAAGATTTACACAGCAATGAGGCAAAAAGGTGTGGGTTGGAATATTATGGAGACCAAAAGGATGCCAAAATATGGTAGTTTCTGTTTGTACACTGAGGTCACTTGTTCATGTTAGCATTTCTGTCATTGGTTCTATGTTCTCTGAGCAAATGTTGTATGATTAAATGTGGGTGAGCACATACACAGTGGACAAAAGCCCCCCATTATGTGAACACATGTGCCCACTGCTCTGGGCAGTGAGCCCAGTTTGCTCTAAGTCTTTGTTATTTGCACAGTGTCCCAGATTCTCTTTTGAAATGTGCGATTCACTCAATTTTATTAACCTGAATATGAAGCTATCTGATGCTTTTTGATAGACTCTCGTTCATATCTAGGTATACCCTTTTGTTGTAAACAGGTCATTTGTTTCTCTGTGTTGACCTGCAGGCATTTTGCCATTTGAACTGAAAGCAAATCCTTACAAGGTCAGATTTTAGGGTTATTATTTTAAAACAGATGACACTTCACACTTGTTATGCTAATTTGGAGATGGAACCATGTTTGTCTAAGCTCTACCAAAGGCTTTTTGTTGCTTTGATTTTTTTTTTTTAAGGAAAAGCAGATCAAGGATCATGAAAAGGAAAGAGATTTTAAAGCATACAAGATGAACAAAAATAATGACTTTGAGGCTCATGAAACAAAAATTTAGCACATGCCAATTGAGCACCACCGCTACCATTTTATAACTGTGTGATCTTGTCAAAATATTTAACCTTTCTAAAACAAAGCAGGGATAATAATAGCATCTTTCTCACAGAATTGTAGTGAGGATTAAATGAGATTATGCTTATACGTTGCTTAAGATATGTTTAATGCTGGTATGTAGCCAGTACTCAACAAATAGTATTAATAACAATATTATACATGTAGTAATGGTAACAATGATAATGCTGCTGCCATTGACGTCAGTGATCAAACATCTAAATCACAGAACTCTATTTGGAACCCGTTTGAGATCCAGTACAAACCCCCTATACTTATGAGGTTGCTCTGGCAAACAAGACTGAGAGAGCAAGTAACTAGAAGAGGCTACTGTATCCTAAGGCAACCATTTTCCTACCTGCTACACCTTCCCACCAACAACTGGTCAACATACGCAACCCTCTGGGAAGGGATTTTTTAATATTATACAAGATCTTCTTTTTATCTTCTTGGGCTCCAAAATCACTGCAGATGGTGACTGCAGCCACGACATTAAAAGACGCTTGCTCCTTGGAAGAAAAGCTATGACCAACCTGGACAACATATTAAAAAGCAGAGACATCACTTTGCTGATAAGGGTCTGGCTAGTCAAAGCTATGGTTTTTCCAGTAGTCACATATGGATGTGAGAGTTGGACTCTAAAGGAAGCTGAGCACCGAAGAGCTGATGCTTTTGAACTGTGGTGATGGAGAAGGCTCTTGAGAGTCCCTTGGACTGCAAGGAGATCCAACCAGTCCATCCTAAAGGGGATCAGTCCTGGGTGTTTACTGGAAGGACTGATGCTGAAGCTGAAACTCCAATACTTTGTCCACCTGATGCAAAGAACTGACTCAATGGAAAAGACCCTGATGCTGGGAAAGACTGAAGACAGGAGGAGAAAGGGACAACAGAAGATGAGATAGTAGGATGGCATCACCAACCCAATGGACAAGTCTGAGCAAGCTCCAGGAGATGGTGATGGACGGGGGAGCCTGGCGTGCTGCAGTCCATGGGGTCTCAAAGAGTCGGACACGAGTGAGCAACTGAACAACAACAAAGAGTCTTCTCCATGGGCATGACCACCATCCTTAAGTCTCCTCACCTAACCACCATCGCCCTCATGCTGACGGGGAATAAAACTTCAACTGAGGTTAAGCAAAAACCTCAACCAGAGATTTAAAATACAGCTTAATACAGAGACTCCAATAAGGGATTTTCCCTCCCCTCCTCTCAATTGTTTTCTGTGCTAGCTTTCCTCTCGGTGTCTGAAAGGCTTAGCAAGTCGTCTGCCAGCAGTCCCAGGCCTACATTCTCCTTCAAGTTTCATCATGAGAAAGGCTGCCACTTTCAGGAGACTCCTGAAGAACCCTGTCTGGATTAACTTGAGTCAATGCCCATCCCTAAACCAATTCCTGAGACTATGCAGAATAAAGTACTCTTTTTTAAAAGCTTACATTAAATTTTTTTTTCTGTTTAAAGACTTAATTTTAGAGCAATTTTATATTTAAATTACTCTTCTTTTGAAAGGCATGTAATACCTCACTTCTAAACTTCATTCTTTTCATCCGATACACCAACAAATCCTATTGACTCTACCTCCAAAACATATTCTGAATCTGTTCACTTCTTATCAGCTCCACTGCTGCTGCCATGATTTAAATTACCATTTTCTTATACCTGTACCATTTACTAGAATAGTTTTCAGAGAGCTCCCTTCCTGCTTCTACTGTTAGAAGCACTTGTTCATTCCTAAAGTCTGTATTACAATAGTGGAGTGATATTTTAAAACATTTTCCAGATCATATAATGGTCCTGCTTCCTGGTTTCCCAATGTCCTTAGAATAAAATCAATTTCTGATTATGGCCTACAAGGTCTCAAGTACCTAACCCAGCCCACTTCATCTCCATTATCTTCTTGCCATTCTCCTTTTTGTTTCACATGTTCTAGCTGCCCTGGTCTTCTTTGTGTTGCTCAAGCATAACAAGTTTATTCCTACCTTAGGAGTTTTACAATTGTAGTTCTCCAATTGTCTGCCTCTTGGAGCTTCTCTGGTGGCACAGTGGTAAAGAATCTGCCACCAAATTTGATCCCTGAGTTGGGGAGATTCTCTAGAGAAGGAAACAGTGACTCCAGTGTTCTTGCCTGAAAAATCCCAGGGACAGAGGAGCCTGGTAGGTTATGGTCAAGGGATCACAAAGAGTTGGACACAACTTAGCAACTAAACAACAACATCTGCTTCAGTTCCTTTTTAACCAATGGCTTAATTTTATTTTTCTTTTAAGTCTTATTACTATGAGAAATCACTTTATTTGTATATTTATTTACTTGTTTACTGTCTATCTCCTCACCAGTCCTGATACAGCTTCATTAAACTTAAGCTTGTGAGGGTAGAGCCTTTATCAGATAATCTTATTCTTCATTCTATTCTAGCATCTAGAATTATGCCTGACATTGAATATATAATTTTTTAAAAGATTAATGAACTAAATTTGGCTAAATTTAGTTTCTAAAAAGACAGTACTGAAAGGGGAGACTTAGAGAATCAACAGAGCAGTTAAACTAAAACAAACAAACAAACAAACAAGTTTAGAAGGAACAGAAATAGGGGAAGCAGTAAGAACCCAAGTAGCAAGGAGAAACTAATTGGTCCCAACCATTTTTTCCACTCTTTTGTTGCTCCATGAAGGCACAATGTTAATGCAGAGAGTTAGATTATACTACTGTGGGTCTCATTACCCTCATCTATCTAGAAGAGGGCAGAATGCTCCATCAAAACTTTAATAAAACAACGGCAAAGAAGAGGTAATTCTCCAAAGGAAATTTAGGGTTACTGTTCAAAGAAAGGAGGAATGAATAAATGTCTCCCTACCAAAAAATTAAATAGCCAAAAAAAGAAAAAGAGAAACAAATGTCTGCAATAATCCCTGATGTGATATCTTGTCACCTAGGAGACATCAACTTTACTCTCATGTAAACTGATGTATGCTTAAGAAATGCAAACAGATTTTAATATTAACCTAAATCAGATAAAAGCAGAAAGATACATCTGTTTGAACATCTGTTCAAAATCATACAACACATTCAAAAGATACACTTTTAAATATTTTCTCTTTTATGTTTCAGAAAAATTTAGTGGTCAGGAGACAGTTCTGTAAGGCATCTCCTTCTGGATGTCTCACATGAAAGCAATTCATTTCCCTGATACCTATTTTTCATACCATATTATCCCTCTAATCATTCCATAGTTGACCTCGAAATTTAAGAGTAATTCTTGTTTCCTTTCTCTTCTTCATTTCCCATACTCCATTGATTAACAAGTCCCATCAATTCTATCTCAGGAATTCTCAAATTTATCCCTTCTTCACTGTTCCTACCATCACTAAGTTCAGATCTCATAACCTCAGACCTCAAACCCTTCATAACAGCTTCTTTGTTATCCCATCTTTGCAGTCAACCCACTTCACCTCACCTCCCATACCGCTGCCACACTTATAGTTCTAAAACAAAGGTCTGTGTACATCAATGTCCTGCTTTAAAACATTCTATAGCTCCACACTGCTTAACAGAAGCAAAACCCCAACCACCTTTTGTCTTGGTAGGAGTGACAGAACACAATTTATTTTTTATTTGTTTAATTCAGTGGTTCTCTAAACTTGGTGTACATGAGTGCTTTTGTACATGAGGTTAGGACCTCAGTTCAAAAGAGTTTGATTTAATTGGTCTAGAGTGGAGCCTGTACCTCAGTTTTTTTTAAACCTCTCTAGATATTTCAAATGTGTAGCCAGGGTTGAAAAATGCAATTTAAAAGATAACTAGAAAGACAATTTTTCTTCCAAACAGCATGAAGTAACAGTGCACATATTTATTATCATACAACTCTGATGGAAATAACTGAAAACCTGGACAAAATATATGAAACAAAGATTTTCAGACACTGGATATTAGGCAACACAGAGAGTGATCCCAGAGAAAAGATAAACCAAAGAAGTGAAGCACACAATTGCCATAGTTTACTTCTAAGAGAAAGTTTATAGTTGGTAATGATAAGAGAGGGAATCAAGGCAGAGCCTAGTCGTCTCCCTAAATTGAAGTAAAGCCAGGCATTTGGGAAGGCCAACATAGCAAGTCTGGAATAGCCAAAATGGCCAAATGTGAAACAACCCAGATGTCTATCAGCGAATCAATGGATAAACAGAATATGATACGTATATTTAATGGTATATTATTCAGCCTTGAAAAAGAACAGAGTTCTGACACATGCCACTACCACACAAATGAAACTTGAAGACATTATGCTAATAATTTTCCTTAGAAGTTCATCAAACATTTAAGGAAGAAATAATGCCAATTCTACACAAACTCTCCCTCAAAAACTGAAGAAGACGGACTACTTCCCAACTCATATTAAGAGGAAAAAAATCATCCTTATACGAAATCCAGACAATGTGAAGAATACAAATCAACATCCCTCCTGAATATAGATGTAAACATCCTTAACAAAATTTTAGCAGCTCTAATCCAACAATATAGAAAGGATAATATATCATGACTAAGTGGCATTTATTCCAGGATCTCAATGTTAATTTTAACATTCTTAAAAGAATCAATGTAATTTATCATATTAATCAAAAAGAAAAAAGAAAAATTACATGGCATCTCATTCAGATGTAAAATCAAACATCCATTCCTAGTGAAAACTCAGAAAATTATGAATGGAAGGGGACTTCCTCAATCTGATGAAAAGTACCTATGAAAAACTTATAGGTGACATTATACTTAATGATAAAAGAATGAATGCCTTCTTCTTAAGATCTGGAACAAGGCAAAGTATGTTTGCTTTTACTATTTCAATTCAACTTTGTGCTAGAGGTGCTAGTTAGTGCAATAAAGCAAAATAAATAAATATATAAAAGACATAGAGATTGGAAAGAAAGAAAGAAAACTCTCCCTCCCTCTTCCTCTCTTTGTGTGGATGATGTAATTCTTATGTATAAAATTCTACAGAATCTACAAAAAGAAATCTACTAGAACTAAACAATGAATTTAGCAAAGCTACAGGATTTAAGATCAGTATATAAAAATCAATATAGGGCTTCCCTGATGGCTCAGTGGTAAGAATCTGCCTCTGCCTTCCAATGCAGGAGACACGGTTTTGATCCCTGTTCCAGGAAGATTCCACATTCCATGGAACAACTAAGCCACAACAATTGAGCCAGTCCTCTTGAGCCCAGGAGCTGCCACCACTGAGTCCACACGCCACAACTACTGAAGCCCAAAAGCCCTAGAGCCTGTGCCCTGAAGTGAGAGAAGCCAACTCAGTGAGAAGCCTATGTACCGCAACTTAAGAGTAGCCACTGCTCACCACAACCAGAGAAAAAGCCAACCAGCAATGAAGACTCAGCACAGGCAAAGATGAATAAACAAATAAAATTATTAAAAATAAATAAGAATCAATATAAATTAGCAATAAATAATTATAAATTGAAATTTTAAAGACATTATCATAACAGAATTAGAAATACGAGGAATTTAAGGGTAAATGTCTCATAAGATGTGTAAATTCTATATATTAAAAATATAAACTATTGCTGAGAGAAATTAAGGAAGAACTTAATGAGGGTTTCACAGCCTCACTAATTATTGATGTTTTAGGCCAGATAGTTCTTTACTGTTAGAACTGTTCTGTGTAATGTAGGATGTTAACCAGTATTCCTGACTTCTATTTACTAAATGCCAGAATCACCTTTGCTGTAATTAGGATAATAAAAACTGTATCCAGATACTGTCAAATGTCCTTTGTGAGGCATAACTGTTCCTGTTTGAGAACCACTGACCTAAATAAATGAAGAGATATACCATGTTATGGATCAGAAAACTCAATATTGTTAAAAATATCAATTCTCCTCAAATTAATATATAAACTTCAGTACAATCCCATTCAAATTCCCAGCAGACTTTTTATCTGTATTGACAATTGGAATCTAAAATGTATACGGGAATGCAAAGAACCTAGAACAGCCAAACAATTTTGAATAAGAATGAAACTGGAGAATTTGCACTATGTTATTTCAAGACTTACAAAACTATAGTAATCAAGATATTAATAGTAGAGTATTGGCCTAAAGATAGACAAATAGATCAATGAAATAGAATAGAAAAATCAGATATAGAGTCACATATACATGGAAAAAGTGGAAACAGTGACAGATTATTTTCTTGGGCTCTAAAATCACTGTGGACAATGACTATGGCCATGAAACTAAAAGACACTTGCTTCTTGGAAGTAAAGCTATGACACACCTAGACAGCATATTGAAAAGCAGAGACATCACTTTGTCAACAAAAGTCCATCTAGTCAAAACTGTGGTTTTTTCAGTAGTCATGAACCGGTGTAGGAGTTGGACCATAAATAAGGTTGAGCACTGAAGAATTGATGCTTTTGAACTGTGGTGCTGAATAATATTCTTGAGAGTCCCTTGAACAGCAAGGAGATCAAACCAGTCAATCCTAAGGGAAACCAACCTTGAGTATTCATTGAAAGGACTGATGCTGAAGCTGAAGCTCCAATACTTTGGCCACCTGATGCAAAGAGCTGACTCACAGGAGGAGAAGGGGGCAACAGAGGATGAGATGGTTGGATGGCATTGCTGACTCAATGGACATGAATTTGAGCAAACTCCGGGAGACAGTGAAAGACAGGGAAGCTTGGTGTGCTGCAGTTTATGGGGTCACAGAGTCGGACAGGAAGGACTTAATGACTGAACAACAAATACATGGTCAATTGAGTTCAGTAAAAGTATCAAGGCAATTTAATGGAGAAAGGATAGCTTTCTCAACAAACAGTGCTGAAAGAACACTACATGCAAAAAATGAACCTTGATCAAAACCTTGTACTATATTCAAAAGTTAACTCAAAATGGATTATAGATCTAAATGCAAAACATAAAACTATGCAACTTCTAGAAGAAAACATAGCAGAATATTTTTGTGACCTTGGGTTAAGTAATGGTTTCTTAGGTATATTAATAACATCAAAAGCAAAATCTTTAAAGAAAGATGTGACAGTCTGGACTTTAGCAAAATTTTTAAAACTTCTGCCCTTCTAAAGACACTGTTACTAAAACGAAAAGACAAACTGTAGATTGGGAGAAAATATTCTCCCAATGTGTATATAGTAAAACTTGTATTTAGAATAGAGAACTCAAGTGTATGATAAAAAAGCAAACAACTCCATTAAAATGGGCAAAAAATTTCAACAAACACTTCATAAAAATATACAGATGATAATAAAGCACATGAAAAGATGTTCAACATCAGTAGTCAATGGGAAATGCAGATGTAAGATACTATTTCACATTTACTAGAATGGCCATAATAAATAAGACAGTAACAAATGTTGGCAAGGATGTGGAGAAATAGGGACTTTCATATACCTCTACTGGGAATGTAAAAGGTAAAATACCTTTGACACAGAATTTGTCAATTTCTTTCTTTTTTTATTGTAACAAATTCAAGAAAGACTTTTTTCTTTACAATATTGTGTTGGTTTTGCCATACATTGACATGAATCTGCCATGGGTATACATGTGTTCCCCTTCCAGAACCCCCTCCTACCTCCCTCCCGATTCCATCCCTCTGGGTCATCCCGGTGCACCAGCCCTGAGCACCCTGTATCATGCATCAAACCTGGGCTGGCGATTCATTTCACATATGATAATTTACATGTTACAATTTCTTAAAAAGTTAAACATATACCTACTGTTCTACTCCTAGAAATTCATCCAAGAGAAATGTAAGCATATGCACACACAAAGACTGATACACAAATGTTCACAGCAGCTTCATTCATAATAGCCACATTACAGGAAACAACCCAATGGTTAGCGAATCAATATACTGTGGCATATCCATACAATGGAGTACTTCTCAGCAATGAAAGAAAATGAATGATTAATACCTACAATAGCATGGGTAAATCTTAAAACAACTATCAGTTAAGTAATAAGTGTGTGAAAGAAGCCAGGCAAAAACAAAGAATACATACTGTATGATCCCACTTATATAAAATTATAGAAAATGCAAACTCTCATGTAGTGACAAAAGGATCAGTGGTTTCCTGTGTGTTAGTGGGGCAGGAGGCAACAGTAGGTAGGGATTATAAGAGGGCAGAAGAAAACTTTTTAGGATGATGGACATGTAATGCTTTCACAAATATATACATACATATATATTTCACAAATGTATACCTACATGAATATATATAAATTTTTCAAATTGTACATTTTAAATTTGCCCAGTTTATTCTATGTCAATTATATCTATCTCAATAAAGCAGTAAAAAAATAACAAAAAGATAGATGGCTAAAGAGGCATAATGGCTGACATTTGATGTTAGAAATGCACTGTTTCTTCTCTGACATTATCCCTCACCCTTAACTCTGACAGCTGTCTGCTGGGTCCAGGCTATCCACCTAGAATATGCAATCTGCTAGGCTTCAAAAGTGCACATTATAGAATATTAAACATAGTTCCTTCACTGTATAGCAGAAATTAACACAAGATTGTAAATCAACTATGCTTCAATAAAATTTTTTAAAAGGGGGCAAAAACAAGCGCACATTGAAGTGCATTACTATCAGCTGGCAACTCACTTAATTCTTCTTTTTTAAATAGTTGTGTACCTGCAAGAGGGTCACCTCTGAATTAAATCATCATAGAAAAGTTCTAGCACAGCATGGGTCTCACTTGAATAAGGCATTTTCCCCAAGGCCATACATTTGCTTATATCCCTCTGCTAAAATTTACTTCCCACCCAACTCTGGCTTTCTTATCTTGCGAGGCTAGAAAAAGTTCATCTCCTCTGTGTGTGTGTGTGTGTGTGTGTGTGTGTGTGTGTGTGTGTGAAGCCATCTCTAATTCTCTGCCTCTTAGCACTGTATCCAGTTGCCATTACCCATGTGGTTCATATGACCAGCTTATAGGGGCTTTAGCAATGTCTCCTAACCCCATTTCCCTATCCCCATGATGACTTTCACCTAAGCAAAGTCACCTTGCCATTTGGAGTTTAAACTTGACAGTGAAGACAAGCTGGTTCAGAGCAGAAATGTGCAAGCACTTAAAACAGACATAAAGATTCTCAAACCAAACAAAGTATTACCCGAAAATATTAGCATATCAGAGAAAAAAAGAAGGTCCACATGAGAAGAGACATTGATTCTTAATGACACTCATCATCCAGGGAAAAAGAACCCATTTGTATCCTCTGATACTCTGTTCGAAGCTATTTTTCCTTAATTTAGAATTCACTGATGAATTCTCCTGATTCTAAATTTGAGTCTCCGGGGTAGCTCAGTGGTAAAGAAACCACCTGTCAATGCAGGAGAAACAGGAGACACAGGTTTGATTTCTGGGCTGGGAGGATCCCTTGGAGCAGGAAATGGCAACCCACTCTAGTATTCTTGCCTGAAAAGTCCCATGGACAGAGGAGCCTGGAGGGCTATAGTCCATAGGGTTGCAAAGAGTCGGACACAACTGAGCACATGCACACAACAGCAATTCTAAATCCAAGTTTCACAAACAACCTTTTAATTATAAGTTGGCTTCCAAATGTAGCAAGTATGCCAAGAGAACTCACTGACATAAAAAAGAGGATCTAGTTCCCTAAGATGACTCCTCTTTGTAAATTAGTAATTTGACATCCTGGCTTTATATAGTAACCATGTGAATTTAATAATCAGTCTGAGAAACAGACTCAACAACTAGAGCACCGTTTGCATGATAATGTCACCTTGCATGATCTCTTGGGACAGAGTCAGCTTTCCATGGAGAGATCTTTGCATTTATTTATTTATTTTCCATAGTCCATCTTACTATTTATAACACTTATTCCACATTGTAGTTACATAGGTAAGCAGAGTTTAGAACTATAGGTTCTCAACCACCTGAAGGTAATTTTGCATCCAATTTTGTACTGACTTTCACCATCATTGCTTGATTTAAAAATACTGAATTAAAATGAGCTGCTTTCATATATACAGTGGAATATTACTCAGCCATAAAAAGGAATGCATTTGAGTCAGTTCTAATGAGGGGGCTGAACCTAAAGCCTATGATACAGTATGAAGTAAGTCAGAAAGAGAAAAACAAATTTCGTATACTAACGCTTATATATGGAATCTAGAAAGATGGTATTGATGAACCTATTTGTAGGGCAGCAATGGAGACACAGACATAGAGAACAGACTTGTGGTCACCGTGAGGGAAGGAGAGTGTGGGATGAATTGAGACAGTAGCATTGAAATATATACATTGCCATATGTAAAATTAGATAGCCAGTGGAAATTTGCTGTATGACAGAGTGCCAATCACTTGCTCTGTGACAACCTAGAGGGGTCGAATTGGGTGGGGTGTGGGAGGGAGTTCAAGAGGGAGGGAACATACATATATCTATGGCTGATTCATGTTGATGCATGACAAAAAAACAACAAAATATTGTGAAGCAATTATCCTCCAATTAAAAAGAAATTTAAATATTAAAAAATGAGATGCTTTCTTACATTTTTAGTTGATTAGGAGTTAGAAAACTGTATACCAAAGATATTTTCTCCTAAGTGCAAGCCTCTAATACTCATAAACTTCTAGTACCAAAGCTAAGATAGGTATGTTTTTAAAAGTATGTTGCACATTCCTGGAGATCTGATTTTTAAATGAGGTCAGAGAAGCATCAGCCTCAGTGAAATTTCTGACTTCAGGGCATTCCTGAAATGTTTAAAAACATTTGAAGGCTCATCATCACATCAACTAAGATAAATGTAGAGATCTGTCAGATGAATAGCTATTAAGGGAATAACAAAAGCATATCCATCTGTTTTAACAATTAAGCCACAATTTAGAGAACCTAATTCTAACCCAACAAATTTTTTGTTACCAAAGACAGAAAAATGATATGTTTATGATACAGAGTCAGGACTCATTTAAAATTTTGCAATGGCAATGCTTCTTTTGATGAAAAGCATTCATATATACATATATATGAACATATATATTTTATATATGTTTACATATATAAAATAGTAAAGAAGAATTTAAAATTTAAATATATTCAGATTAATTTTTTGCTTCAGGCTTTAAACAAATTTCCAAAGTATTGTTGAAAAATATTCAACACACCATCGACAGAACATGTTTAAAAAGTAATTATGTTTGGGCTAAAATTCCACTTTATAAAAAAATCAAATAATGATTACTTCTTGCCTCCTTCCATGTTTCAAGGCAGTAATTTATTCTGGATTTCTTCATAACTGTGATTCTTTTAAGCACTGTTAAACGAATAGCCTGACTCAGTTTTCTCAAATAAACAATGAACAGTGTGATGAGCAAACACAATTTAGTCTTAATAAACTGTTTCCTCATTCACAAATACAACATAGTCTTGAACACAAAATACAGATCCTATTAATACGCAGATCTGTAATTAATACTCAAAAGACCCAAATTCTGATTTTATGCATAGGAAACAGGCCTACAGAAATGAATTTTTTTTCAGATCCCCCATTAGTTAATGGCAGCCTCCATCACTATTGCCCTGTAGTTTGATTTATGAGTACTAGCTTCCCATTAAAGGATAAGCTATGCTCCGAAAGGGAGAGATTTATTTCAAGAATTCAGCAGCACAATCTGTCTCTTGTCCAAAAAAAAAAAAAAATTATATGGCAGATTTTCATCCTGCTGCTGCTAAGAAAATTTGGGCCTAATCGGTCGGGTCTTCCAAGCTAGACTAACGGAAGTGACTGGGTTTAGGTGGGGCTCCTCCTGCTAGGCATCATCCAGCCAGCCAACAGGCAGGGCCCCAGCTCTTCAGGAAAAAAGAGCCTAGGAAGAAGGAACCATCACTATCCCCACCCTGCTGTCTGTATCTAAGATGGGGTGGGGAGGAGGGGGCGGCAGGAATAAGATAAGGCCGTGCTTTCAACTGTACCCCCACATGCATTTCCTGGTCCTTTATCTTCTTTTAGCATCCCTAGTGCTTTCAACCTGGCATGGCCTTCTGAATCCTGTGTTCATCTCTTGTTTGACTTGACCCAAAGGCATGGCCTTCAATCTCATCTCTGCCAACAGAGCCCTTGACTACACGTTAAGCTAAGATCTTAGGGGTAGTGACTGAGTTTCCTAAGCTTTAGTCCAGCACCAATCCAGCGCCACACCTGTATTTCCAGGCAGCTCCCTACTGTCTCTCCCCCTCCGCCCGCGCCACCAGCTCCATCATCCCCCAGCCGTGCCCTTCAACCTTCTCCAAACTAATGTCACTCTAAGTCAACCCCGCCGAAGCACCCAGGTCTCCAGCCCTGATTCTCAGCCGCGAAGGCGGTTCCCCTAAACCAGCGCTTCGCGCGCCGCCACTCGCGGCGCAGTCTGCAGCCTCCGGGGCTCCCGCGGTGCTCTCACCTCATCCAGGGTGCGGCTGCCGCGGCTGCCTCTTCCTCCTCGGCCGCTGCTGCCCAGCTCCCGGCCGGCTCGGGATGCCGTCGTTCCCGGCCGGGAGACTGCCGCGAGGACGGCGGGCTTCGCGCCGCGTCCCCGGACCAGTAGGGCGCCTGGTGCGCCCGGCGGACCGCGCGGCAGCAGCAGCCGCAGTCGCAGCAGCGGCGGCGGCAGGACCCGCTGTCAGTCCTCTTCATGAATTTCCCGGCCCTGACCAACCCAGTTCTAGTTACCGTCCCTGCTTGGTTTTCCTAAGGTCTTCCCGCACTGCCAGGACGCAGCATCTCGGCGAGGATGCTCTCCACCCCACTTGCCCCTGGCGCGGTGCAGACCTGGGAAGACCAGGCCTCCTCCGCGCTGCCTCCGCCACCCGCTCCGCCCAGATCGCTTCGGTCCCTCTCCCACAAACACTCGCCGCTGCCTCTGCATCCTCTGTCATCTCCCGCTTCTCTCCCCACCCACTACCTCAACCTGGAGAGCTTTTCATTTCCAGACCTCCTTTCTGTTTTCTTCCTATCTGCTCCATTGTCACTGTCCTCAATTTCCAACCTCAAAAAGTTTCTCCTTCTCTCACTCCTCTCTGTATTTTCCTGGTTTTTGTCCTCCACCCTCCAAATCCATCATCCTCTGATATTTTACATTATTCTCTCCTCAGAATCATTACTTCTCCAGGTTTGTTGTCTAGCCTTCTTTTCCTCTTTTAAAATCTTTCCTTTTTCCCTTTCAGTTCAGTTGCTCAGTCGTGTCCGACTCTGTGTGACCCCATAGATGGCAGCCTACCAGGCTCCGCCATCCATGGGATTTTCCGGGCAAAAGTACTGGAGTGGGTCGCCAGCACCTTCTCCGCCTTTTGCCTTTAGTTATTATAAAAACCTTTCTCATGAACAATCTCAATTTTTCTTTCAATTGAGACTTTTTGATTGCCATTTTCCATAAAGAACTCATAGTAAAATATATACAACTTGGTATCTGCTATCGAGTCAAAAGGATGTTTCCATGGTTAAAAAAAAACTTCATTGATCAAATAAATCTTCCAATCAATGTTTGTTTGGAAAACCCGTTTTCTTATATTCCAGTGTTTTCTAAGAATGGAAGCAGAATGCTTCTACTGTACAATTCTATACCAGCAGTCTCAGCTTACTGGTTCCACTTAACGATTTTTGGACTTTACCATGGTGTGAACATGACATTCATTCAGTGGAAACCAGATCTAGAATTTTGAATTTTGATCTTTTTCTGGACTAGAGATACAGGGTAATAGTCTTTGATGATGCTAGGCTCCCAGTCAGGTACATTTATAACCACTCTGTGCCCATACAACAATTCTGTTTTTCACTTTCAGTATAATAGTCAGTAAATTATTACATGAGATATTCAGCACTATTATAAAATAGTCTTAGATTATACTGTTAGATGATTTTGCCCAGCTGTAGGCTAATTAGGTGTTCTGAGCATGTTTAAGGCAATCTAGGCTAAGCTGTGATGGTTGGTCGGTTAGGTATACAAAATGCCTTTTGACAAGATATTTTTGCTTTATGATGGGCTTATAGGGAGGTAACCCTATTGTAGGGCTTTCTTGATGGCTCAGTGGTAAAGAATCCACCTGCCAATGCAGGAGATGTGGGTTCTATCCCTGTGATGGGAAGACCACCTGGAGAAGGAAATGGCAACACACTCCAGTATTCTTGCCTGGAGAATCCCATGAACAGAGCAGCCTAGTGGGCTACAGTCCATGGGGTCACAAAAGAGTTGGACATAACTTAAGTGACTAAACAAGGAGAAACAAAGTCCCATTGTAATTTGCAAGGCCTGAAAGGGACAAGGTTTATCTTTTAGTGGGTGGTATGGATCCCAAGGTTCACAGGCAATAGTCACTATTATTAACTCAGTGAGAATAAAGCTGAACTTTTCCTAAGTCATTTTTTCTCCCAAATCTGCTGTTCATTCTTCTGTTTTATTAACTCCAACACTACCACCCACAAAGTTGCCTGAGCCCCCAACCTGGGTATCATCAGAAATGTTATCTTACTCATGCAACTCACCCAGTCTTTAATTCCACTTCTTTACTATTTCTTTATCTTTAAGTGGTTTCTCCCATCATGATTCTAGCTGCTTCCAGAAAATGACACTATCAGGTCTCTCATCATTCCTTCTTTCAAACCTAACTTCATCTGTATCTTTACATATCTTTTTTTCTTCCCTAATCTATCTTACTGAAGCAATTTACAACTCTCGTCTCTACTTTTTGTTGTTGTTTAGTTGCTTAGTCATGTCCAACTCCTTTTTGACTCCTTGGACTGGAGTCTGCTAGGCTCCTTTGTCCATGGAATTTCCCAGGCAAGAATACTGGAGTGGGTTGACATTTCCTTCTCCCAGGGGTCTTCTTGACCTAGGGATTGAACCTGTGTCTCCTGCTTGGCAGGCAGATTCTTTACCACTGAGCCACCTTGGAAGACCCTCATCTCTACTAGAAAATTCTTAATTATCTTTTGTTGGCTTAATATTTTTTGGCCACCCTTTTTCTGTTAGCTCCATACTGAGCCTATAAACATGTTCATGTTTCCTCATCCCTAAAACAAAGACTTCTCCCTCTAACCTCTATCATATCTCTCATTTCCCTTCCCCCTCTAACCACAATCATATCTCTCATTTCCCTTCATAACCAGTTTGCTTACATACATTATGTGCATTTGATTTCTATACCTCTTGACTTTCATACATTGTTTACCACCTAATTCTCTGAAATCTGGCTTCTAATTCTATTAGGCTGAGCACCGAAGAATTGATGCCTTCAAACTGTGGTGCTGGAGAAGACTCTTGAGAGTCCCTTGGACAACAAGGAGAACAAACCAGTCAATCCCAAAGGAAATCAATCCTGAATATTCATTGAAAGGACTGATGCTAAAGCTGAAGCTCCAATACTTTGGCTACCTGATGCAAAGAGCCAACTCATTAGAAAAGACCCTGATGCTGGGAAAGATCAAAGGCAGGAGACAGGGACGACAGAGGATGAGGTGGTTGGATGACATCACCAACTCAATGGACATGAGTTTGAGTGGACTCCAGGAGATGGTGAAGGACAGGGAAGCCTGGGGTGCTGCAGTCCATGGGGTTGCAAAGAGTCAGACATGACTGAGCGACTGAACAACAACAATACTATTACTTAGTAAAAGTTGCTTTCTTAGCAGACCTGGACTTTGGCTTTGCCCATAGACTAGAGGTAGATTTTATCTAATATGTAAATTAAAAGGAATGGGGTTCCCAAATTTAAACATATATGCCATTTTCATTAGTTGAGGCAGATAAATAGTTAAATGAAGTCACAGCAAACTCAAAAGCTAAGAAGTATTGAAACTTCCAGTTTTAGCTAGGATGTAGGAGCATGTATCAGAGTGACTTTTCCCACCTTGGGTTGGGGGAGTAGAATAGAATATATAAATACTTATAAATATGTAAGTATTACACATATACACATACAAATATGTTGTTGCTGTTCAGTCACCCAGTAGTATCTGACTCTTTGAGACCCTATGGACTGCAGCATGCCAGGACAAAAAGATATAAATATAGAAAAATACAGAAACAACTCTTGGAAGGAACTGATGAGTAACCTAAGCAGGCAGGATTTGAATCTCTGATTCTTAAAGGGAGAGAAGCACATGAAATGAGCTCTATATTCATCCTGGGATTTCTTTCCAAATCAAGTGCTAGAGAATAATCAAGGTTTCCCAGGTGGCACTAGTGGTAAAGAACCTGCCTGCCAACACAGGAGACATAAGAGATGCAGTTTTGATCCCTGGGTAGGAAAGATCCTCTGGAAGAGGGCATGACAACCCAGTCCAGTATTCTTGCCTGGAGAATCCCACGGACAGAGGAGCCTGGTGGGCTACAGTCCATAAGGTTGCAAAGAGTTGGACACGACTGAAGCGACTTAGCATGGACATAATCATACGCCAATAACAAATTTTTAAGAAAAGAATATCACTGTATATGTTGAGAAAATAAAGTATTGACTCAAAAGGAAAAACAAGATTGCTTATTTTGTTAGAGGTACCTAAATATTTCCTTTATTTTAGTGCCATTATAAGTGAAATTACATTCTTAATTTTATTTTGGAATTATTAATTTCTAGTGCAATTACAATTGATTTTGTACCCTACAACTCTGACGAATTCACTTATTAATTATATTTTTTGTGTGGGTTCTTTAGAATTTTCTATGTACAAGATCAAGCCATTTGCAAACAGATTTAGAGTTACTTTTTCCTTTCAAATGTTGTTGGCTTTATTTCTTTTTCTTGTCTAATTGCCCCAGTAAGAACTTCAGATGTAATGTTGAGGAGAAGTGGGGAGAGTAGACACTTTTGTCTTGCTTCCAATTTTAGAGAAAAAGCTTTCAGTCTTTCAC
Source organism: Antilocapra americana (assembly GCA_007570785.1). Classification (NCBI taxonomy): domain Eukaryota; kingdom Metazoa; phylum Chordata; class Mammalia; order Artiodactyla; family Antilocapridae; genus Antilocapra; species Antilocapra americana. Next base: position 1,340,500 of record ML661955.1, read on the forward strand.
TTTTAAGTATCATATTAGTTGTGGGTTTTTCATAAATGTCAATTAATCAGGTTGAGGAATATCTCTTCTAGCCCTAGTTTGTGGATTTTTCTTAAGAGAGAAAAGTGTTAGATTTTCTCAAATGCTTTTTTTCATTTTTTGGGATGAACACTTGAGTTTTGTCCACTATTCCATTAATAGGTACATTACATATATTAATTTTCATATGTTAAACCAACCTTGTGTTCCCAGGATAAATCTCACATGGTCATTATTGTATAATTCATTTTACTTGCTTCTGGGAAAAGTTTACTACTATTTTGCTACTTATCTTTACATAAGGTATATTGGTCTGTCATTTTCATTTTTTGTGAAGTCTTTGAGTAATAGTGGCCTCATAAAATGAGCTAGGAGGCGTTCACTCTCTCTCTCTCTCTCTTTTTTTTTTTTTTTTTGGTAGGGGGAAGAGTTTGCAAGGGATTAGCATTCTTTAAACAATTGCTAAAATTCACAAGTTAAGCCATCCGGACCATAATTCTTACTTGTGGGAAGTTTTACTACTACTGCTGCTGCTACTACTATTACTAACACTACTCATTTAATTGTTTGTTATAGGTCTATTCAGGTTTTCTGTTTCTTCTTGAACCAGTTTAAGTAGCTTGTGTTTTTCTTGGAATGTGTCCTTTTCATCTAGTTTATCTAATTTGTTGGCATACAATTATACATAGCATGCCCTTATAATCCTTTTTATTTCCATGGGCAGTAGTAACATGTCCTCTTTCATTTGTAATTTGACCCATGTATTTTAATTTTTTTAAACAAGAGAGGATAACAAAGACTAGGAATAACTGAAAGCTCTGACCCTTAAGGTTGTAAAGAAAATCACTCAGAAAGAAAGCTCTCTACTCATTTCCGACACACAAGTAACGGTAGAAGAGAGTAAAGAAGCAGGAGGTGAAGAGGCATAAGAGGAGGAAGTCAAACAACATTGGAAGGTGTTGAGACAATGGCAGCTAAGATCTGGAAATCGTAATGGCTGCTAGGAAAAACTCAAGCCACTTAGACTACACAGAAAGGAAATGGGGCTGCACATCTGAGGAACAATCTGGGTAGAAACTCGGCTGGGCGGGGTAGGGGGCTGCTACACAGGTCTTTTATTATCTCAAGCTGAGGGGTGGGCAAGTAATGGGGTAGAGTGGGTTGGGGGATAACAGGAGACAGAGCCAGGTGGAAGAATGTAACCCCTATCAACAAACAATATGTTCCTTTTGTTCACCTTTGTATAACTCAGTGCCTTCTATTCCTAGCTAACTTAATAAATATTTATTGAATAAATAACTGGATGAATGGAGAGAATAATGATGGCTATGTCTTCACTTAGTGCAGTACCAATGTAACCAAGCATGGCCCTGTGGGGCTCCAAGGCAGAGAAGCATTTCAAACGGTTGCTAGTCAGGAAAGACAGGGGATGAGAAAACACAGAGGAGCAGTCTGTAAACAACAGTGCAGCCTTGGGCCAAGGTCCTGGTTCCACCACAGGGGATACACATAATAGAATCTTTGAGCTCGTTACAGAACTCAAACCTTCAACAAAAGTAAAACGTTAGCATTCTTCATTCCAGAGAAGACCACCTGAGATTAGATTAAAGGAACCAGAGAAGCTCATCAAGAGACTACAGGTATACGCTCTGCTTATACATCCTGATCCTTATCAGCATCCCTGTCCTTGAACCACTACAAGAATAGTGGAGGGGGTTGTCATTTCCTACTCCAGGGGATCTTCCCAGCCTAGGGATGGAACCCATGTTTCTAGAGTCTCCTGCATGGACAATTGGATTCTTAACCATTGGTGCCATCTGGAAGGCCCTAGTATACTGTATACAACCGATGAAGAATTGTCTCAATCCATGAATATGCCATTCATTCAGTCATCTATTCAACAAACATTAATTGAGCATTTGCTAGGTTCCTGGGGGAACAGGACACTAGACTCTGGGGGATAACAAACGACTACTGTTACTGCTCTGAAAGATTTTAGAGGCTACGAGGGTAAAAAAGAAATCTGTTAAAAATTTTAAGTTCAATAAAATATTTTAGATCCTATCAAAACTATTCCAATTATCCTCACAACCCCACCACCTCAGAATCCAAGGGATGGGCCTGTTGGTCTCTGCCTAGCTTCCCCAACAAAGTAGGGAAATTGGACAAAAACAATGAAAGTTTCAGGAGGCAGGGAGTAGTTTTGCTTCGGCTGGATATTTGAAGCAGGGTATCTAAGGTGGTAATTATTTTAAATAGTGGCTTTCACATTACTTACAGTGTGCACTTTGTTCGTTTCTCCCCCTTCCTCACCCAAATCCTTATTTTTACTTTAACATCTGGACCAACTAACTGTGTGTGGACAATACAGGTGAAGACTGTGAACAAACTTAAGGTTGAACAAAATAAAGTTCTGCTTTACTGGAGCTCACATTGTGGGACAGTTTAGTCAGGGATAATTCAAAATAACCACCAGCTCTGAGGGCATCAATATATGCGCAGCTTGATCGCCTTTTCCCAATCACCAGGGCAGCCAGGAGAAGCAGGCTCAAAGTCAGGCCGACGGGAGGGCGCCAGGATGGAAGGCGGGGCTCGTTCTGGAGTCCCTGAGGTAGCCAATGGCCACCTAGGAGACCGAGCTTTTGAAGCCGACTGGCATGGAAACTGACCAATCAAAAGCTAATCTGGATAAATTGCCGAAGTCATACCAGCAGAGTTTTGGCGCAGTTTGATAAGAGATGCGGGTTGAAGAGCGATATCTCAGAGAAGCTGCAATTTGCTAGTCTGTAAGCAAGGGTTTCAGTTTTTAAATAACTGGTTCAGCCATACTACTACATATCCCTGATAGCAGCCCAGAAATAGTGGCTTTTTTTTTTTTGTCTGCCAAGACCATCACTTCCTCCTGAGAAAGATTTTTTTTTTTTTCATTTTTGAAATTATGTAATTCATACAGGAGCTGCTGTTTACTTACAGACAAGTGATTAGTCTCGGGGTTGATACGGGCCACAGGTTTCTGGGAATGTTATTCATCTTCATTACCTAGCTCAGTGTCTGGCATACAATTAGGCACTCAGGAATTGTTTAAAAATAAATGGACACAAGCCTTTAACTGTTGCTTCCTTTGATCTCACGTGTAAACTCGCTAACCTTCTGACTCTGCCTTAATGGATAGTCCCATTCTGTTTTAGCAGCTTAATTTAGATAGGTGCTTTCTTTTTTTTTTTTTTATAAATGCTGTTAGTTCTGATATTCAAATTTCTGTTTATCTCCCCCCATCCCCCAGTACAACCTTTACAAGTTCCAGGATTCTTGAAATTTGGCCCATTTCATAGTGTTGTCGGGCTTCCGGCGTAGATCAGTCGGTAAAGAGGCTGACTGCAATACAGCAAACCTGCGTTCGATCCCTGGGTTGGGAAGATACCCTGGACAAGGAAATGGCAACCCACTCCGGCTTTCTGGCCTGGAGAATCCCATGGACAAAGGAGCCTGGCGGGCTACAGTCTATAGGGTCGCAAGAGTCAGACACGACTGAGTGACTAAGCACACGCGAATGGTGTTGTCAGGTTTCAGGCAGACATCAGGCCTTGGAGAGAGCCTAGATCTAGGAATTAGAAAGAGGCTGGAATTCTTGCTCCAAATTTGCTTCTCTATTCATTCTTCTCCCTTTGCTTCTCTCATCAATATAGCCTTACCCTTAATTAAAATATTGGTATTATTAATTTCACATTACTGGAATTGTTCCAGCAGAGGCTGAATGACCATGACCACATGACACCATGGTAGAAGACACATCCTTGTTGAGTGGGAAGAAGGGAAGTTAGGTCAGGTTACATCTTTGAGCTATTTTAAATGTAAGATATTATGATTTTACCAACCTAGGCTCCCAAACACAAGGATTGCCTTCCATTTCACTTTCTCACTGTGTTAAACAGCACCATCAGTTTGTCTTGTCTATATGCCTGTCCATCTTTTGTGCGGAGTCAGTCATTACGTCTTCCTCCCAAAATCCTCTCAAGAAGTAAGAGTTTTCTCCTAGTAGCTGTAGAGTTGTAGAAAAGGTAACAAAGTGTGAGCTCATTAACCTATAGTTAAATGTTAAGACGGAATCTTACCAGGATTAGGAGGATAGGTTTTGGAGTTCAACAGCTCAAATCCTAGTCCCATTACTACTAGCTGTGTCACTGTGGAAAAACTACTCTCTCAAGTTTTTTCTTTAGCTACAAAGTGGGGACCTACACTTTCTCTCTATATAATCACAAATATCCTGAGAGGCAGATAATATTCTCATATTAGAGATGGGGGCACCAAAGAAAAAAGAGATGGTAACACTTCTTTGGGTGGAGTTGTCTAGAGGTTTCTCCAGTAGGGAGTGAATATGCACAGTTACTGGAAGTTTTGCAAAACTGTCCTGCTACCTGTAATGATAGATCACAGCTTCTGGCAGAGTGACTGATCTAGGTAATTTCTGAGATCCTGTAATATGACCATTTATTCACATATGCAATTAATATTTTTTATCAGAATCTGTTTAAGGACCTGGGGATACAACATAAACAAGCAAAAAAAAAAAAAACCCATACAATACACACACACACACACACACAAAGAACTCTGCCTAAAAATATAAAAATACAAAAAATAATTTGTACCGGATATACAATATATAAAAACAAAAAAATAAATATGAAAATATATCATCTGATTGTCAGTTTTTTTCATATACCCTTCATCTAAGCACCCATTAACTCCTGCTCTCCTTCCCAGCCCTCTCCCCAAACTTTATAAAGTATCAGAAACTAGAAAATTCTATTTCCGTTTGTGTGCCACACCCTCTCACGCGTCAAGGGTTATTCAAAGCTGGAAATCCAGAAAAGTGGCCGGGGCCTTGGGAGTTTATGAAGGTGTAAGGAGACATTTCGGAACTACTGTTCGATAGTTGTGGTTCCCGATGGGAAGCCAATTCAGGGGACCGGTAGGGGAGCGCTCTGGAGCTTGTTTCCGGCCACCTCAGCGGGAAGCGGAGACGCGAGCAGCTGGGTCTTCGGAAGCTGAGGTAGAGGTTTAGCTGTTGTTCCGGCGGAGCAAGTCAAAACACATCTACGACCGTCTGGGCCAGTGTTGGGTCTTCGTAGCTTGTAAAGATGGTGTTGCTCACGATGATCGCCCGAGTGGCGGACGGGCTCCCGCTGGCCGCCTCGATGCAGGAGGACGAACAGGTGAGCTGCTGGATCCTCAGGACCCCAAGTTCCTGCCAGAGCGCTGTGCTGTCCGCCCAGATTCCTTGATAGGACGCGGGAGACCCCTGAGTCTTCCTAGGCATTTCTGACTCCTCTGAAGTGCTTTTTCTCTTTTGACAGCGGAGAAGACTACCTGGAAAAGACTAACCTTTGCTGAAGGCGGGGGTAGATTTTTATGTTACCTATTTCTTTTTAGAAAAACACTCCGGAGAAGGGATAGGTTTGGCTGATTGTGATCATCCAGTATTCCGTAATTCTTTAGGGACTGCTAAGATTCAGGATTTCTAATTTTTTGCCGTTAATAAGGCTGACAGGTCCTGGGGAAAAATCATCTCCTAGTTCTTTAACTCCTTTTTGTAGCACCTGACCCTTGACCTAGCTTACTGACATCTATTGAAAGCAGATGAGGTAATATTACCACATATATGCATCTGTTTGAAGTTCAGCACAGTACAGATGACAAATCTTGGTCATTTTTGTGTTTCCCATAGCTTTTATAATAGCAGTTTTAGTATAATAGGTGCTCAAAAATATGTTGCGTTGATTAAAACAAACACAAAAAAAGTCCCAGAAAAAAACCCTAGATAGCTTCACAGAAAGAGGCTTTGTGCCTTAAAATCACGAGGGAAATTTCTGGTGTGAGACCAGTTCCTGGAATAAGGTTGGGGAATTCTGGGGAAAAGGAGACTGAGAATGAAATTTATATGATTTATTTAAATTTGTTTAAAGTGATCAACTTAATTTTACTTTCTTATACAAGTAATTAAAAAAAACTTTCAAGGCCTAAGAAAAAGTTGAGTTCCAGAAAAAATATATTTTGTGCATTTTTTAACCTTTCATTCCTATATTCATGAAAAAAAAACAACTCTCATTAAGCATATCAGGTGTGCCAAGCATGGTGTTCCTGCAGGGGCTTAGGGAACGTAGTCCCTACTTTCATGGAGTTTACAGTTTAGTGGAGAAGCCAGATCACTAACAAATAACTATAATGTAGATAATTGCTGTAGAAGAGGAAGAAGTTTCTGTGATTGAACATGGAAAAGGTATCTAAATGGATTTTTGGACATCAGAAAAGTCTTCCCAGAAGGAATGACATCCAAGCCAATAGTAGTGTCTCCTAATTGAGAAAACTTCTATTTGGCTATATGCCTTTTTAGATTTGATTTGCAAATATGTTTACTTTAACTTTTAGGAGAATAATGATACAGATTGTGAAGTTGTTATGTTGCTTATCAGGTTATGCTGAGTGAAATAGTTTCTATTTACTACACAAAACAAAGTCTAAATTGATATAAAATTTGAAAAATATAGCATGCCCTGAACTTTGAATTATGAAATATTTTTCTCTTCTCCAGCATTAAACATTTTCTTGGACTATGCAGAAGGAGTGAAATTATTGAAATGAATGCAGAACATGATTTGAAACAAAGGAGATGGTGTGAGGAAATTTTCCTTGAAGGATATGTAGTTTGACTAAGAAATAGTTTTTGCAAGGGAACAGAAATCTGGTCAGTTTTCCAGCTATTGGTTTGAATTCCATTGTGGGCAAAGAATATAAAGTAGATCTGAAAGTCTGAATATCAGTAGGCCCTTATTCTTTGCCTTGACAACTTATTGAAAAAATTAGTTGATTATACTGTGTGTTTCTTAATTCCAAATTAGGTATCAGTCTACCAAAATGTGTTGCTTTGTTTAATTGAAAAGGAAAGATATTTTACACAAAAATATTTTTATGATTATAATTCTATAGTGATTTCTTTTAGCAGTTTGGAATTTGAATGATAATGTCCTTTCTAAACTTTTAATATCTGCAAAAATATAAATCTCTGACTTATTTTTTACTGTTAATATAAAGCACCTTAGAGAGTGCCTATGCATGCATGCTAAGTAGCTTCAGTCATGTCCAACTCTTTGTGACCCTGTGGACTGTAGCCCTCCACTCTCGTGGGATTCTCTAGGCAAGAATACTGGAGTGGATTGCTATGCCCTATTCCAGGGAAATCTTTCGGACCTAGGGATTGAACCTGTGTCTCTTATGTCTCTTGCATTGGTGGGTGGGTTCTTTACCACTAGCACCACCTGGGAAGCCCATAGAGTGCCTGCTATATACCAACCATTCCGCTAAGTCTGTTAAATGCATGATTTCATTTAGTCTTCAGCTATTGTTGTTAGCTGCTAAGTCATGTCTAATTCTTTGTGACCCCATGGACTGTAGCCTACCAGGCTCCTCTGCCCATGGGATTTCCCAAGCAAGAGTACTGCAGTGGGTTGCCATTTCCTCCTCCAGAGAGTCTTCCTGACCCAGGGATCGAATCCATGTCCCCTGCATTGGCAGGCAGATTCTTTATTGCTGAGCCACCAGGGAAGCTGTTATATCAGCTATTAGGATGGGTACTGTTATTATCTACATTTATAGATAAGGAAGCTCTGAGGCTAAGAGAAGAAAAGTCTTTTTAAGTCACACAGCATAAGTAGTACAATGGAATTTTTCACCGGGATTCCTTCCTTCCCCTTCCCCTCCTTTCTTTCCTCCCTCCTTTTTCCCCCTTCCTTTCTTCCTTATTAACCTACAATGACTGTGTTAGTTCCAGGTGCATAACATAGTGATTTGATACTTCGGTCGTCAGGGTTTTTTAACTTTGGCACTGTTGACATTTTGGAATGGATAATTCTTTGTTGCGGGAAAACTGTCCTGTGCGTTGTTGGATGTCTAGCAGCATCCTTGGTCTCTGTATCTTATATTTCAGTAGCACTACCACCAGCCTCCCTCCAGTTTGACAACCAAAAATATTTCCTGACATTGCTGCATGTCACCTTTGGGGAACACAGGCAAAATCACCCTTGGTTGAGAACCACTGTTTTGGTTTTTAAAAGAAATTTTTTTAGTTGAGGTATAGTTGATTCACAGTGTATAAGTTTCAGGTGTAAAACATTGTGATTCACAGTTTTTAAAGGTTAGACTCCATTAGGAGTTAATATAAAATATTGGCTATATTCTCTGAGCCGTACAGTATACCCTTGTAGCTTATTTATTTTATACATAAGTAGTTTGTACCTCTTAATCCTCTACCCCTATTGTGCCCTTCCTTCCTTCCTTCTCCCCACTGGTAACCACTGGTTTGTTCCTTTTAATCCATATCTGTCTGATACTACACTGGAGCCTTAGTACCTAACTTACACTTTACTGCTTTGTTCTAAGACATTTTAATAATGTATTTACTTCTTGGGAGTCTGGAAATTATTTTTTAAGAAATGGATATCTTGATCAAGGAGTTTTATAGTTAAGTATCTTAATTGTCCAGGCCAAATAAATGTATTCTTTCAGTTATTTACATTGGTAATAGATGCTGTATTTTAGGTAGTTGCTCCATGCTAGTCCCTATGCAAACTGTCTTGTTACTGTAGATGAACAGTTATTCAAGTAATACAATAGAGCATTTTTTTTTTAAAAAAAGATACAGAGTACCTTATGCACTGTTTCCTCTGTGCTTTAATTAGAAATACAAGCCTAAGGTAGAGAGACGAACTTTTTTTTCCAAACTACACTAAGTGATCTGTTTCTTCCTTTCTGATGTATTTCTCCTTTTTCAGATGTTTGCAGTTTCTTTACCTTTCTGTTCTACCTCAAAATAAACCCTGTTCTCTTTTCTGGTTTTGTCTCAGCTCTGTGAACTTGAAGAAGTTATAGATGTGACTGAGTACAGAGCAGGGAACTCCAAGAAGCAGATGGTCTGTTGTACTGTTAAACTGCCACACTCCCCCAGTCATTGAGGGTTGATTAATCATCTTACCATTATTGCTGTTAGAGAAAGATGGTTGGTTCTTGGTGCTGCTGGCCTTTGATCAGTAGAGCTTAACAGGGATTTAAAAATGATAAGGGCTTAGCTAACCATTATTGTAAAGACAAAAGATGGCATTTGATACAGCTACTTGTTCAGCAGTCATAAAGTGAAAGTCACTCAGTTGTGTCTGACTGTTTGCAGCCCCATTGACTGTAGCCCATCAGGCTCTTCTGTCCATGGGATTCTCCAGGCAAGAATAGTGGAGTGGGTTGCCATTACCTTCTCCAGGGGATCTTCCTGACCCAGGGATTGAACCTGGGTCTCTTGCATTGCAGGCAAATTCTTTACCATCTGAGCCACCAGGGAAGCCCACCAGCAGTCATAAGAAACAGCAATAAAAAGCATTGTAGTTGTGTGGCAATGTACTACCCTGTACCTCCTATATTTTATATACAGAACCATATCCTAAATATGCTGATGATCTCAAGTTAGTTTTAGAATTTGTGAATACTTTCACATCCACTTTATTATTGGATTGCTAACAGCTGTCTTTCCTTTACCCTGTGTACAAGTTTCATCAAGTCTGTTTTAGACAAAGTAGAAAACAGAATTAGGACATCTAATTAACTATTTTTAGATAGGCTGGCTGACTGTGGGCCCTTTATGACTGTAATCTTGCAAACCAAGGGTTTAATCTCTAAAGCCATGATTGTGTTGTTATGTGAGATCTATCAATAGTTCAGAGCTGCCATGCAGTTTCTTGAGCATTTCCCATGAATTAGATTTAATATTAAATAGTAAGATAGCACTTGAAATGTAGATCGACCATCACAGAAGCAGTTTTAATTGTAGAGGTTGTATAGCATGCATAGGAGTAGGAGCTTCAGTGGTAGACTGCCTGGGCGCAAACCCTAGCCCCTCCCTTACTGGCCCCAAGTGCAGACATGCAACAGGTAGACATTGATGAATGAATAATTTTCTCAGTATAAAGTTAATTTTTGACTGTTGTAGAAAATTCAGTACATACAAAAGGACCAAGAAGTTAATGGTGATTTCTTTTTTTTTTTTTTTTTACTAAAGTAGTGGTAAAATTAAGTAATCCCTACTTAAATTATACCCACTTGGTATCTAACCTTAATCTTTGTGTGTGTGTTTAAAATTAAATAATGGGTAATAATTGTAAGACTGTTCCACCTAATTTTTTCACATAGTGTATAATGAATGTCTGCTCGTATCATTAAAAATTACACATCATTTTGATGGTTCTGTAGTATTCCATTATATAAATATATACCGTATGTTATGTCACCCATCCCCTATCCTATTATTGAACATATGTTTTTTGTTTTTATATGTTTTTGTGGCTGTTTGCTTAACACATATATGATGTTTTTGTATTCTTTCAAAGATAAAGAATTTTTAGATAAAACACTGTGCAAAATTTTATAATTTCTAATACATATTGTCAAAATGACGACCAGAAAGATTGTGCCAGCATTGTGTTCCCAGCAATAGTGATGCTAACTGAACCAGCAAAATGTTGGTTGGCATGCCATAATTCCTATGTGGATATGTCCCCAGTATTGTACATTGGCATCATTGCTTTGTTCGTTGTAAATTCCTGAAGTTGTAGCATGCTTTTGGCCATAGTCTGTGGTTTTCTCAGATTGCAGTAATGTTTACAATGCCTCATTATAAAGTCAAAGGATTTGTACCAATCTTCATTTGACCAACAGTTTTTTGCCATTTTTTTTAAATTGAAGTGTAGTTGGTTTATAATATTATGTTAGTTTCACACTTAGACTATAGTGCTTCAGTATCTTTATAGATTATACTTCATTTTAAGTTGTTATAAAATACTATTATTCCCTGTGCTGCACAATATATCCATGTAGCTTATTTATTTTATACATAGTAGTTTGTACATCTTAATCCCCGCTACCCCTGTCTTCTCCTTCTTCCTTTCCTTCTCCCTAATGGTAGCCACTAGTTTGTTCTCTGTATCTGTGAGTCTGTTTCTGATTTGTTATATTCATTTTATTTTTTAGATTCCGCATATAAGGGATAACATACAGTATTTGTCTTACGCTCTCTGACTCATTTCACTAAGCATAGTACCCTCTCCGTACATCCATGTTGTTGCAAATGGTAGAATTTCATTTGTCATTTATTTATTTAACTATTTCCTTTAAGGGGCTCACCTGCCTTTAGCTGTCAGAAAACTTAACATTTAACTTTTATGGTTGTAGCTATTTTACTGATACTAATGTCTGAGTCCTGCCTCCAAAACACTGATTTAATTGGTTTTGGGGTGCAGATTGAAGCAGGAGTAGTTTTTTTAAGATCCCCAGGTGATTCTAGTGTGAAGCCAAAGTTGAAAATCATTGATGTATGTTGGTATTATTTCTTGGCACTTTAGTAGCCAAGGTTTGATCCCTGGGTCTGTAAGATCCCTTGGAGAAGGGCATGGCAACCCACTCCAGTATTCTTGCCTGGAGAATCCATAGACAGAGAAGCCTGGTGGGCTACAGTCCATGGGGTCACAAAGAGTTGGATATAACTGAGCAACAACACACTTTTAGTAGCCTCTGCAGCTTTATTTGCATCCCTCGTATCTGTTGTTGTGGGTCAGATATCTTCGGAATGCCACATAACAACATTGCTTAAGCAAACAGATTGACTCTACCACTCAGATTTAGGAACATATTGGCACTAGTTCAAAGCATGTGATGGTATTCACTCTCCCTAACTGGTTGGCCAATCATGAGAAAAGCAATGTATATATTAGCATTACTGTTTAATACAATAATTTTAATATATATTATACTGTTAATTATTACAAAGTGTTATTAATATGTAGCAGTATACATGGTAATGAGGAATATTTCTCAAGCAAACAGCCTTATAGTAAGTCATTGCCATAAAAACAGTGTTAAACTCCAAATCGATACTTCTAACAGTCTCTGCCTGACTCCTCTGGTTCACCTCATACTTATTTACTTCCTTGTTTATATTGAAATTTCCAGCTCATCATTTATTTTATTTTGAGTTATGATTGACATATACCATTATATTAGTTTCAGATGTACAATATGATTCAATATTTGTAGACACCGTGAAATCACCACAGTAAATCTAGTTACCCTCCATCATGAAAAAATAGTTATGAAAATATTTATTCTTTTTTTTCTTGTGATGCATTTAAGTTTTACTCTCTTAGCAACTTTCAAATACATAATACTGTATTATTAATTACAGTCACCATGCTGAACATTGTACCCCCATGACCTGTTTTATAATTGGAAGTTTGTGCTTTTTGATTCCCTTAACCCATTTGGCCTACTCCCCCACCAACCTCCCCTCTGGCAGTCACCAGTCCATTCTCTATCTATGAGCTTATTTTTTGAGCAAGATTCCACTCTTTTTTTAATGGCTGAATAGTATTCCATTGTGTATATATACTGCATCTTTTTTATCCATTCATCTATTGAACACTTATTGTAGGTTATTTTCATATCTTTGGCTGTTGTAAATAATGCTGCAGTGAGCATAGCTTAGGATGCATATACCTTTTTAATTTAGTGTTTAATTTTCTTTAGATAAATACCTAGAAGTTGAATTGCTGGATCATGCAGTAGTTCTGTTTTTAATTTTTTTGAGGGATCCCCCCCGTACTTTTTTCATTTTGGCTGCACCAATTTAGATTCCTTCCAGCAGTGCACAAGGGTTCCCTTTTCTCCATACCCTTACCAACGCTTGTTATATCTTGTCCTTTTGATAATTGTCTTTCTAACAGGAGTGAGGTGATACCTCAGTGTGCGTTTTTAGTTCACTATTTTAAATACAGCTTAAAATCCTATACTTGTATGTTTATTTATTTGCCAGTTACATGATTTTATTTTTGCTTCCTTGTTTTTATTCTCAATTCAGTGGATCACTATGTGATCCACTAAGTTTTACTTTGTACTTTCTCATAGTTAGGCCTTAGGTCCAATCCCTGGGAGAACCCAATATACTTTTCTATTTAAACGTTTAGTTATTAAGCATCTACCAAGGAGAGACTGTATTATATCTTTCAATTCAGAATAAATAATCTAAAATAAAATAATTCCTTCCCATCACATGGCAGAAATTGTTTATTTCCCCCAGTATGTGGATGAATAAAGTATATTTGTTTCTCATTCTTCATGCACTTCTTTTCCATTTTTGTCTAATAGGTTATTGAGGTATGATTTTCTCCTTTTGAAATGACTCTGCTATTTCCCCCAGTAGACTTTTTCCTCTCTTTAAAAAACAAAAATTGTGAAATCATTTAGAAATTGTTTGGGAAAATATTGCCTGTAATTCTGTCATCCAAATGTTACTATTTTCATTTTTTATGAACATATCCCTTGCTATCCAGACATTTGCATTCCAAACTTGGAAACCAAATAGATTTATTTAGTAAAGGATATTTTGACTTTCCAGTCTTCATCCTTTCTTACTTGTTTTTACCTAGTTGCAGTTACAGTGTTCATAGTAATTTGCAGTGATGGGTGCACACATTTAGTTTTGCTTATACACCAAATACTGTAACACTTTATGGAAGATTTTGCATGGTGTTTCAGCATAAAAATGAGATTCATTCTGTCTGTCTTTCCCAGGATTTTCCTCTGAGTATAGAACATGTTGTGTGATTCTGTGCCAGTAACCATGCAAGTGAAGTGGGTTAGGAGGAGGGCACTGATCTCATAGTGAAAATGAATTCAGCAAGTACTTTAAATGCAGTTGAGGATTATATTTTTGCTTTTTAGAAAATAACTAATGTGACTTTGTTGAAAGACTCAGGGTTTGGGCTCCCTTTTTTCTCTGAAAGTAGGCCACTTTTATTTTGTTAAAATAAATTATATAACGTTATTAACCTATAAATGAAGGACCTTATTTACATAGTGTCCTCAAACTATGATACTTCTTACCAATTGGTACTGTTTTTTTGTGGAATATTCTTAAACGAAGGTGTCTTCTTTCAGTCTGGCCGGGACCTTCAACAGTACCAGAGTCAGGCTAAGCAGCTCTTTCGAAAATTGAATGAACAGTCCCCTACCAGATGCACCTTGGAAGCTGGTGCCATGACTTTTCAGTGAGTATAATCTTGATTTCTTTGTGATCATTTAAGTATGAAATCCAGTAATTACTTGTAATTACACCTGAGAAGAATGGTAACTTTTTTTAAATGTAAAGGTAACTTTGAAAATAGAGTCACTCTGTGGAGGCAACTTTCCTGGCTCTAATTCTGCAAAACTGAAATCTTAGTTTCTGTATTCAGTTTGTATTCAGTTTGTGTAACAGAAATTCAGCTCGTTAGCTTGTGTCTAGTAAATTCTGTATGTATCATGCAGTAATAGATAACTTTTGCTTTGGGAGCTTCTTAGAGCCAGACACACATAGATTAGTACCCTTGCTTAAACATTTACTGACACTGTAACCTTGAGCAACTCGCATGTATTTCTCTAGGCCTTGGTTACCTCTATAAAATAGGTAATCATAGTTTTGTTAGGTTTATGAGAGAATTCCTGTATATCACTTAACATTTTGTCTGGCACAAAGAGAATATTCAATAGGTATTATTTATTATTTAGAGAAAAGAAAATTATTTAAGATAATTTAAGAGCATCTAATTAGTGGTTGGAGAAGGGCATGGCAACCCAGTCTAGTATGCTTGCCTGGGAAATCCCATGAACAGAGGAGCCTGGCAGGATACGGTCCTTGCGGTCGCAAAGAGTCAGACATGACAGCATCTAAACAACAACAACAAACCAGTGGTTATAGACAATGCATACAGCTGAGAGAGCGATCAAAGGAACTTTATTGGGTCTCAAATTACCTACAAATAATTGGTAGTAAGTGTTTAATTATATGTCAAGTTTGAAGGTGCTAAAACAGGCAGGATTAAAAAAGGAAAAAGAGGACAAGAAGATCAGAGGAAAATAAGAAAGGATAAACTAAATAATCCTTAGTCTGTTAGGAGCTCAGATACTGAGATAATATAGACCTGGGAAGAACTTATTGTGTTTAACTCAAACAACCAACCTTTACTCATCAAGAACAAGCAAACAAGTATACAGAATCAAAACCAAAACAAGACTCTGGCCTATTGGTTAAGAAAATAGTGAACATTAGGTTTTGTAAGTTATTTCAACATTAAATAATGTTCAGTTCAGTTCAGTTGCTCAGTTGTGTCTGACTCTTTGTGACCCCATGGCCCGAAGCATGCCAGTCCTCCCTGTCCATCACCAACTCCCAGAGTTTATCCAAACTCATGTCCATTGAATCGGTGATGCCATCCAACCGTCTCATCCTCTGTCATCCCCTTCTCCTCCCGCCTTCAATCTTTCCCAGTATGAAGGTCTTTTCAAATGAGTCATCTCTTGGCATCAGGTGGTCAAGGTATTGGAGTTTCAGCTTCAACATCAGCCCTTCCAATGAACACCCAGGACTAATCTTTAGGATTGACTGGTTGCATCTTGTTGCAGTCCAAGGGACTCTCAAGAGTCTTCTCCAACACCACAGTTCAAAAGCATCAATTCTTCAGCACTCAGCTTTCTTTATAGTCCATCTCTCACATCCGTACATGACTACTGGAAAAACCATAGGCTTGACTAGACGGACCTTTGTTGGCAAAGTAATGTCTTTGCTTTTTAGTATGCTGTCTAGGTTGGTCATAACTTTTCCTTTCACATTATTTCCTTTCTAAATAATGATAGAGATGCTCAATTATATAGTATTTTTTATCTTTACCTTGGGTTAGGAACAAATGACCTAGGAAAGATCTCATGGAATTGAAGAGATTTTCTTCTGCCTCCTTCTTTGTAATCTTATCTCTTCGATTATTTGCATCTAAGAGCTGTTTGCTAAAGGTGTATTCTTTGCCAGACCTTGTATTAAGTCTTGCCTTTAATGCTCTTAGCTTGTCCTCTTATAGCAGAGAGAGACACAAACAATTGTACCTAGGACAAGAAGTGCTATACAGCAGAGAGAAGGAAGCAAGTTTTCAGGAAAGCGGACTCCACTCTGTGGAGTTCTAGGGTGCCTTAGAAGCAACATAGAAAGGACAGGGATGGGGGATGTGTGTAATGCTTTGGACCCTTAAACTCCTACTTAAACTAAAAAACTTCTGACTTTATTTGCTATACATATTGGTCTTCTGGATATAATTTTGGCAAATTAAAAGAGTGCTATGGCTAAAAAGTCATTTGAAAACTACTGAGTATCCAGCCTCTTTTCAAAAATATCTCAGACATGCAGTAATATAGCCTCCTCCAGACTGCCAGGGACAATATGATGGACATGAGTTTGGGTGAGCTCCAGGACTTGGTGATGGACAGGGAGGCCTGGCATGCTGCAGTCCATGGGGTTGCAAAGAGTCAGACATGACTGAGCGACTGAACAGAACTGAAGGCTGCCAGGGAGCTCACTTTCACAAGAGGAGTCAGTTCTGTTATTGAATAATTTGCAGTTAATACAGAGTTCTCCTGCCCTAGAAATTAGGAAATATTATTAGTCCTGAGATTGTTATTTTCTGTACCCAGTAATCATTGTGATATTAACTTCTAACTTTTTAGTGTTCACAAAAATTTCCAGTTCCACAA
This sequence comes from Antilocapra americana, assembly GCA_007570785.1. NCBI lineage: Eukaryota > Metazoa > Chordata > Mammalia > Artiodactyla > Antilocapridae > Antilocapra > Antilocapra americana. The sequence goes on from ML661955.1 coordinate 1,357,165, forward strand.
TTCTTACAGGTGGATGAAGTTTAAATGTGTTTATATTATTGCTTGTTTACTATACATGATCAAAGGGCAGATGGAGTCACACCTCTGAGTTTTCAAAAAAAGTCTTCAGTACTAAGATATTTTAGTTGAAGAATTATGTGATGAATAAATATGTCTAAATACTCCTTTTGGAATATGCTTGTAATAATGGGAAAATGTTTGTTTTTTAATTCTAGTGATTTATGGTTTGTAATTAACTTTCAGATTTCATTAGCCTCAAAGGCCTTGGGCTTGAATATTTTCAAGTTTGTATAAGGAATTTCCTGGTGGTCCATTGGTTAGGACTCTGCCCTTCCCCTGCTGAGGACCTGGGTTTGATCCCAAATTGGGGAACTAAGATCCTGTAAGTCGTGTAGCATAACCAAAAAAAAAGTTTGTATGGCACTGAGAGTCTGTTTCAGACTGTTGGGAGTGTTATTGATCTACAACAATTTTTTCTTGCTTTTTTAATTTTTGTCTCTTCAGTTACATTATTGAACAGGGAGTATGTTATTTGGTTCTGTGTGAAGCTGCCTTCCCTAAGAAGTTGGCTTTTGCCTATCTAGAAGATTTACACTCAGAATTTGATGAACAGCATGGGAAGAAGGTGCCAACTGTGTCTAGACCCTACTCCTTTATTGAGTTTGGTAAGTTTTTGCGCCTTACTTTTCTATCAGGGGAGTAGACAATGTAGAGAAGCTATTGATATAATTTTGACTTTTTTTTTTAAAGCTTACCTACTAATGTTTTGGATTCTGTTTCCTCTCCTATTCCATGTCTTTTTTCCTTTTGAGTGAATGAGGCTTCCTTCTCATAAATATTAATAATTTTCTCTGGCCTTTTGATATTTTCTCCATAGAGCTTGTTGCCCTTTGCTCTTTTTTGTAATTTGTTTTGATTCTTCATTAGGGTAAAAAACTGCCTGAAGATCCAAATTGATATGTAATTGCTGAGTTCTTCTTTTCCCCAGTTCACCCCCACACACATGTACACTCAGAGTGAGACTCATTTTATGGAGATCAGAATTTGGAAATCAGAAAGAATGGTGTTTTGTTTCTTGTAATAGAACAAGATCCTCTAATTTAAGTACTAAAAGGTATCTGGTATTGGGGCACAACATTTCCTACAGGCAAAAGTAGAGAGCATGGGTGTCCATATTTGTACAAGAATTATAGAAGACTCATTACTCTTCAGAGCTGGTAAAATTTAGGATGGTGGCAGATCAAAGGAAATGTCCTATAAGCAGAAGAAGGGGGAACAAGTATGATTAGATTACATCATTGACATTTTTAGTTAAAAAAGAAACTGAGTTTGAGTACTATCTCTGGATTTCTGACATGTTTCAAGTTTGCTAGATAAATGAGTCCTCTTTCTAGAAATAAAGAAAATTTATTATAGCATAGTGTTACAGTTTTTCAAAACTAAACTCTCCAAGTGCTAATTTTGTCATGTCTTGTTTTGCAGTTTTTATTTTTGTAGGCAATAGGAGTTCAGTAAAGCCAAGAAAGAAATAAGACTGCTATACCAAAGTCACACAGGAAATAGTTGGTATCCTCAAATTAGCTTAAAAGATTATATAGAAAGATATGAATGGGTTACAGATGAACTGTAAGGTACGGTAACCTGAGACCAGTAGTATGGTAATTGCTATCAACCCTGGGCTTGAATGAATAAGAGCAGCTTCTGGAACTGGGAAGGAGAAAATTTATAGAAAAGGCCAATTTCAAAGGAGCAGTAACTTTTGGTGGAGGGATACTACCAGCCCAAGATGACTTCTCAGGGAAGAGATAGAGAAATAAATACTTTGACACCACTGTCCACTCTCACTCCCTACTCTTGGAGTGTCCTCTTTGGCTGAACCTAATTGGAAGCTAGACAGCAAGGAACCCATTGATATAATTCATGTAGGTTAGCTTCCCAAAGCAGAAAGCAGGTTGCAAAAGGGTGGGAGGAAGTCTAAAGAGGCAAAGGGTCGCCAGTACACTATCTTAAGATTTTAGCTAAAAGTTGAAAATATAATCTTTATTAATTATTCTTTTCATAGTTTTGTGATATGCAGACATTGGCAAACATGAATGAGCATGCAGTTTTGTAGTAATATTTTTGGAAACTCCCTGTCACACTTGATACTCATTCAAGAGTCTGGTTAATCATGGACAGTTGCAGAACCAGGACTAACCTCAGAATATACTCTTTCCTATTTCTTTGATGGGCATGAAAGAAGTTGTTAACAGTCACTTTTCTTCATCGTTCTAGATACTTACATTCAGAAAACCAAGAAGCTTTACATTGACAGTCGTGCTCGGAGAAACCTAGGCTCTATCAACACTGAACTGCAGGATGTGCAGAGAATCATGGTCGCGAATATTGAAGAAGTGTTACAGCGGGGAGAAGCACTGTCAGGTATCTGAAAGCAGTACGAGTCTTAGGAGCAAGTGGTTCTTATTCCGTAGGCAAGGATAGCTTATTTGGGGTTATCATTTATGCTGTCAGATTCTATCTAGTATTATTAAGAATTCATTTCTCCAAAATGGATTACTCTACAAGCTTCCAATATGTTTCTTCCTAGTGTGTTTAGTTTCTATTGAGTTGGAACAGTGTAAAGTCTCATTCCATATAAGAAACAATTACTGTTTCCAAGGTATTTACCAAATTAGTATTTATAGAAACACATAAGTTAAGGGAAATGAAAAGAAGAATGAGAGGACCTTGACAAAGGTTTATGGCAGTGGTTTTGTAAGTAGCTGCTTCAGGAGACTTTACTGCTGCCAGATCAACTGTTATAAAATACCATTTCATCAAGGTATTCCTCTGCAGAAAAACCCCTAAGACCTGCGACTACAAGATCTAGTCTGGTCTCAACTTACTTTTCATTCATCCAGTCATTATTAATTGAATACTCATAATGTGCAAGGCGGGCTTCTCCAGTGGCTCAGCATTAAAAAATGTGCCTGCAGTACAGGAGCCGCAGGAGACATGGGTTCGGTCCCTGGGTCAGAAAGATCCCCTGGAGGAGGAAATGGCAACCCACTCTAGTTTTCTTTCCTTGAGAATCCCATGGACAGAGGAGCCTGGTGGGCTACAGTCCATAGGGTCGCAAAGAGTCAAACACAAGTAAAGCCACTTAGCAGCCAATGTGCAAGGCACTGTATTCTCTATCGTGGAAGATAAGGAGGTTGCAAAAGTGTTTCATTCTCCCTGGTTCACAAACATTCTCCCTCAGCCAGTTCAGTGTCTTCATCATCCTGGACCTTACTTAAACTCTAGATAAGAACTGCCTCTTCAAAGAAGCCTTCCCTGATCCTTACAGCCCATGACTCATTAATCTCTTTACTCCTTCAAATTCTTAAAACACTTACCTATTTTACATAATGTAAAAAAGCATGTAATGTTTTTTAGCACATGGGATATGTATATGTGTGTGTACTAATTTTCCTAAAATATATAACTAATGTTTAAATGTTACCTAAGTGTTTAATGTGAGCATATACTCTTTGTTTTATATCTATTTTATATACTTATTTTCTTTCACAGTAATCATCACAGGTAGTTGCCTTAATGTATATTTTTAAAATTCAGCCTTGTTACATATTCATGAATAAATGCATGCATGCTAAATCACTTCAGTCATGTCCTACTCTTTGTGACCCCATGGACTGTAGCCCACCAGGCTCCTCTGCCCATGGGATTCTCCAGGCAAGAATACTGGAATGGGTTGCCATTCCCTTCTCCAATGAATAAATGGGTTTTCCTTTATTACAAACTTCAGATTTTAACCTTCATGTTTATAGTCAGCAATTGTCCCAGTGTATAGCTTCATACTCTTTAAACATCAGTTTTTGGATAAGTACGTCTATATAAATTTTCATCATAGCAGACTCACAGGTTCTACTCAGGATAAAGTAAACCAGTATAGGAAACTTTTTTAAAGCCAAAATTAATTAACTGCTCAATTAATCAAAAGCATATGGGATTTCCTTCTAGTGCTTTGCTAATTGCTAGAGTGTTGATATGCTATTAAAAATGAAGTACATTTTTACCCTTAAGAAATTTCATGTGATTGGGAAGATAAGGAACATTGTCACAGAGTAACAAACATCAATTGAACATTTACATTGTGCTAGGCAATATGGTAGGGGGACTTTACATATATTTTATTTATTCTTTAGAGTAATCCCAGTGTGAAGTGGGCAGTATCAAACCAGTTTTACAGATAAAGAAGCAAAGACTCAGAAAAGTAGCTTACTCAAAGCTAAAAAATAGCTCACTAAAAGTAGCTTACTAGCTTTTTACACTGATAGTACCTGGCAGAATTTGTTGGTCCATGAAGTCCTTGTTTATCTTCAGAGAATAATAGCTGTAAATCATTATGTAGATATATACAGGCTTCCCAGGTGGCTCAGTGGTAAAGAATCTGCCTGCCCAACGCAGGAGACATGAGTTCATTCCCTGGGTTGGGAAGATCCACTGCAGGTGGAAACGGCAACCCACTCCAGTATTCTTGCCTGGGAAATCCCATGGACAGAGGAGCCTGGCAGGCTATAGTCCATGGGGTCACAAAGAATGAGACACAGCTTATTGACTGAGCACATAGATATATAGACAATAAGAGCTAAAAGACTGTAGAAGGAAATATATAAGTGAACAGGAAAGATTTCTTGAATTTTGATAGATTAGGAAGGAGTGAAGAGTGATATTTTAAGAGAAAGAAAAACCGTATCTCAACAGGGCATAAATGAAGACAGTGGGAAGATTAGCCCACCTCAAAAATAGATTTCTTCTTCTTTAAGCTTCTGAGTAATAAGAATCTTATCTTTTACATATTTTTTTCTCTTTTTGTTTTAGAGCCAGTCAGCTTTGTATTTAAGACCCAAGAATAGTTCCTGTGGGTTCTTTTAGTAAAATCAAATTGTGCCTTTTTTACTACCTAAATATACCTGTTTCTTTTAAGGTATAGGTTTTATTTTTTTATTTAGAGGTGTGTCACTCTACTGCAGTGTAGATTCCACAGATACAGGGATCATGTACGTTTTGATCATAACTGTATCCTCTAGCACTTCTCATGGTGCCCACAACATAAATATTTGCTAAATAAGACTGCTCCAAGCTTTGTTTTTACAATACCATGTGTTTCCAAATGTAAAGAAATTCTCATAGCTATTGCTTACCTTATATGACCTAATATTTATTTCTCTTCCCAGTTTTTCTCAGCAGATTTAGATTCATTTAGCCAATACTTATTTATTGAGCACTGACTATATGCCAGATCCTGTTCTAGGCACTAGGAATATAGTAAGAAACACTGTAGTAGTTAAAAACCTTTGTCCAGTCTGTTAAACTGACTGAAAAGATTCCTTGCAGTATTGTCATGGCTATTTCTCATCGTTTAACTGTTTTCTTGCACGACAAGGTGTTTTCTTGCTTTTCTTACAGGACAAGTTGCTAATTTCAAAGTGGCTGACATGTCTGTGTTATTAAGTAATGCCACATTTCTCAATCAAAATCAGTCCCTATTAAGCAACTCCAAATAGTCCAAAAGCATTCTCCAAGGAAGACCATTCAGATTGCAAAATAGTTTCTCAAAATTTAAAGAAGTAAAAAGTTTGATAGAATTTATGCCAAACCGAGAGTTTGTTTTTATTATTAAAAATATGCCATATATTTTAAGCCCAGTTTAGCTTATATGTATCTGGCTATTTCTCTTAAGTGTTTGGTTAACAATTAAAAGAAGATAATGACATTACAAATGTTTATATAGGGAAAAAAAACCTTTGCAAAAGATTCTAAAAAGCTTAATTTAGTAGATGTTGGTGGTTTTCTAGCACCTGTGATTGCATTTTCATTGTAATACAGCTTTCCTATGTCTGTTAAAATACAATTTCTGATAGTGTTATCTGCATAATAATAGTCTTTACAATGTGGAAAGTTTTAGAAATTTGGTAGTAGTCACTGTTGAGATACAGCTTAATACTTGGTGTCTGGTTCATTGAATTTTCTGGTTACCTGCATTTTTCATCTTACCTGGATTATCATTTGTCAAAATATGAGAGAATATGATTTAAACCATTAAGAGATTATGAAGATAGATGCTATCAGCTAACATTTATCAAGTGTTTACCATTATGTAGGCATTGTACTTACTTTATAGATTTCCTATGATATGGTTACTATTATTATATATTCCCTATTTTTATAGACAAAGAAGTTGGGTCTTAGGCTGAGTTGCCCAGTATCATATGATTGGTACAGCTAAGATTTGAACTAGGGTCTGAGGCCAGACCCTGCACTCTACAGCCTCAAGAATTTGAACATAAGTTGAACTGATTATTTGAAAATGCATTGTAGATTTTACAGTGCTTCTGGATCATGAGTTAATCAGTGTATACAACCTTACCCTTTAAAAAAAAGCTTCATGATTTGAAGTAGTGCTACTTATTTGGGTTATTTTTGTTCTTAATACAGTTGATAAAATACTTTAAGGGACTAATTAATGTTATCCTTTTCTTCCCTTTTGACAGCATTGGATTCGAAGGCTAACAATTTGTCCAGTCTGTCCAAGAAATACCGCCAGGATGCGAAGTACTTGAACATGCGTTCCACTTACGCCAAACTCGCAGCAGTAGCTGTATTTTTCATCATGCTGATAGTGTATGTGCGCTTCTGGTGGCTGTGAAGTGGTGAATCCAGTCACTGGCAAGGGGGAGCCTGGAACCCGGCAGGTGTATGTTTTCAGGAAGCTGAGCTCACAGAGATGTGTATTAGAATCCAAGTGGAACTTCTGCCTCTAAAGACCTTGCAAGAAAAGACATGTCCTGGAAATGAAAGATGACACCTCATTTAATGAAGCTTAGCCCTACGTAGAAAGTGTCTTTCCGGGGCAGAGGCTTTCTCTGGGTGCTAAGCTGTATACATTAGGGAACAGTAGATTGTTTTATTTGTTTTTTCCCCTCTCAGTGTTTTGCATTTTTCAAACAGCACTGACTGGGGCATTCTCATTCTCCAGTGGAGCTGTCAGTGAAATTTGGCTTAACCAACCTATGCTAGCAAGTCTGAAATCCCTTCAGAGAAGGCAGCCCTTCAGGAAGTTCTTTGACTCTGTTTAATCAACATTCCTTTTGTTGGTGACATTTGTGATTTTCAGGAATCTGAGTTGTTTGATGGCCTTTTAAACAAGACTCCAGTATGTGAAGGTTAATTGCTGTGCTGCAAGACATCCTGTCTATTGGCCCCTGTAGGAAGTTAACCTTGTTTTTCATTTATGATAATTTGCTTATTGCACAATTGCTTTAGGGTTAAATGAATTATATTAAGATGCCTTGAAACTATATTATAGCACTCCTTCATTAAGAAGCAAAAATGTTTTCTGTCATTTACTCTTAAAGACTTAAAATTAGTTTGGGACATTCTTGATTTTATTTTTCTGCATCTGGTTTATATTAATATAAGAGTGAGTATAGCATATAGGCAGAGGCCCTGACTTAGTGGGAAGACAGGCCAGCTCATAACTACAGCTTTGCCCTCCTTCCTCTTTCTTTACTACGATTTTCCCCACTCTTCCTCCTGCCACAACTTGCTAAGGTTTTTTAAATTGCTCTGAGCCCTATAGATTCATGTCCCATAACTATCCTCTCAGTATATTCTCAAATTTCAAAATGGAAGATAATCAGTTGCACAGTTAATTAAATTGAAATTTTTCAGAGTAACTACTCAAACTACTAAACATATTTATCTAAAAAAATCTGAGAGCACCTCATATCTGCTTCAGTTATGTAATTCTCAGAATGTTCTAGAGATAGACAGCTCATTTACAGTAGCTTCTGTTAACAAATAAAAGTACCTGATTTTTCCCTTTTTTGCTCAGGGATAATGAGAATTTCCTTTTACCTTCTGAGGTAGAATTTTTTAAATGGGGAGAATAGGCCTTTTAAATATTGTCACAAGAGTCTACAATATAACCTTTAATTCCTACACATACTGCAAATATTTCTTTAAATTGTACAGGGAAATGAACCAACTTCTTACTTCTTAAGATCTTTGGAAAGAACTTTAACCAGTAAGCAATTTTATAACTCAGCATCATCAAACCTACTGTTCTGATTCCTGATAGAGGAAAAAAAAATCTTTTTCTTTAAAACAAGGCAAGGAGAAATGCTTATTTTATTCCTGATAATTTACAGAACTAGAATAAAAATTTTTCTTCCCATTTTGGACCTCTGTCTGCCAGATGGAGTTTTGTGCATGAAATAAGAAGTTACTTTTTATAGAGAGTAAGTGCTTGAAGTCCCTAAAAGTCTTATTCCTAAGTAATGATGTTGGTAACAAAAGCCTATGAAAGGCTGAAAACCTAAATAGTAGTACCATAGCATTTGGTACTTCTGTAGAAGTGGAGAGTTAGTGGCAGCTCGTTGTTGAGAGTTGCATGCTGCAACCAAGTGGTCAGCAATGAAATAAATACTTTTAGAATGTTCCCTTCAGTGTGAAGCTTTGTTATCTACTATAGTTAATTTACATGCACATATTCTTCTAGATACATTCCTACCTAAATTCAGAGGGTTAATTAAAAAATGATATGGGGTCGGGGATGAGAAACAAAGGGATAAGAAAGTAGTTTATGATGGCAGAAAATGAGAGACAGGACTGTCATCATATGGAGCCTACTTGTGTTCTTTATTGGAGGAAGTGCGAAGGTCTGACTAGGTGCAATGAACCAACAACCAAACAGACATCCAAAGTAGAGTGTGATAAATACTGTTCAGAGTTATTGAGGGTACATTAAGAAAGGACACCTAACTTACTGTGGCAAGGAGGATGGTAAAAGAAACAGAGCGTGACTTCCCATATAGAGTCAGTGACTTGGGCAAAGTCATGAGTTAAAAGAATGAGGTGCGTTTTGGGAGATCATATTGCTTGGTTTGGGTTTCACTGGTGGCTTAGATAGTAAAGAATCTGCCTGCAGTGAGGGAGTTTGATTGTTGGGTCAGGAACATCTCCTGGAGAAGGGGATGTCAATTATGTCCGACTCTTTGTGACGCATAGACTGTAGCTCACCAGACTCCTCTGTCCATGGACTTCTCCAGGCAAGAATACTGGAGTGGGTTGCCTTGCCCTTCTTGGGATCATCCAGACCCAGGGTTTGAACCTGGGTCTCCCACATTGTGGGCAGATTCTTTGCCATCTGAGCCAGTAGGTAAGCCTGAATGGTGGTGGCCACACAATTAAGGCTTTTGGTTAGTGTATTTAGCATAAGTGACTGAGCCGTACATGGTTGTCTTTTTAGCTCAGCAAAAAGGCAAAGACAGAGGTTGTAAAGATGTCACTACTGTAATTGCACATTAACTAATTGAACCAAATAGCTTGTACTTTTTAAAAGTCCCCAAAGAAGAATTTGTAGCATGTGTGACATAGTTTGAGGTAGAAGGAGCAAATTGAGTCCCACATCCTTTTAATCATTACAGGTAGGGTTGGCCCAACAGTCAACTATCTTGAGCAATTTAATCACTCTGTTCTAATAAAGTTTATTTCAAGTGCTGTGATTGAATCCATGTTTTAGATTAGAAAAATTGTTGGAAATTTGACTTCCATATACTCATCAAAACTGGACTAATTTTTTTTTCTTCCATACCTTCATTAACTGAGCACATTATTAGGCATTTTACATGTATTATTACAGTCCTCATAACCATCTTCCCAGGTTGCCCAAGGTCACATAGCAAGTTGAAGTACTTGGGTTCAAATCCAGCACTGATAGACATCCAACCACTACATATACTGTTTATTCCTAAATTATGATGTAGACGTGTTTGTTCCAAGCACTGTTTCACTTTGTTCTGCCAGGTTATTAGTTTTTATTTTTTTGGAAAAGGTTTTTGTTTTATATATGTATACAATTTCATTTTATTATTTCTGTCTCTTTTTCATTTCCTTACCTGTCATTTTTCCCTTTATGCCTTTTGAATAATTTTTACTCTTGGGTTCTAGTTGGCCTTTTCTCATTCTTGGTTTGTAACACATTTTATTTGTTCCTTTTATATTTGATCTTAATGTTAATTCAGCATATTTCTACATCTGATTCACTAAAGATTTAGCAAAACAATTTTTTAAAATAAATCTCCCCCTTTTTTCTTATGTCCTGTTGCTCATTCTCTTTTCCACCCCCTACATTTTCTATTCCTTTCCATTTTACTTCATTTCCCTAGATGCTGCTTTTACTTAGGAGTTACTGTTATGCTACAACTTTACTTCTGTAAGTGAGAGTTTTAAAATTAACTGTTAGACTTACTCATTTTTATATCTTACATCTTAATTTATCTTACCTTCTCTTGATTTCATAACATACTGTGTCCTCTTATCAGTCAATGCAGATATGCCCCTGCTTTAAGGAATCTCTTTACACAATATTACAAACACTGCAAGAATTCTTCAAGAATGAGCTCCTCTAGTTTGTCTTCAGTATTTGGGGCTTCAGCTCTTAACTTGTGTTACTGATAGCTCCAAATGTACCTGTGTATGCTCACACTGAGATCTAAATCCAGCTATTTTGCTGCTTGTTGGATATCCGTGTTTTGAGTATTCCATAAAACTTTAGTGCCCTTAAAACATCTTATTGCCTTCAAAGTTAAAACCTATCCTGTGCTTCCTAAGGAATTTCTAACTTTTAGGCATCACCTGCCACTCCTTTACCTCAGCTACAAGTCAAGAATTGCATATGATTCCTCTGTTTTCTCCTACTACCTCTCAACTATTAAAACTTGGTTTTCTTAACCTCCAAAATATTTATCATTTATCACTTCCTTTCTTTTTGGCCTAAGATTCAAGCTCTCGTTCAAGCTCTTTAAATTAGTCTCCTGCAGCAACTCCTTACACATGTCCCTCTTTCATCCCAGTATTACTAACTTATGAATACCAAAGATTTTCATAAAGCCAATCATGCCCCATTTCCTATAGAATAAAAGATTACATACCCCAGTCTGCCTTCCAGTGTGACCTCATATCCTTTCTCCCCGCCACCTCTTTGTTTCATCCACACCTAATTCTCTAGTTTTCTCTAATCAGTCAAGTTACCCCTTTACCTTGATTCATTGGTACCTTCTCTACAGAACTTTTTGTGTGTGTACCTTATTCCTTTTCATTTCCAACCTACTAAAGTTCTGCTCATCTCGAAGACCCAGCTCTAACACCTCTTTTGTAAAGCCTAACAATTCTCGCATCCTCCTTCCTACCAACCTGAGAGAAGTTGTGGTTTCAAACCTCCCAGAGCAACGTGTTCATATTTCCAGCACAGAACCTACCAATTAAAAATAGCAGTTGGTGTGTACTTGGCTCCTTGGCTGTATACCACATGAGTCCGCTAAGCTGAAGACCGATTGATAGTCATGTCTTTGAATCCTTGGCACTCGGTATAGAGACATGTTGGAGGTACTCAGCAAATAATTGTAGAATGAGTGCCATTTAATTATGATAAACTTATACTCATGTTTTCTGGAACTAGACTGTTCTTCAAGTCATGGATATATACATAATTTGAATAGAAGGGAAAAACAACATGGGGTAAAATGGTATAGGCCTAATAAGGGAATAGGAAGGAAAGAGGCACATTAAAAAGTCAGAACAAAAGAAACCAACAGGAAGATAAGAAAGATAATATAGCAAATGAAATTGGTTCTTGGTAAGGCAGAAACAAAGACAAAAGGATGAAGAATAGGGCGTGGAGTCAAATTAGACTTGAAAGCACAGAAGTCAGGGCAGACTTGGTCTGGAAATGTTTCCTGTTGAGCTCAGAGCCTATGGTTGCTTTTATGTATAATGGATAATGTTAAATGAGCTTTTCATGTCGCTTAAGTTCTTACCAATTTGTCATCAGAGAAAGTGACTCTGGTTCAGTGATAATTACCTTGACCCAGATGTCATGTAAAGTAAGACCTTATTTACCATGCAAGAAATAAACTGGCTAAAGGGTAAGTTTTGCCCAACCAATAGTGGTTTGCGGGGATTTCCCTGGTGGTCCAGTGGCGAAGACTCTGGGCTCCCAATGCGAGGGAGCCAGGTTCGATCCCTGGTCAGGGAACTAGACCCCACATGCCCCAACTAAGACCCAACACAGCCAAATAAATAAATAAAAATAAATATTTAAAAAAAAAATAGTGGTTTGCACCCACCAGACTTCTCTAAAGGATTCCCCCACAAATAGTGTAGGTAGGCAATGAGGTTTGAGCTACAGTCTAAGGTGGCTCAGTGGTAAAGAATCCTGCCATTGCAGGAGCCCCAGGAGATGCAGGTTCGATCCCTGGGTCAGGAAGATCCCCTGGAAGAAGAAATAGCAACCTACTCCAGTATTCTTGCCTGGAGAATCCCATGGACAGAAGGCTGGCGGGCTACCGTTGGTGGGGTCCCAAAAAACTGGACATGACTAAGCAACTAACAATGCATGTACACACAGTCTGGCTATACTGCAGTATTTAAGATGCTTTTGCACAGTCCACTTCTCGGGCCATGACTTGCTGTTTCCAGAAGAGGGCAGCAAAATTCCAATCTGAGGAGTCTTCACCACTTCCTCAAAGTAAAGCAGTATTTCCTTGAGAGGAAAACAACTGTACTGTAAAGTGAACAACAGCCCTTAAAAATTAATGATCTTTTAGGTGACAGATGAGGGAAATCCTGATATTATAAATGCCATAAAAAGCAGTCACTCATTTCAAATAATATTTTTCTTCTCCATAATCTGAAGAAAATAATTAGGGCTGTTTCTTTAATCTCATTTTAACGGTTTGACCTGGGTAACCAGAACCCATCCCCTCACCCCCAACCAGTTTTTCCATTTAACCCCACATTTTCACATCTCACACTGCACTGGTTTTTAAATAAAAATGGTTTTGATAGAAGAGTAAGATGTTCAGACCTGATTCTTTCTGTTTAAGATGCCTGGCTAAGTCCAAAGAATGATTTCCAAAGGTGTCCAAATGTCTGTCATGGAGTTTGTCTGTGCCATTTGGAGCAAATGGTATCTGTGTCATCTGTATCTGATCTTTCTTATTTTTTATTATTTCAGTTCTTTTTAAAATATCCTTGTGCTTTTAGACCTTCTAAGGACTCAGCAGCTAACGTTTAAACTGATCTTTTTTTCTTGTTTTTGAACTGCTCTTAATAGCATATTCGGTACTCACACTTGTTTTTGTGTGAGGTTGATAGCCGTGGTCACCGTTTTACAGATAAATTTGGCCATCTATAAGCAGAATAGCTGCTCTTTGCTTAGAAAAGTGTAGGGAGGTGCCTCCGATGACAAGAGAGTCCTGAGGGGTGGGTATTTTCCCTTTCCTAATAAATGATAGAAGAGCTGATTCAGAATCTGATGCTTTTTTGGTCTGCTCTACTGCAATCAGAGATGGAGTAGAAAGACTTTCAGTTACAGTTTTTCATTTTCTTCTGCTTTTGTTGGTTCATTTCTGGCTCTGCACTTTTGAAAAAAAATGATCTGTTTCTCACTCTACCCCCTGTTTTGCCACCCCCCAAGTCAGAGTCTTCTTTCCATTCCAGCTAAACCTCTTCCTGTTCTTAAGAATTGCATCACATTCTTGGCTTACTGTAGACCAACACCCCCACACTGGCACCAGGGAGTATATGGGCCTTCTTTATTGGTTGAAAGTTCTTGTCTGGTGAGCACACAATATGTCACTCACTTCCTGACTTTCAGCCCTGGCTGAATTTGCCTCTTGGAAAAAAAAATATGCTTCTCAGATTTTTGTTTGTTTATAATTCCCCTTTACTTTGGCCATATCCTTGGAATGAGCAAGATTTTCCCAAGTAGAAGCCATGTTGAAAGCCTTTTGAAGTAGAGGGTATGTGTGCCTCAGTGAATGAGCTGTCTACCTTGTTCCAAATTCTTCACCCTCACTTTCAACCCAGTGTAATCAGCATTGGCTCCTACATTGTTGAAGGGTTGAAAGGCCTTTCACTAAACACGGTAATCTCCCCCCACCCCCCAATATTACCAATTACGTCGGTCTCTAACTTGACTCTGCACAGCTTCTGATGCTGTTGACCTCCTTGACAGACTCACCGTCTTCGTTCGGTGTCCACAGTTACTATTTTCCTGCTGTAGTCGTGGCTCTTCAATATCCTTTGCAAGTTCCTCTTTCTCTAGTGTTAGTGTTCCTCAAGACCCATCCTGGGTCAGCCTCTTTCCTTTACATTTTCTCTGAGAAGTCACATCCCCTTTCATGGCTTTTGTTGAGATCTCTATGCCGATGACTTCCAAATCTCTACTTCTCCTAACTCCAGACTCAACTGCCTTCTAGAACCTCTCCACCTGGAAATTCCTGAAACCATATTAGCATACTCCTTCAAACTATTCCTCCTCTAATGTTCCTCATCTAAATATATGTCACAATATCCACCCAGATGCTCTAGCCAGAAACCCAGGGTACATCCTTGATTACTCTTTTGTTCACCCTCCACCTTCCATCAATAACCAAGTCCAGTAAAAATCTAGTTCTTTGGATTTACCCATTTCCCTTTATCCCTATCTGGCTTAAGTGATCACCTCTGGATGCTTTGCTAGTTTCTTGCCTCTAGTTTTTCTCCCCTTGGATCATTTTCTGCCAGTCACCCGAAAGCTTTTTATAAATGTAATTCTGATAAATTCACCTCCTTTGTTTAAAATCATTTACTTGCTTCCCATTGTCCTTAGGCTAGAGCTCAAACTCCTTAGCGTGGCTTATAAGCTCTTCATGATCGGCAGCCCACCTACCTGCCATCAGTCTGCGCTCCACTGCCACTGGATTCCAGTGTTTCAAATATATATCGCTTCCTCTTGCTTCCTGACCTTCACAAATACTCTTTCCTTTGCCTGGAATGCTGTATCAGAACCTCATATATACCTAGTCTAAATTCTACCCCCAAATTGTCCTTTCTCTGATGCCTCAATCATAATTGAATCTGGACACTTAATTCTAAATTAACTCTTGAATTAAAACCCAAATTAATCTTATCCCAGCTGATGTATTTCTTATTTCTCTGAAAAATACCATCCAAGTGTATGTTCTAATGAAAAATGTATTTGAACTAATTAACTTGGATCAGGGTTGACTTACCATAGCTGAATATAAACTGGAACATATTTTTTAAATTACTGGGATGTTTCCTTGGTTATTATTCATCATGACATTCTGTCTTTGGAATTTTTTGTTCATTTCCAATTGGCTTCTACTGCTCTCCTGTCTTACCTCTCAACCCTTCCCCTCTGGTTACCCTACACTTGCCCCTCACTGGATCCAGTTTGCATGCAGTGGTAGCTGCTGTGGGGCTGCGGTTAAAGAGAACTGCTCAGACTGCAACAGGAAAGCACTGAATCGAAAGCAAGGGAGAGGAAGCACAAACCGATACCCACCACAAAGCTGCTGAGTGCCCAGCATGACCCAAGCCGCACCCTCTGATGAGGAGTCCTGTGGAGGAGTAAGAAGCCACAGAGTTTAATAAATCATCAGCACAGCCCGTTCTCCACTTCCCGCGATCCAGCCTTCCTGGGCTACATGAATGTCACCAAGTTCTGGCCCAGGAAAGTGGGGGATGGTAGAATAGCCACCAGAGAAGTAGGGGGTAGGGGAAAGTCCCTCAGATGAATGACTGTGGAGCACTTATCTCAAACTCTCCAAAGGGTCCGGTTCTGTAAGCAGAAAGAGCCCTGGTACATGAGTGTTTCAAAGGAGCTGTTTACTTGAGTGATTCCCAGATGTAGGTTCCCATGTTCCCTGAAATATCTTTCCTACCTGCCTTAAAAGCTACTTAAGTTCTGGCCTGTACTTTTTTATTTTGTAGCTGAAGATAAGGCCCTTGTGAGATATAATCAGAGAGCTTTAAATTCATGTCAAGGTATAAATAACTATTTTCAGATTCTCTCCTGACTTCAATGGAGGGAGACAGAGAAGGGAAGGAGGAGAGAGCATCACAGATGTATTCCCCCTACTTTATGAATTAGCCCATGCCTCCCCTGGTTATTTATGTTTGTTGCCTTTTGCTATAAAAGGAAATACTATGGAGAGGGAAATGGCAACCCACTCCAGTACTCTTGCCTGGGAAATCCCATGGACAGAGGAGCCTGGCAGGCTGCAGTCCATGTGGTCACAAAAGAGTCACATGTGACTTAGCGACTATCCCACAACAGCAACCCTGGGGTAGCCAGCCTCCAGGGAGGCCCTCAGTGACCCTTGCCTCTATTTATACCCCAGGTAGTCTCCGCACACTGAATCAAAGCTGAATTGTGTGGCCAGTTAATGAAGACAACTATATACAACTTCTGAGGATAGGTTGTAAAAGGCACTGTGGCATTTGCCTTGTTTTCTGGGCTCACCTTTCTGTCATGAGGACCACATGGGAGTAATGGAGGCCTCCCACCAGCGGCCAGCACCATGTGACTTGCTAGCCATGTGACTGGGCTACCTTGAAAGTAATTCTCCATCCCCAATCAAGCTTTCAAATGATTGCAGTCAATATCTAAATAAACTCATTAAAATAAAAAAACAAACTCCGAAGCACCCCCCCCCAAACCCTGGCCAAACCCACTGAAACTATAAGAAAATAAATGTCTATTATTGTTTTATAAAAAAAGGAAACACTAATTCTTCAGCAGCCAGAATTCTAGGGAAGGAGATGAAAAGTGTGGAGAAATGTGTAGTAACTAGATCTAGACTTTAAACACTGGTGAGGTTGGGAACTCCTTGAAACTGTGGAGTCTCACAGTGACTCAGTCCTTATTACCTCAGAATCTGGGGAGGTGAGAACTGGGCCCCGCTTTTGCAGCTGGAGAGGAAGAGGACAGAGACCAGGGGTTGCCATCTTGGTCTGCAGGAGAAGCTGTTTTGCTTGGATGCAAGTGGGCACTGTATCTTCACAGAGTGCCAGACTCACACTTCAGATAACAGAACAGGAAATACGGTTAGTGCAGCAGGGAGGGGAGAGAGAACTTTCTGTGTACCCAAGACTATTAAGTTACCCAGGGGCCTCTCTGCGTCACACTTTTCTGTCCCTTAAGCAGCAGGGACCGACTATGGGGAGCACTGGGAAGTAGGTGGAACGTGTCCTGGAGGTACATCTGTTTCTCTTGCAGCATTCTTACCCATCTTGTCATGTTCAGCTTCTTACTTCTCTTCAACCCAGAAAATCTTCCAAGATCTAGATCATCAACGAAATTTAAATGGAGGAATATGGGCACCTTGACAGGAGGTGAGGTAAAGAATTCTGAAGTGGATGGACCATCTTCTCTCACAAGGCCAGAGCCACACGTGGTAAAATGTGACCTCAGTTTTAGTAACCCCAAAAGCAGGGAGTTGGATGGGATCCTAATCAAGGAAAAAAGGGAACGGAGTTGTAGTCATTTTGAAATGACTTCATTTTGAAACTCTCCTCCCTCCTCCTTCCTTCCTTTCCTCCCAGAAAGGAGGAGAGGGGAAGATAGCCATAGAATGGGACGCTCCTTGAAGCTCGGAGAAATGGGGCCAGCTTCCCAAGCCTGAGTGCCTTGCCTAGGGTCTGCCCACTTTTTTCAGCAATCAAGGACATTCCTCCTGCTAAACCCTCAAGTTGTGTTTAATAATTATCTGTGATCCAAGCTTCAGGGGCAGAGTGACTTTGCTCCCCCGGTGCCATCTTTCAGCTGGTGACCTGCCTTAATACATTCCATTCCTTAAGGAAATTCATTATATGAATACAAAGAAGGGAGATAAGAGTGTGAGCTAGTTTGTGAAAAAAAAAAAAAACTGACTTATGAAAGAAGAGAGAGAGGTTAGTTAGAGGGCATGTGGAGTAAAGAATGGATTTTTTTTTTTAATGAAGAGAGGTTTAGGGATGTGCACAAAGAGTGTAGTGAGAAATCTTGAACAAGTTACTTCATTCCTAAACATTGATTCTTTCATCTGGGGAAAACAGGAGAGGTTTCTATGAAGATTACAATTACAATCAAACCCATGGTAACAGCTTGTGCACTGCAAAGCCCTTTTACACATGTTAATTATTGTAACTATCATCATCTAGTGACTATACACATGAGTAAGCAAGCCCTGGTCACAGCTGTTTCGTCTCTGTCTCTTATACCCTGAATGACAGAGCTGTGAGGAGGAGATGAGCTCTTGAGTAGGCAGCTCCGAGACACACAAGGAAGAGGCTAATTAAGAGTGGTGTGATGTGTTTCTTGTCATGCTTTGAACCTTTGGGGGATAGTGTCTGTGTGCGCAAATGCATGTATGCTGTCTTACACGATACTTTGTCACCAAATGCTGCTAAATGTAGCCCATTCTTCACCTTTTACTGTATTCTTATTTTAATTAACTTATCTATTACTTTTAATTCTTATTTTAAAAACAGATACATTTTAGATCTCTCCAAAAGGCTCTAATTAAGAGAAAACATTTTTAGAAATTAAAACTACCCTTCTTGAAACGCAAGGGAATGTACAGATAATACTTAGATGTGAAGTTTTGCTTAGACAAAGGAGCATTTTCCTAGAAGTTACCTGCTGTTAATCCACAGCTTTTGTAGGAAGGATTAACCTCTTATCTTTTCTGGCTATTTGCAGGATTACATTATAATTTTGCTATGAAGCAAAATTGGCCACAGTAATCATGAGTTGTTTACCAAACACTTCGCATCAACTCTACCCAGTATTATACACTCAGCGAAGCAGTCTTTGTCCTCCTCATCATTTGCTTTGCCCGTTTCTTTGAGCCATCTCACCCCCATTCCTACACAATTTGCAGTAAAATTATCCTGCGAATTCCACTCCCACATTTCCTCTCGGTTTCCCACGTGGCTGTCCAACCTTGAGGCGATTCATGCCTTCATTTCTTGGTGCACCTCTTTGCCTATCCCTCACCATCCCTCTTCCACTCCTTAGTCCATCCTCCTCTTCCCCTGGCCCCTCTGTGCCTCCAACACTTATTACTACCAATCCCTCAGACCAGTCCATAGCATGCTCCTTCATGCATTACACAAACAAATGTTTTGAGGGCACTAGAGAACAACCTGGTGTCTTTCCAATAATGAATAAAAATAGCTATATTCAGATATAATTTACATGCTGTAAAGTTCACATGTTTAGGGTGTACAATTCAAAGGTTTGGACTTCTCTCATGGCTCAGTGGTAAAGAATCTGCTTGCCAATATAGGAGACATGTGTTCAATCCTTGGGTCAGGAAGATTCCCTGGAAAAGGAGATGGCAATCCACTCCAGTATCCTTGCCTGGGAAATCTCATGAACAGAGGAGCCTGGTGGGCTACAGTTTACGGGGTCACAAGGAGTTGGACACGACATAACAATGGAACAACAACAACAATTCAATGGCTTATAGTATATATGTAGAGTTTTACATCTATTACCTTAATTAATTTTAGAACATTTTCATTATCCCCCAAAGAAATCTTATACCAGTTAATAATCAGTCAATATTTTCCCTCACCAATTCACCCTTTTGTACCCCCTAATTCTAGGAAACCAATAATATACTCTTTCTTTTTATAGATCTGCCTCTTCTAAACATTATATGTAAATGCGATCCATACATTAGTGGTCTTTTGTGACTGACTCCTTTCACCTACATAAGGTTTTTCAGGTTCAACCATATTGTAGCATGTGGTATCTGTACTTCATTTCTTTTCATTGCCAAATAATGTTCCATTGTATGGAATATTTTCATTTATCCATTCATCTGTTGATGGACTTTTAGGTTGTTTTCATTTGGAGGCTATTATATGAATAAAACCACTGTGAACATTTATGTGCGTGTTTTTGTATGGACGTAAGTAGTTTTTTGTTTTTTTTGGGGGGGGTTTTGATAGATACCTTAAGGTAACTCTACTTTTAGCATTTAGAAGGACTGCCAAATTGTTTTCCAAAGTGGCTGCACCACTCTTCTTATTTTCTCATAAGCAGTATATGAGGGGCAAAACCAATACAATATTGTAAAGTGAAAAAAGAAAGAAAGAAAAAAAAAAGCAGTATATGAGGGTTCCAGTTTTTCCATATCCTAACCAAAATTTTGTTCATTAAATCTAGTCTAGTGAGTGAGAAGTGGCAGCTCATTGTGATTTTCATTTTCATTTCCTGAATGACTTTTCACATGCTTATTAGCTATTTGTATAAGTATTTTCTTTGGAAAAATATCTACTCATTTTTAATTGGATTATTTGTCTTTTTATTATTGAATTGTAAGAGTTCTAGATACAAGTCCCTTATCCGATTTGTGATTCGCAAATATTTTCTCCCATTCTATGGGTTTCCTTTTCACTTTCTTCATAGAGTCATGTGAAACACAAAAGTTTTTAATTTTGATCAAGTTCAATTTATCAATCTTCTCTTTTATCACTTGTGCTTTCAGTGTTGTCTCTAAGAAATAGTTGCCTAACTCAAGGTCACAAAGATTTCTTCCCATGTCTTCTTCTATAAGGTTAATAGTTTTAGTGCCTACATTTAAGCCTGAAGATCCCTTTTGAGTTAATTTTTATGTAAGATATTTGGTAGAGGTCCAAATGAATTCTTTTGCATGTGGATATTCACTTGCCCCAACACTATTGTTGGAAACACTATTTGTTGAAAGGACTATTCTTTCCCTATTTTCCTGACTTTTTGTCAAAAATCAGTTGTATCACTTTATAGATTACTAATTCTGTTTCATTGCTTTATATGTTGTTGTCGTTCAGTCACTCATTCATGTCCGACTCTTTGCAACCGCATGGACTGCAGCATGCCAGGCTACCATGTCCTTCACCATCTCCTGGAGCTTGATCAAACTCATGTTCATTGAGTTGGTGATGCCATCTAACCATCTTGTCCTCTGTCATCCCCTTCTCCTCCTGCCTCCTATCTTTCCCGGCATCAGGGTCTTTTCCAATGAGTCAGCTCTTTACAGCAGGTGGCCAAAGTATTAGAGCTTGCAGCATCAGTTCTTTCAGTGAATATTCAGGATTGATTTCCTTTAAGATTAACTGGTTTGATCTCTTTGCAGTCCAAGAGACTCTCAAGAGTCTTCAACACCGGTTTGAAAGCATCAATTCTTCATCACTCAGCCTTCTTTATGGTCCAACTCTTACATCCATACATGACTACTGGAAAAACCATAGCTTTGACTAGATGGACCTATGTCAGCAAAAGAATGTCTCTGCTTTTTAATACACTATCTGGGTTTGTCATAGCTTTTCTTCCAAGGGGGCAAGCGTCTTTTAATTTCATGACTGCAGTCACCATCACAGTGATTTTTGGAGCTGAAGAAAATATGTCTGTCCTTACTCTAGTACCACACTTATTAAAAATGATTACAGGGCATCTTTTTGTAATTTATTTATTTATTTTTGTCTCTGCTGGATCTTTGTTGCTGTGCTCAGGCTTTCTGTAGTCGTGGCAAGTGGCAGGCTACTCTTGGTTGTGGTGCATGGGCCTCTCATTGCAGTGGCTTTGCTTGTTGCAGAGAACAGGTCCTAGGGCATGTGGGCTTTAATAGTTGCAGCATGTGAACTCAGTAGTGATGGCACATGGGCTTAGTTGCTCCATGGCATGTAGGATCTTCCTGGGCCAGGGATCGAACCTGGGTCCCCTGCATTGGTAGGTGGATTATCATCCACTTTGCTACCAGGAAAGTCCCGCACTATCTTGATTACTGTAGTTTTTCAGTAAGCTCTGAAATCAGGAACTGTGAGTCTGCCAACTTTTGTTTTTCAAGATCAACTGGCTATTCTTTTGTTGTTTTGTTGATTCACTTTTTAATTTGTTTTTAAATTAGAGGATTATTGCTTTACAATGTGCTGGTTTCTGCCATACAGCAATGCACATGAGTCATAATTGTATGTGTGTGTGTATTATATATACACACATATATAGATATATATATGCCCTCCCTCCCTTTTAAGCCTCCCTCCCCCTGTCTCATTCGTCTCACCCTTCCAGGTTGTCATAAGATGCCAGGTTAGGCTGTGTTATTTAGAAGTTTCCCACTAGTTATCTGTTTTACACACAATAGAGTATATATGTCAATGCTACTTTCTCAATTTGTCCTACCCTCTCCTTCCCCCATTGTGTCCACACATTCTTTCTCTACATCTGTGTCTCCATTGTGTGTGTGCTCAGTTGCTCAGTTGTATTGATTCTTTGCAACCCCATGGACTGTAGCCTGCCAGGTTCCTC
Organism: Antilocapra americana; assembly: GCA_007570785.1. Lineage (NCBI taxonomy): Eukaryota > Metazoa > Chordata > Mammalia > Artiodactyla > Antilocapridae > Antilocapra > Antilocapra americana. The sequence continues at coordinate 1,379,342 of ML661955.1, forward strand.
TGTCCATGGAATTTTCCAGTCAAGAATATTGGAACAGGTTGCTATTTCCTACTCCAGGGAATCTTTCCAACTCAGGGATTGAACTGGCGTTTCTTGCTCCTCCTGCACTGGCAGGCAGATTCTTCACCACTGCACCATCTGGGGAGTCCATGTCTCCATTCTTTCCCTGCAAATAGGCTCACCAGTACCATTTTTCTAGATTCCATATATATGAGTTAATATATGATATTTGTTTTTCTCTTCCTGACTTCACTCTGTATAATAGGCTCTACATTCATCTTTAGAATGACTCAAAATTCATTCCTTTTTATGGCGAATATTCCGTTGTATATATGTGTCACAACTTCTTTATTCTTTCATCTGTCAATGGACATCTTGGTTTCTTCCATGTCCTGACCATTGTAATTATTGCTTCAACAAACATTGGGGGTACATGTGTCTTTTTGAATTGTGGTTTTCTCAGGGTAGATGCTCTGTAGTGGGAGGCAGGGCCATATGGTAGTTTTATTCCTAGTTAAGGAATCTCCATACTGTTCTCCATAGTGGTTGTATCAGTTTACATTCCCACCAACTGTGCGGAAGAGTTCCCTTTTCTCCACACCCTCTCCAGTATTTATTGTTTGTAGTTTTTTTTGATGATCGCCATTCTGATTGGTGTGAGGTGATACCTCACTGTAGTTTTGATTGTATTTCTCCAATAACAAGTGATGTTAAGCATATTTTCATGTTTATTGGCCATCTGTATGTCTTCTTTGGAGAGATGTCTGTTTAGGTCTTCTGCCCATTTTTTATTGGGCTGTTTGTTTTTCTGACATTGAGTTGTACGAGCTGCTTATATATTTTGAAGATTAATCCTTTGTCAGTTGCTTCATTTGCAATTATCTTTTCCCACTCTGAGGGTTGTCTTTTAATCGCATTTATTGTTTCCTTGGTGAATTTTAGGATCAGCTGAAATTGACAAACTGACCCTAAAATTCAGTCCCCATTTTAAAGAAATTACTAAAACATTTTCTTCCATATTTAAGATGAAATTGGATAAGAAGGACCAAGCAGGTTCACTTTGGAGTTGTGAAAAGCAGGGTGGTCCTTTGAAAGGGAGACCAAACTGATGGAGGAGGGGAATACAGGAGCCAAAAAGTTTGGTGAACTTCCTACCCTAGTGAGAGGAATGTTTGTTCAGAGGAGGCAGTTTGATCTAGCACCAGGGGACATTGTGAAAGATAATTGAAACTGTTAAGTCCATTGATCTCCCCAGAAGAAAAAAAGATCTCCATGTAAGCAGTATTGTTAGTTTGTTGATTCTTACAGAAGAAGATTCTCATCAAACTAGGTGGAGCAGCTGGCCCTTTCTTAGAGATGTAAGACAAGAAAAAAAAAGAAGAAATTCCTCCCTGTCTTTTCTTAACTCTCTCTGTGGCCAGGCCTAATCTTTGTCCATTATTGTTCCCCTTCCCCCTTTATAACGTCCCATAAAAGAGAGGGAGGGGAGGGAGAAAAAGAAGAAAACCATACAGGGAGAGAGGGCTAGAGATGCTGGGGTAGTTGAGGAATCCTGGAGGACTGAAAATGAAAGCTATTTAAGATACTGCTGGCCTTCCCCAGTTGCTCAGGTGGTAAAGAATCCACTTGCAATGCAGGAGAGCCAGGTTCAACCCCTGGGTCAGGAAGGATTCCCTAGAGAAGGGCATGGCTACCCCCTAGAGTATTCTAGCCTGGAGAGTCCCATGGACAGAGGAGCCTGGTGGGCTACAGTCCATGGGGTCGCCAAGGGTCGGACAGGGCTGAGTGGCTAACACAACGACAGGGTACTGCTAACAGAGCCCACTATGGAATATGACAATGCATAACAAGAGGTGTGGGGGTGAGCATGTTCTTGACTCAGGAATCCAACTCCTGATCGCTTATCCTAAGGAAATAAAACATGAAAAAATTGGGAGTGGCAATGTTAATGAGGATGCTATTTATAATAGCACCAGCTGAGACAACCTAAATCTCTAAAATAATTGTTTTATGACACCATAGTATTGTAAAGATGGTAGTTTATCATTCCAACTCCGTGATCAAAGTACCACCTGAAGGGCATCACATCCTTCTGCATTCTCTACCACCCCAGGATCAAGTCACATAATCTCTCACCTGATCTCTTGCCAGGGGCCTCCCAACTCATTTTTACCCCTCCTGTACTCTTAACACAGTAGTCATCAGAGCCCTTTAGAGAACTTTAACATGACTATCCTCTATGTAAAAGCTTTCACACCTCCTCCTCATTTAGTATAAAGCTGAAGCCTTTTGTTGATCCCAGACCCCACCTCCGTGGCCCCCATTGTTCTCTGACCTCACCTGATGCCACTTTTCCTCTTTCACACTCCACTCTGGCCATATAGGCCTCCTTACTGCCTCTTGAACACACTAGCCCTTCTCCCACCTCTGTGACTTTGAAACCCCTCTTCCCTCCTCTCCCAGATATCCGTTTGGCTTGTTCCCTCACCACCTTCAGCTCTCTGCCCAAATGTTGCATATGAGACTTTCTTTCCCTGAACCATTATATAGTTTGGAATTGACATGTACACATTGCCATATTTAAAATGGATAACCAGCCAGGACCTGCTCTATAGCACAGGCAACACTGCTCAGTGCTATGTGGCAAGCCTGGATCGGAGGGGAGTTTGGGGAAGAGTGGATATATGTATATGTATGACCGAGTCCCTTAGCTGTCCACCTGAAATTGTTATAACATTGTTAATCAGCTACACGCCAATACAAAATAAAAAGTAAAACAAATGAATAAAATAGGGGAAAAAATGTTTTTAATTGCTTTCTGTCCCCACCCACCAGCTCCCAGTACTTCTCATTTCCCTTCCGTGGTTTTTCATCTCCATTGTACTTATCACTTTATCTGATTTATTTAGTTGGGTTACTGCCTGATTCTCCTCATAGGATCTGTGCACTATGGGAGCAGGGATTTATGTATGTTGCTCACTATAGTCCTTGACTGCCTGGCATGGAGTAGCTGTTTAATAAATATTTACTGAATGAATGAATGCATCCATAAAAGTAGTAACTATGAAAACTAGGCTGTGATTTTGCAAGTGGGAAAATGCAAAGATATAAACTGTAAGGTACACAGTGTCTGTGGCAGTGTGGTACGGGAGGCACCATCTGGGAGCTACAGAATTGGAGAGACCTGGCCTCAAATTCTGCCTCCACCACTTTCCAGCTATGTGACTTTGGGCAAGCGGGCCTAATCTCTTAGTTTCACACTCTGTGAAACAGGTATGATAATGACTCCCTGATAGCGATGTGAAAATTCAGTGAGAAAATATAAGTGAACACATGGCACATAGTAGGTGCTCTATGAACCTTAAATTCCCATCTTCTCCTAAGGAAGGCTGAATATGCAGTGGAGAAGAACTGGATAGAAGGATACAAAAGTAGAAATAGTTGGCTGTGTCAAATAGAGGGACTGAGAATATTTAATTTTATTTATTTGACATAATCAAGTCCTTCCTGTGCATGGGTATGTGAACAGAGGGGTAGACTGGGTGCAGTGGGGAGGTTCTCCCAGGTATCTCCTGGGTCTGGTTTTCACCTCTGACACGTACTAGATGTGTGACATTAAGTAAACCTAACCACTCTGGGCCCATTTTCCTAACTATAAAATGAAAAGGTTGAATTGAGTAACTTTTAGTGCCATCAGTACTTACAATTTCATAATTCAAATAGGCAAGTCATTCCACCTGGCTTTGCCCCACTTCAGCCCAGCCTTACTCACATGTGACGGCCAGATGTTTCTAATCTTAGGCATAAAAGACTCTATTCTTTGGTTTTCAGAAGCCAAAAGAAACTGGAAAGTTTAGGAAAACTGCTAAACAGATGAACTTTCCTTCTCTCTGGTTCTTAAACAGCCACATTCAGATTGTTCAAACTTAGAAAATATGAAAAGCAAAGCAAAACAAATATTCACCTTTGGGTTTGAATCAACTATGTGAAGTCTGAAGCCATGAAGGAAAGTGTATGTATGTGGTTTTATTTTATTTTTTTAGCAGCAACCAAAAAGTAGATGTCAGCAGTTTTCAGTTGTAACTATAACCTTGTACCCGCATGGCTGTGAGCCGGAGCCAGGAGAGAAAGGCTGGAAGAGAGTGACTGGAGCCTTCTCCTGCTTTGGAAAGCTTGTGGCTTTGCTTCCTTCTTGCTTCACCAAGGCGGAGGAGAGGAGGATGTTTGGGTTTGCAGGCTGCCAGCCACTGTCAGCAAGTTTGCAGCCCTGGCTTCACTTCCCTGAGCTGGGGGTGCAGGGAGGGCTAGAGGGGTGGGGGGTGCGGGTCAGCTGCCCTGGCCTCCCTCTAACAGCAGAGCCACAGAGAATTCAAATACCCAACCAGTCGCAAGGCTCCGACTTTACTCAGCTGAAAACTGACGATCTCATCTGGGAAGGGTCAGTTAAAAAATGACAGAACTGCCCAAAGTAAACAGAGGGAACAACCACAACAGAAACTTTCTCTGCAATGTTTCCTTATAATTACCGGCCCGGCCCACCAGAGCTCTGGCTAGGGTCCCCACCCACCCTCTCTGTTGCCCCCTTGGCCTTGTTTGAGTAAGCCCTGGCTGACCCGGCAGCGCCTCCGGTCCTCAGGCCTCTCTCCAGAGCTTTCCGCAGAGAGCAAGGAGAGTTCAGTTTGCGGAGTGTTTTTCAACTGGAGTTTTGGGATCGCCGAACAAGAACACCCTGTAGAGCTTATTTATCAGAACCCCTAGCCAATGAGAAAACTCGGCTTAAATGGAGTGCCCCAAGGTAGAGAATAAACAGTGGGGACTGGGGCGGGGGCAGAACTGGTCTCTTCATTCCTGACTGAGGGTTCACTGCAGATTATCATCCACCGTTGCTGCAAAAGGCACTAAAATAGGGAAGTTAATTAAAGTTCTCTTTCGCCACTTTTTCTTTCTCACCAAATCCTACCTTGTTGACCTTCAGGGCTGTGCAGGAAAACATATTTTGAGTGTAGACTTGAGGACCAGAACTAAACCTTACCCTATGTGTGTAATAGTACCTCGGGTGCACTTCAGAGTTCACAGTACCTACCCACCCCTACAGGCTCAGGAATCCCACAAGCCTAGAATTCTGGCACCACACCTTTTAGCTGTGCGAACTCGTATAAACAAATTATATACTCTCTCCACAACTCAATTTCCACACCTGCCAAATGGGGACGATCGTAGCATCTACTTCATAATATAGTCATGACGGGATGACACATGTTATGTGCAATGAGAAAACCAACAGATGGTAGAAATCGTTAATATCCTAAAAGGTATGTATTGTACCCTTTTCACACCTGAGGAAATTAAGGCTCAGAGGGCTGCAGTCTTACAACTGGTTAGTAAGAGAGACTGGGTTCAGCTCAGCCTCCTGATGACACATCCAGGGCACTCACCCCCACACTGCTGAGTGTAGATGGTCAAAGGTGGCTCCAGGCCATGGGTCAGAAGTGTCTGTCCTGGGACTATTGGAATGACATGCTTTTTATTAAGCCCTCACATGCTCAGGCAGAGAAGGCACTGGCGACCCACTCCAGTACTCTTGCCTGGAAAATCCCATGGATGGAGGAGCCTGGCAGGTTGCAGTCCATGGGGTCACTAAGAGTCAGACACAACTGAGCGACTTCACTTTCTTTTTTCACTTTCTTGCATTAGAGAAGGAAATGGCAACCCACTCCAGTGTTCTTGCCTGGAGAATCTCAGGGACGGGGGAGCCTGGTGGGCTGCCGTCTATGGGGTTGCGCAGAGTCGGACATAACTGAAGTGACTTAGCAGCAGCAGCATATACTCAGGGGACTGGGAAATGGATGCTTCGGGGGTAAGGTAGGCTTTCATGTGCAGCTTATTTTTTAATCTGTCTTTACATAGACACCAGCTAGGAAAAGAGACCTGGCCACTAATCCTGGCTCAAGCCCAGGGAAGCTGAGCTTGGGGGCTACATCAGAAGTCCTTGATTATCTTCAACTGTCGTTTCCTTTGGCAATGCTTCCTTGATGCTCTAAGGATGTTTTGTTTACCCTGATATTAGAGCCTTCTTCACACTCATGTTACTCCAAAATAGGAGCATTCATCTCATTTCCTGTTGGAGCAGTGAGCTCCAAAGCAGGGTGCCTAAGATGACACACTGAGACATGGGAAAGAAATATGTGAACACTTGCTTCTATTTATTCTTCAATCCAAATACTAAAAAATCAGACTTTATCAATATTTAAAAATTAATACAGGAGAACATATATGATTTACAATAAATATGCAATTATTGGGAGTGCATGCTCAATATTTTTGGTGGAGTGTAATGACAAAAAGAATTTGGACATAGAGGTTCTAGAGATAAGCTTCTCAAGGGCAAGAAATGTGCCTAGTTGTGATTTGTATCCCACCTTCATCCTCAGTATCTAGCCCTAACCCATTCCCCAAAGAAATGTTTGGCACCTACATAAACTTGTTTGTCTTTCTCCTCCCCCCCCCTTTTGTCATCCATCTAGTATAATCCAACATCTTGTTCACTATTCTGCCGAGACTTGAAATAAAAATGATAAAGTTGTGTTTGAGAAGTAAAGAGTGCAAATGTCATGAGAACACTGAAAAGTACCAGACTGAAATAGAAATAAAAGCAAAATTAAACAAGTGAAACCTAATTAAACTTATAAGCTTTTGCAAAAGAAGCCGTAAACAAAACAAAAAGACAGTCTAAAGAATGGAAGAAAATATTTGCAAGTGATGTGACTGACAAGGGATTGAATTCCAAAATATACAAACAGCTCACATAACTCAACAACAAAGAAACAAATGATCCAATCAAAAAATGAGTAGAGGATCTAAATAGACATTTCTCCAAAGAAGGCATATAGATGGTCAACATCACTAATTATTAGAGAAATGCAAATCAAAACTATGATGAGATATCACCTCACACCCATCAGTAAAGTCTACAGATTAAAAAGTCTACAAATAATAAATGTTGGAGAGGGTGTGTAAAAAAAGATCCCTCCTACACTGTTGGTGGGAATGTAAATTGGTGTAGCCACTATGGAAGACAGTATGGATGTTCCTTAAAAAACTAAAAATAGAACTACCATGTGATCCTACAATCCCACTCCTGGGTTTATATCCAGAAAAGATGAAAACTCTAATTCAAAATGATATGTGCACACCAATGTTCATAACAGCATTATTTAAATAGCCAAGACATGGAAGCAACTTAAATGTTCATCAACAGATGAATGGATAAACAATATGTGGTGTGTATATACAATGGAATATTACTCAACCATAAAAGAGAATAAGTAGTACCATTTGCAGCAACATAGATTGACCTAGAGATTATCACAGCAAGTGAAGTTGTCAGTCACTAAAAGACAAATATCATATATCACTTGTGGAATCTAAAAAAATGATACAAGTGAACTTATTTACAAAACAGAAAGATACTCATAGGCATAAAAAACAAGCTTACAGTTACCAAAGGGGAAAGGGGGAGGGGAATAAATTAGGCATTTGGAATAAGGAGATACAAAATACTATATAAAAAATAAGTAAACAACAAGGTTCTACTCTATAGCACATGGAACTGTGTATTTAATATCTTGTAATAAAATATAATGGAAAATAATTTGAACAAGAATATATACATATATACATATTTAGTTATACATATATATGTAATTCTGAATCACTTTGCTGTACACCAGAAACTAACACAATGTTGCAAATCAACTATACTTCAATTATAAATAATAAATAAGTTGATAAATGAAAGTTCAAGACTGGAAGTCCCGAAGAAGATAGCCAATGGTAGTTCAAGGTACCCAGCTGACAAGAGCAAAACCTCATAGAAGAACCATGGGCACAAAGACAGACACGGAGCACTAGCTCTGCTGTCTGAGAAATCAAGTGTGGCCTGAGCATCTGAATGTTTCCAAATGAGCTCCACTCTCTTTTTTCCTAAAGCTTCAAGAAACAATGCAACACAACACAAAGAGCAAGGATCTTGGAGGAGTCTCAGCTCTGTCACTCTTCCTGTCTAGGTGCTCTTGGGTGAGACTACTAACTACTTCTCCTCCCAGGAAAATAGCTCTTTATTGACAGGTGAGTTTGGATTAGACAATTATGGAGGTGCCTTCATGCTCTGAAGCAGCCCTGAATATAGATGAAGTTGGTGGTTTTCTACATGAGACAACTACACTTTGAGGGGCACCATTGAGGCCCACTGGACCAAAAATGTGACCTCACCACCAAGCCTGCTGTGGTATATGACATCCTCCACTTAGATGCCATGTTTCTATGCAGATTTTACCAAACTGCCAGTGACTGCAGACATGCTGCCACTTCAAGTCTCAGCAATGTCTGTTAAACATGTAGAGTGAGACAGCAAGTTATAAAAGACTTGTGTTGCATGTATCTGTAAATAAATAAAACATATATATACAGAAAAAGAACAGAGATATGCACCATATTTTAATACTGATAATTCCTAGGGTGTAAGAGAGTGAGGATGAAGGTAGAAATTTTATCATTTACTTTAAACTCATCTATTTTGTTAGCTTATTTTTAATAAGCTATTTTTAAAAAAATATCTATTTGTCTGTGCCAGGTCTTAGTTGCAGCGTGTAGGATCTGGTTCCCTGGCCAGGGATGGAACCTGAGCCCCCTGTATTGGGAGTGTGGAGTCTTAGCCAAGGGACCACCAGGGAAGTCCTTAATAAATTATTTGAATACTTAAAGATGAAATTGTTTAAAAAGTAAGCCTGAAAAGTCCTATACAAATGTGTCAACAATTGTACCAAGTGGCACCTGCTATTCAAGAAGAGGCTCTGCAAGAAACAAATCTGATCTTGCTACTTCATTCTTGCCTCGAGAACCCCATGAACAGTATGAAAAGGCAAAAAGATACGACACTGAAAGATGAATTCCCCAGGTCAGCAGGTGCCCAATATGCTACCAGAGAAGAGTGGAGAAATAGCTCCAGAAGTAATGAAGAGGCTGAGCTGAAGCAGAAACAACACCCAGCTGTGGATGTGTCTGGTGGGGAAAGTAAAGTCCGATGCTGTAAAGAACAATATTGCATAGTAACCTGGAATGTTAGGTCCATGAATCAAGGTAAATTGGAAGTGGTCAAACAGGAGATAGCAAGAGTAAACATTGACATTTTAGGAGTCGGTGAACCAAAATGGACCAGAATGGATGAATTTAATTCAGATGACCATTATATCCACTACTGTGGGCAAGAATCCCTTAGAAGAAATGGAGTAGCCTTCATATTCAACAAAAGAATCCTAAACACAGTACTTGGGTGCAATCTCAAAATAACAGAATGTTCTCCGGTCATTTCCAAGGCAAACCATGCAATATCACAGCAAGCCAAGTCTATGCCCCAACCACTAATTTTGAAGGAGCTGAAGCTGAACAATTCTGTGAAGACCTACATGACATTCTAGAACTAACACCAAAAAAGATGTCCTTTTCATCCCAGGGGACTGGAATGCAAAAGCAGGAAGTCAAGAGATAACTGGAATAATGGGCAAGTTTGGTCTTGGAGTACAAAAAGAAGCGAGGCAAAGGCTAACAGAGTTTTGCTAAGAGAATGCACTGGTCACAGTAAACACCCTGTTTTAGCAATACAAGAGATGACTCTACACATGGACATCACCAGATGGCCAGTCCTGAAATCAGATTGATTATATTCTTTGCAGTCAAAGGTGGAGAAACTCTATACAGTCAGCAAAAATGAGACCTGGAGCTGACTGTGGCTTAAATCATGAACTCCTTATTGCCAAATTCAGACTTAAATTGAAGAAAGTAGCGAAAACCACTAGGCCATTCAGGTATGACCTAAATCAAATCCTTTATGATTATAAAGTGGAAGTGACAAATAGATGCAAGGGATTAGAGCTGATAGAGTGCCTGAAGAACTATGGATGGAGGTTCATAACAGGAGGCAGTGATCAGAATCATCCCCAAGAAAAAGAAATTCAAAAAGGCAAAATGATTATCTGAAGAGGCCTTACAAATAGCTGAGAAAAGAAGAGAGGTAAAAGGCAAAGGATAAAAGGAAAGATAAACCCATCTGAATGGAGAGTTCCAAAGACTAGCAAGGAGAGATAAGAAAGTCTTCCTAAGTAATCAATGCAAAGAAATAGGGGAAAACAATAGAATAAGAAAGACTAGAGATCTCTTCAAGAAAATAAGAGATATCAAGGGAACATTTCATGCAAAGATGGGCTCAGCAAAGGAGAGAAAATGGTAGGGACCTAACAGAAGCAGAAGATATTCAGAAGAGATGGCAAGAATACACAGAAGAACTGTACAAAAAAGATCTTCATGACCTAGATAACGACCTTGACATGATCACTCACCTAGAACCAGACATCTGGAGTGCAAAGTCAAGTGGGCTTTAGAAAGCATCACTATGAGCAAAGATAGTTGAGGTGATGGAATTCCAGTTGAGCTATTTCAAATCCTAAAAGATGATGCTATGAAAGTGCTGCACTCAATATGCAAACAAATTTGGAAAACTCAGCAATGGCCACAGGACTAGAAAAGGTCAGTTTTCATTCCAATCCTAAAGAAAGGCAATGGCAAAAAATGTTCAAACTACTGCATAATTGCACTCATTCCATATGCTAGCAAAGTAATGCTCAAAATTCTCTAAACTAGGCTTCAACAGTACATGAACTAAGAACTTCCAGATATTGAAGGTGGATTTAGAAAAGGCAGAGGAACTAGAGATCAAATTGCCAATATCCATAGAAAAAGCAAGAGAATTCCAGAAAAACATCTACTTCTGCTTTATTGACTATGCCAAAGCCTTTGACTGTATGGATCACAACAAACTGGAAAATTCTTCAAGAAATGGGAATACCAGACCACGTTACCTGCCTCCTAAGAAACCTATGTGCAGGTCAAGAAGCAACAGTTAGAACTGGACATGGAACAATGGACTCGTTCCAAATTGGGAAAGGAATACATCAAGGCTATATATTTTCAGCCTGCTTATTTAACTTATATGCAGAGTCATCATGCAAAATTCTGGGCTGGATGAAGCACAAGCTGGAATCAAGACTGCTGGGAGAAACATCAAAAACCTCAGATATGCAGATGACACCACCCTTATGGCAGAAAGTAAAGAGTAACTAAAGAGCCTCTTGATAAAAGTAAAATAGAAGAGTGAAAAAACTGGCTTAAAACTCAGCATTCAAAAAATGAAGATCATGGCACCCAGTTCCATCACTTCATGGCAAATAGATGGGGATACAATGGAAACTATGACAGGCTATAGTTTTCTTGGGCTCCAAAATCACTGCAGATGGTGACTGCAGCCATGAAATTAAAAGATGTTTGTTCCTTAGAAGAAAAGCTATAACAAACCTGGACAACATATTAAAAAGTAGAGACATTACTTTGCCAACAAAGGTGTGCATAGTCAAAGCTATGGTTTTTCCAGTAGTCATGTATGGATATGAGAGTTGAACCATAAAGAAGGCTGAACACTGAAAAATTGATGCTTTGAACTGTGGTGTTGGAGAAGACTCTTGAGAGTCCCTAGGACTGCAAAGAGATCAAACCAGTCAATTCTAAAGGAAATCAATCCTGAATATTCATGGGAAGTACTGATGCTGAAACCGAAGCTCCAATGCTTTGGCCCTGATGTGAAGAGCTGACTCATTAGAAAAGACCTTCATTCTGGGAAAGATTGAAGGCAGGAGAAGGGGATGATAGAGGATGAGATGGTTGGATGGCCTCACCGTCTCAATGAACATGAGTTTGATCAAACTCTGGGAGATGATGAAGGACAGGGAAGCCTGGAGTGCTTCAGTCCATGGAGTCATAAAGAGTCAGACATGACTGAGTGACTGAACAAGAACAACTTCATTAGAGTCTTTACTAAAGTACTGACCATGCACAAAGATTCTTTGGAGGGTAGAGGCACAGACTGAGAGGCCCTAATCACATCGTCAAAAGTTTCATTTAGTAATCTTGGGCAACATAAACTTGCCCAAACTTAACTTGAGTTTGCATTTCTCCATGATAAAACAAGGCTGTTAAACCAAATGACCTGGAAGGGACATTTCTATGCTGAAGACCTATGGTTCTGAGTTATAGTAAGTGCAAAGATCCAGTTAGGAAAGTGAATATGACAGATGGGATCTAGGAAAATTTCTTACTTTCCTCCAAATCTGTATGAAAATTGATGGGAAACTCTCTCTCTTCCTCCCTTGCCCCTCTTTTCCTTGCTACATCCCATTGTCTAAACTTTCTATATCGGGGACACCCTCCACGTATCAGGGGCCCTGATACGTTGCAGAGACAACCCTCCTTTATACAAGCTGGAAAATATCAGATACTTATCTCCCAGCCTTCCTTGCAGCTAAGCACAATTGATCTGCTCTAGATTTCAAGCCTGGGACTAGTGACTTGAAGTCTGCTCTGCAGGGGAGTAGCGTTAGTTGCAATGAACACCTTTCTGTGTCCAGATGCTTCAGTAGTGGTGGTTCTAGCAGCAGCGATCAGCATCCAGACGTGCGATGTCCACTGTCCCAGCTGTAGTGTCCATGCATGGAGGCATTGGCGTCTTCGTGGGGTTGTTCTGTAGCTTAATTCTGGGAGTCATTTCTTGATATGCAGTCTCTAAACCTGGGTCTCCAGTCATTCTGGAGAGCTTGTGAACGACCCAATAGCCTTTCTTTCCAAATACATTTTTTTTCTGCTTAATCAGGTTGTTTCTGTTGCTTGCAACCAAAATCCATGAATAATGCAGTCACTACTTTTTAAAAATACACTTAGTTAAAGAAGAATAAGTGAAAAGAATATTTTAAAAGAAAGAAGCAAGTCTCCTTTCCTTTCTTGATCTCCTATTTTCTCAGTTCCCCTCTCTTGAGGTAGCCTAGTACCTATACAGTCTCTGAGAGACATTCTGTGTGTATGTAAGCATGTCCATGTATCTAGCAAAAAAGTTTAAAAACCACTAGTATAATGGGGTCATTCCATATACTTTGTTATTTATCTTGCTTTTAATCGTAACAATGCATGTTGGAGATAATCCCCTAAGTATAAAAGTGCCTCATTCTTTTTAATGGCTGCTTAGAATTCCATACAGTATATAGAATGAATATGCTATTATCTGTGTAGCCAGTAGCCTAGTGAACAGTTGGATTGCTTACAGTTTTTATGACTACAAATAAGGCTGTAATGAGTATCCTTGTAAGTAGTTCTTAAATATGTCTCTTTAAGAGAGACAATGCCCAGTGTAAGCATATTCGTAGGACAGATTTCTGACAGTGAAGTTACTGGGTCAGAGTGCAACTTTGTAATTTTTACAGATAGTACCAATCTGTACTACAAGGAGACTGCATGAATTTTTGATCTTGCTAAAATGCTTTAGACTCCATACCTCCCTGTATTCTCACCTCATGAACGTGTATTATTAGATTTTTATAGTGTTGCCATTCTGATAGGTGAAAAATGATTTCTCATTGTTTTAACATGTATTCTTTAAACCATAAGTGTGGTTGAGTATTTTCCTTATAAGAGAAAGGGTATTTTTATATGTACTATTTTATTTACCTATGCATTCTCTTCATGCCCTTTGCCTGTTTTTATAAATGGGATTTTGATATGTTTTTAATTAGTTTGTAAGAACTCCATATTTTAAGGGACCTAGTCCTTTTTTATATTTGTTGCAATTTTTTTTTCCTGATTGTTTTTGGTCTTCTGACCTTGTTTACTTGATTTTTTTTCCTCATAGAAATCTTTGTTTATTTCTTTTTAGATAAGGGGCACACCATGGGCCTTCCAGGTGGTACAGTAGTAAGAATCTGCCTGCCAGTTCAGGAGAAGCAAGAGACACAGGTTTAACCCCCAGGTCATGAAGAGCCCCAGGAGGAGGAAATGGCAACCTGCTCCAGTGTCCTTGCCTGGAGAATCCCATGAATCTAGTCTGGCGGGCTACAGTCGATAGGGTCGCAAAGAGTCAGCCACGACTGAGCATGCATACAACACGCAAGTCCCATGCGGCTTGTGGGACCTTAGTTCTCCAACTTAGGGACTGAACCCGAGCCCTCAGCAGTGAGAGCTTGGAGTCCTAACCACTGGACTTCCAGGGAGCTCCTAGAAATTTTTAATTTTCAGGGAGTAAAATTTGTCCATATTTTTGCTTAGAAGGGCTTTTGATTGGGAATCTTATGGTCTCAACATCACAGCTGCTTATTTAGAAAAACAACACGAAATTTCTGGTTAAAGACAGCAGATCAAGTACATGCGTTGTGTTCTGCTCCCTCCTAGAACTTAACCAAAAGTTAACATTTCATAAGGTAATACATTCACATGGTTCTAAAGCCAAAAAATCTAAAAAAGTACAGAGCAAAATGTTTCCCTCATCCATACCTCCCATTGGATTAGGTCCTCCCTTCTTCACAAGGAAGCACTCTTACTAGTTTCTCATGTGTGTTTCCAGAGTTTCTTTATGCATGTCTAAGGAAATAAAGACTTTGGTAAAGGGATAAGCCTATAAACGCAAAGAGAATGTGAAAAGGATAACAGCTGGATGACTTACAGCTGGAATGTAGATAAATGAGTGATGCTTCCCAGGTGGCTCAGTGGTGAAGAATCTGCCTGCCAATGCAGGAGATGTAGGAGACACAGGTTTGATCTCTAGGTCAGGAAGAGCCCCTAGAGAAGGAAATAGCAACCCAATCCAGTATTCTTGCCTGGAAAATCCCATGGACAGAGAAGCCTGGTGGGCTACAGTCCATGGGGTCACAGAGAATTGGACATGACTGAGCAGCTGAACACACACACACACACACACCATCCAAGAGAAAGATGAATTCTAAGCCAGCAGAAGTGAAAGCTACAGCAACTCACCTTACACTTCAGAAGCCTCCATGTATCCAGGAACTGGAGGCACTAGGTAACTTTTTTATTTTAACTTTTTAAAAAATTTTTGGCTGCACTGCACAGTTTTTGGCTGTCTTCATTGCTTTGTGCAGGCTTTCTATAGTTGCAAGGAGCGGAGGCTCCTCTTCATTGTGGTATGTGGGCTTCTCATTTCTATGTCTTTCTTGTTAAGGAGTACAGGTTTTAGGCACAGGGCCTTCAGTAGTTACAGTGCACAGGCTCAGTAGTTGTGTCTCGGGGGCCCTAGAGCACAGATTCAGTAGTTGTGGTGCACAGGCTTAGTTGCCCTGCAACCTGTGGAACCTTCCCTGACTAGGGATCGAACCTGTGTCCCCTGCATTGGCAGGCAGACACTTATCTACTGTGCCACCAGGGAAGTCCGACACCCAGTACTTTTGCAAGTACTTTGGTTCCAAATAGGAAAGGAATATGTCAAGGCTGTATATTGTCACCCTGCTTATATAACTTATATGCAGAGTACTTCATGAGAAACTCTGGGCTGGAAGAAGCACAAGCTGGAATCAAGATTGCAGGGAGAAATATCAATAACCTCAGATATGCAAATAACACCACCCTTACGGCAGAAAGTGAAGAAGAACTAAAGAGCCTCTTGATGAAAGTAAAAGAGGAGAGTGAAAAAGTTGGCTTAAAGATCATCATTCAGAAAACTAAGATCATGGCATCTGGTCCCATCACTTCATGGCAAATAGATGAGGACGCAGTGGAAACAGTGGCTGACTTTATTTTGGGGGGCTCCAAAATCACTGCAGATGGTGACTGCAGCCATGAAATTAAAAGATGCTCACTCCTTGGAAGACAAGTTATGACCAACCTAGAAAGCACATTAAAAAGCAGAGACACTACTTTGCCAACAAAGGTCCATCTAGTCAAGGCTATGGTTTTTCCAGTAGTCATGTATGGATGTGAAAGTTGGACTATAAAGAAAGCTGAGGGCCGAAGAATTGATGCTTTTGAATTGTGGTGTTGGAGAAGACTCTTGAGAGTCCCTTGGACTGCAAGGAGATCCGACCAGTCCATCCTAAAGGAGATCAGTTCTGGGTGTTCATTGGAAGGACTGATGTTGAAGCTGACGCTCCAATACTTTGGCCACCTGATGCGAAAAACTGACTCATTTGAAAAGACTCTGATGCTGGGAAAGAGTGAAGGCAGGAGAAGGGGACAACAGAAGATGAGACGGTTGGATGGCATCACTGACTCAATGGACATGAGTTTAAGTAAACTCCAGGAGTTGGTGATGGACAGGGAGGCCTGACGTGCTGCAGTCCATGGGGTCACAAAGAGTCGGACACAACTGAGTGACTGAACTGAACTGAACTGTGAATAAAGTTGTGGTTTAAACAGTAGGCTGAGTTGAAATTCAGTTCAAGAAGCATCGAGGTCCCTGGACCCCTTCTTCCCCTTCCCCACAATGACCAAAGAACAGAGGTTTTCTTCTTATGGTGGTGATCTCTGGTGGCCTCGGCCTGCAACAGCTTGGAGCAGGGCTTGGCTTCCCAACCAGAGACTGAGGTTGGGTCACAGCAGTGAAAGCACCAGATCTTAGCCCCTAGATCAATGGTCAGTGACAAGGCCCTGGCCCTTCAGCTTTGCAGAAAAGAATTTCCACAAAAATGGAAAGTATTGAAGCAAGTGAAGTATTTATTATGAGGGAAAAGGGTACAGTATCTGTGGATAGACACAGGGACAGACTCAGAGGGAGTGTCCCTGAGTTGTTGAGTTGCACCTTGTGCTAGTTTTAATTACTTTTATGGGGTATTTCTTCAAAGGGTTTCCTTTGGCCAATCATTCTGATTTGCCTGGTTCAGTCCACCTTTGGTATATCTCAGGATCTTCCCATGTGTGTGCACGCATGTTTTAGCCAAGATGGATTCTACCACAAAGATCTATGTGTAGAACATCCCTTGACATAACTCCCCTTTGGCCTCCAAGGAACCTTTTCTGTGTGTGTTGGGTCAGGGAAGTCTCCTGATTTCAGGTACAAGAAATATGTGGTCTGTGCAGGGTCCAACCTCCTCCCTTAATTGTCTTCCTATTCTTGTCTTCTATTCTAAACGGGCTTCCCTGGTGGCTTAGACAGCAATGCAAGAGACCCAGGTTTAATCTGTGAGTTGGGAAGATCCCCTGGAGAAGAGAATGACAACCCACTCCAGTATTCTTGCCTGGAGAATTTCTTGGAAGAGGAACCTGTTGGGCTACAGTCCATCAGGTCACAAAGAGCTGGATGCAACTGAGTGACTGACACACATTCTTATCTTGGAGTTTCAGTCAATAGAGAATGAATCTCCAATTGCTTTACCCTGCTGGGGTGGGGACGGGTACACTTGCCTCCTGCCTCTGTGGGAGAGCAAGACAAAGGGAGGACCAGATGCAGATGTGTGAAAGGACAATGTACTAAAAAAAAAGATTACCTAGAGACCCCTTGCCTTCTTCCCTTACACAGGTTGTACAATGCCAGCGTAGTCAGGAGACAGGAAAGTGTTATCTGGGAGCCTGACGTGCTGGAGAGAAATGCCCTGAAGATCACTGGGAAACAGCAGCATCTCTAAGAAGCAAGAAAACACACAATTATTAATATCCTCAGAGACATAAGAGGGGAGAGTGCACACGTGAGATAAGAATGGAAGGCTATTTTTTTTTTTTAAAGGAACATTTAGAAAACAAAAGCCAGATCTGAGAAATTTAAATATGATTGCAGAAATAAAAAAGCTCAATAGAAGATTTGGCAAGTAGAAAATAAAGCAAACAGATGAGATATGGGAAATAAAAGATAAAGAGCAAAAGCAGTTTATGATCCCAGCAAACACCTGAAAGGCAGTGGGGAAGTGAAACAAGGAAACCAATATATCCAGCAAGTTACTGTGAATAGCTGGAACTCGATTCCTTTGGGGAACTCTGGGAGACCAGTGTAGAATGATTACCTCAAAGTTACCCCCAACTCAGGGCTCAGGAGGCTCGGATATTTATCTGTCCATTCTCATCAGTTATTGGTTAAGGGCTGCTCCTAGGGTGGAGGGGCTTATTTCACCAACACTTCCATGAGACTTCCCTTGTGGCTCAGATGGTAAAGTGTCTGCCTACAATGCAGGGGACCAGGGTTCAGACCCTGGGTTAGGAAGATCTTCTGGAGAAGGAAATGGTAACCCACTCCAGTATTCTTGCCTGGAAAATCCAATGGACTGAGGAGCCTGATAGGCTACAGCCCATGGGGTCCCAAAGAGTTGGACACGACTGAGCGACTTCACTTTTTTCTTTCCTGAACAAACTTTCATTGGCCAGAAAAAGCCCTCAGGCAAAAAGCCATCATGCTCGTGATTTAGAATGCATGGATATGGTAGGTACCGAGAGAACATGGGCAGGGCATTGATGGAAGCTGTTCAATCTTTCCTTTACTCACTCTTTCTTAGGAAACTGATGGAGGATGTGCTCCAGCCAAACAATGGAGCCAGTCAAAAAAGAAGAGATGGAGTCCAAGAACTAGAGCTTCCAAAATGAGAGGTGAAGGGAATATCTACGATGTGGTGACAGGAGATCCCAGATGTCCAGCCAGTCTAGAGATGGATCGGCCCAGACAGAAGCAGATCAGAAGGCTCCAGAAAAACTCTCTTTAAGATGAAATTCATTGGATATCAAATTTGTTTGAAAACATTGTGAGGAGACTTAAACAACTAGAGGACAGTAGGGACTAAATTAGTGACACAAGTAGGAAATCTAGGCAATTATTAACTCCAGAGGAAGTAAAATGTTTTTCAGGAAAATGATCATAACTTATTACATAACACAGGTGTGAATAGAATTTTTTGGTCAAAAGTAATGTAAATATGTGTATCACTCTAATAATGATATAAGTATCTAAGCTCAGGAAATATATGTTGTTTAGTCACTGAAGTCATGCGTGACTCTTTTGCAACCCCATGGACTGTAGCTTGCCAGGCTCCTCTGACCATGGAATTCTCCAGGCAAGAATACAGGAGTGGGTTGCCATTTCCTCCTCTAGGGGATTTTCCCGACTCAGGGATCAAATCCTATCTCCTGCATGGGCAGGTGGTCTCTTTACCACTGAGCCATGAGGGAAGCCTATGTATATGTTATGGAAGGTGTGAAAACTAAATCCCCATTTCCTACAGTAGAAAGTGATTAGGTTAAAAAAAATTAAGAAGTAGCTATTCAGAGATATGGAGATGAAAAAAGTGTTATTTAAAGCATTTGAAATGATTTCCTCTGAAGGGTGCGAAATGGGATATGGAGTGAGGAAATGCTATTTAGTAATGCAGAACTATTCGATTCTTTAAACTATGTGCATATTAAATTTGACATAATTAATAAAAACCAGAGAAGGAAGCTGGGAAAGTTAAGTGAAACTTGTTTCTTGAGCCCATCCACCCAGCAAGGCCACTGCCTTTTCATCTCCTTTGGAGGCATGGAAAAGTCAAAGTGAAAGCCACTCAGCCGTGTCTGACTCTTTGTGACTATACAGTTCATGGAATTCTCCAGGCCAGAAGACTGGAGTGGGGAGCCTTATCCCTTCTCCAGCGGATCTTCCCAATCCAGGAATCAAACAGGGTCTCCTGCATTGCAGGTGGATTCTTTACCAACTGAGATATCAGGGAAGCCTTGAGGCAGGGAAAAGGGAATGGAAAACCACTTCAGTATTCTTGCCTTGAGAACCCCATGAACAGTATGAAGAGTCAAAAAGTTATAAACCACTGGGAAATTAAGACAATAATTTTGAAAAGAGCTGTTGATGCCCAGCTGACCTGAAATCTGGGACTGACCTAGGAGGGTTTTGACCCAAGGAGATGATCCAGGTAGTTGCAATGAAAGAATTCTACCAAATTAGAAAATAAAAACAGCATTCCACTAAGGGAGATATTAATAGCACTAAAATGTCAGTGGAATAAATTCTTAATTGTGTCTGAAGATACATTTCTTGAAACTTTAAATGCCTATTGCCTTACAATCCAAAATTTTTAAAATATGACTATTTTGATTTACAATTTTAAAGAAAACATGGAAATGCTTTCTACAGAGTTTGATTCACCACCTCTACCACTGAAATCACATCCGTTAGGTGTGCGGCCCATTAAGACGCCAGAGTCTGCCACCTCCAGTTGCTAAGTGCCCATGGGTCTCTGGAGAGCTGACTCAATCCTCTTTTCCTGTTTTCAGTCTCTGTTGGATCCTTCTCCTCAGCCTAGAAAAATGCTTAAAAATTACCCATCTAAAATTAAAAAGGAAGAAATTCTCTCTTTAGCTATCACCCCTATTTTCTCTTTTCCTTCATCACCATACTTCTAAAAAGAACACTTGCTAACTTCCTTTACTTCCTCACTGCATGCTGCTTCTTCACCTTATACAATATGGCTTTCTCTCTGACCATCTCACTGAGCCTTCCACCTCAGCGGTCTCAAGACATCCTACCTGCTAAACCCTTGGTCCTATCTCGTCCTCATCCTCTTCTAGCTCTCTAAGCCTTTGACTTATAAAATGTTCTCCTGCTGGCTCTGCCTCAGCCTCTCCCTTGATTCCCTTCCTCCTCCCCTTATCTCTCAGACTTGCTGGTTTTCCCACCTCTCTTATCCTCTCTTTGGCTGGCTTCTCATCCATCCTCTTCTGAAGAACAGGCTAACCCAGAGATGCACTGACTCACAGCGCGATCTGGTCTTGTCTGTGTCCCACCTCATGTGTACCCTTGCTCACTACACTCTGGTTACACTGCTGTTCCTTTCAGTTCCTCTAAAGCACCCAGCTCTTATTGCCTTAGGGCCTCTTCCCTCTACCTGGGATGCTCTTCCCCACCCACCCCACCCCTCCATCTGTCTATTTCCAGCTCAGCTTTTAGGTCTCAGCTTACTATCACTTCCTCAGACTACTCCTCCTGAATTTCCTCCCTACCCCACCTTCCAAAACTAAATCAATTTTCTTACTTTTTCTG
The DNA here is from genome assembly GCA_007570785.1 of Antilocapra americana. NCBI lineage: Eukaryota > Metazoa > Chordata > Mammalia > Artiodactyla > Antilocapridae > Antilocapra > Antilocapra americana. The sequence goes on from ML661955.1 coordinate 1,400,229, forward strand.
TCTTAGAAATCATTTTTTTTCTTCAAAGTATTTATACAGTTTATAATCACAACCCTATGTTATATGTTGATTTGCTTTAATTTCTACCTTTCTCCCTAGAGTATACATTCCATGAGGATTGGAACTGTATCAGCTTTGTTTACCATCTTATATTTAGTATCTCCACATAGTCCCTTGAGCAGTAGATACTAAATATCTGTTGAATGAATGAATTTTTTTCATGCCAAGTACTACAGTAAGTACTTTACATATGTTACCATATTTTTATTTTCATATCAGTCCTGATTCAACCTCTATTATCAGTCAAGGAAACTGAAACTTAGAAAGACTGAGTAATAGTACCCAAGATCTTACAGGAAAATAAGTGTCAAGAGCTAGAATTTGAAAATACATTTATCTGACTCTATGTAGGACTTCTTAATTATCATGCTTTAGCATTAATCACTCAGTTGTGTCCAACCACTTGCGACCCCATGGACTGTAGCCCTCCAGGCTCCTCTGTCCATGGGATTCTCCAGGCAAGAATACTGGCATGAGTAGCCATTTGCTTCTCCAGGAGGTCTTCCTGACCCGGGGATTAAACCCGTGTCTCCTGCATTGCAGGCAGATTTTTTTTACCATCTGAGCCACCAGGGAAGCCTATCACATTCTATTGCTTCCTAGCTGACAAACCTATATCCACCTTCCAAACCTGCCCTCACACTCACCCCTTCTTGGTGGTGTCCATGCTTCCTTCTGAGTCCTCCTCCCAGGATCTCTTCCCAGCTGGACCCTGGTACCTGGTGGGGAACTGATCTTGGAGGAGACTGGGCGGTCCTGGCAGCTTTCCATTTCTAACATATATTTCTGAAAAGCCCTCAGAAAACCTGTGAGGCAGGCAAACCGTGATGCTGGTCAGTGTTCAGATTGCTCTCCTCTGCTTTCCATCTGCTCTTCTCATCTCCTGCCTTCTCCCCCACGGCTTTGGGATCCTCCTCATTGAGGTGCCCCACTCAGGTCCCCTCTCCCTGCCCACAGGTACTCTCTGCATATTCCAGTCCCTTTCCTTGACAAAAATGTACCTGTCCTGGAAAATGTTCTTAATAGAATGGCAAGTGAAAATAATAAAGTAAGATAAAATATTGTCTAAGTAGTTGCTATGAGTGGAGTTTTAGTTAAAGGCAGATGTTTAGGCAAATCACCATACAATTCTCAATGCATATGTTGAAGTCATAACCCCTGCACCTCAGAATGTGACCTTATTTGCAAGAATGGTCATCATGAAAGTAATTACTGGAGTTGAAGTGAGGTCATATTGGAGTAGGGTGGGTCCCTACTCCACTACAACCGCTGTTACTATAGAAACAACACAATGTGGAGGGACAAACATGCACCCGGGAAGAAGGCCATGTGAAGATGAAGGCAGAGACTGATAGCAGGAGCTGAGGAAGAGCAGAGATTGCAGAAAATGACCGGAAGCCAGGGCAAGGGCCTAGAACAGAGTCTCCCTGCTGATCCCAGCAGGAACCAACGCTACCAACACCTTCATCTTAGATTTCTAGCCTCCAGGACCGCGAGACAATACATTTCTGTTGTTTAAGCCTTTCAGTTTGTAGCAGCCTTAGTAAACTAATAGAGACAGTATAATCCCGATTTTGTTAAACAAAGCAAACTTGTATATATTAGGGATTCTCACCCAGGCACACACACAAATAAAAGAAAATATATACTAAAGTTAATAGCAGTTATTTTGGGAAGGTAGATGATGAGTAATTTTGCTTTGTACTTTCCCTTGCACCTTTAAGTATTTTCTCATTTCACTTATATCTCTGCAATACTATGTATTATTACATGGACAAATCGTCTAGCTTCCGTAGCTTCATCTGTAATTCGAGAAAAGCCCTATCAATCTTCTAGGATTGTTGTAAGAATTAAGTGTCCGACACACAGTGGGTCCATCGGTGTCCCTAGACTAGGGACAGCAACTCCAAAGAGGTAAAGCCAGGCATGATGTATCTTATGTTCATTAGGGGACTGCTCGGTTCTTACCAAGAGGCCTTGCCAAGGCTACTAAGCAGAACACATGGATGCTGCTAAGCACTGGTCTCTGAGTGTGATGAGCGTGGGTGTGGGGAGCTAACTGGAGCTAACTGGATGCCTTGGGCCTGGGAAGGTTAGCAAAGAAAAGCGAGAGAGGGGACTTCCCTGGTGGTCCAGTGGTTAAGAATCCATCTGCCAGTGCAGGGACATGGGTTCAGTCCTTGGTCCAGGAAGATTCCATGTGGCGCAGCGTGGCTAAGCCTATGCACCACAACTTCTGGAGCCTGCATACCCTAGAGTCTATGCTCTGCATAAGAGAAGCCACCACATTGAGAAGCCCGCACACTGCGGCTAGAGAGTAGCCCCCGCTCTCCACAGCCAGAGAAAGCCCGTGCAGGAAGGAAGACCCAGTGCAGCCAAAAAAATTTCAAAACATCATTCTACTTAAAAAAAAAAATGCAAGAGAAGGTGGAAGGCTGATTGAAGTAAGATTGATTAGATGGGGATAACAGTCTACTTGGGGTAACATGTCTCGGTTTGGGATAGGGATCCCATGGGGCAATGAAAAAGAAACAGGGACCAGGATAAAGTCCTGAAATAATAATAATAGTGAAAACAATGTCAGGAAATCAAACAATTCACTCCAATAGAAAGAATGTTCTGCCTCCTCATTTCTTCTCTGAAAACACTCCGGGAATGGTGTGGGCAATGCAACTTACAGCTTTCCACAGCCCACGGGAAGATGTTCTTTCCCAAGGAGGGTCGTTCTCCAAATGTCTCCTTTCTATCACATCTGTGATAAGACATTCTTTTCTGGAGGCTGTTCAGATTGATGTTACTAAAACCTTTAGCTTTGCCTCTAAATTATCTGAAGGCTTCCCTGGTGGCTCAGATGGTAAAGAATCTGCCTGCAATGCAGAAGACCAGGCAGGGTTCAATCTCCAGGTCAGGAAGATCCCCTGGAGGAGGGCATGGCAACCCACTCCAGTATTCTTACCTGGAGCGTTCCATGGACTCTGGTGGGCTAGAGTCCATGAGGTCTCAAAGAGTCTGACATGACTGAGCCATTAACACTTTCACTTGACTTATCTGAGCAGAGAGGATGAGTTGTCTTCAATCTTCAATTTAGCCATTTATGAATTCAAATTAATCACTGATCTCCAAAAATTGAGAGGTTTTTTCTCCTTCGTACTCAAGCTGTGTCTTTGCTATCCTGATTCAAAATCCCAGCAATTTAGGGAAACGTTGGATCCCCACAAATGATGTTCACAATTCATGCCTTTATGGGAGGCCACTGATGGCTTTTGTCCACTCCTCTGGCCAAAACCTACATATCTTCTTTCATTTTATATTTGCAAGATTATATAGCAACATGGGAAAACAGTTACAATATTAAATAGTGAAAAGACAACACAAACATTGCATTTTCTGGCAATGTAAAAATAAATATACAAACAAAAAATACACACACACACACACACACACACACACACACACACAAGGAAAATAAGCCTGAAAGAAAACCAAATAGTTAATAGTGGTTATGTTAGGGTATGAGGATTGTGGATTTTTTTCTTATTCTTTATTTACCTAAAATTTTTAATGTAATGGAAAAATGCTTTTATAATTAAGAAACAGACTTATTAAGATAAGGTAGGAGGCAAAAGGAATAACAAAGTTTGATAAAATAAATAAAACAGGAAAGCTAGTTATAGATAAGGTGCTTTGAAAGTAAATATACATAGCTCCCAGTTCAGAGTATATGAACCAATGGAGAAATAGATCACAGAACTCTTATGGGAGACATCTGGTCTACTCTGAGAATGACCAAGAGGAAGAACAACACAAGATTTCAGACCTACTGGGCAATTGAGAAGAGCCTGAAAGTTAGGAGTCCAGGCACATTAGAGGTTGGGGGCTATAGAGACACTATAAAGAGGTGACTAAATGTGGGGGTTTCTGGGAAGTGCTTCAAGCATGACATGTGAGGCTCTGATACTGTTTATTTTTAGAAGTCCTGTTGAGAGGAGTATCTTTCACTCTCACTAAATTAACTATGCTCCTTGGAACTATGGACATCTTTCTGCTGCAGCAGCAATAGGATCAAAGCACGTGTTTAGAAAGAGAAGTGAAAAACACCAGATGTGAGCAAAACCACAAGGGGAATTTCAGACAGGCAGAGTGCACCGGATTACCCAATTTGGAATGTGGCCCAGGCCCCAGGACGGGCAGACCCTCTGAGGACCCGGGTGGAGGACAGAGATTATGGATCCTGATTTAAGCCAAATGCAGTTAACTTGATCCGTGACCTTGCTCCAGCCATTGACCTCCTCCAAACCACTTTCACCATCTGTGAAATGGAAGGACTGGCTCATTTCCTCACAGGAACAGCTGGTGGAAACCATACAAAAGCTAGAGGTAATAACGAGGCATCAGCTTGTGATCTTGAAGACTGCTGGCAAATTGTATTAGAACATATAAATACCACAGTGTATACACACTTATAGCGTGTATGGGAAGAATGTGTATAAAAAGTGTGGAAGTAAAGACTGTGTCACATCAGTTCAAAAAGTAAATAATCTACATGTTGACAATTGCAGGAGGTGTGACAGGGTATTTTTTTTCCTCTCACTCATAGTTCTTTAGGTCTCCTGGGATCACCCAAGATGTAGACTGAATAAATGTACGATTTGGATACTGCTTAAGCTTCAAATTCCAGCTTTCGTTACCATCTAGTTATATGTAAACATGGGTAACTTACTCCATAGGTTGATACATTTATTTTCCTTTCTATGAAATGGGACTAAAACTAGTATCTACCAACTAGACTTGCTGCCAAGATTAAATAGAATAGTATACCTGAAGAGTTTAGAGGAGTGTTGGGTAGATATGTTAGTTATTATTATCTTCCAAAACCTTTAATGTGGACTTTAAATTTCTCTGCATTTCTTTATTCTCAGTTTTCTCATCCAAATGTTTCCAACATTCTTGCTCTGTTCAAGAATATTTCCTGTATCTATGTGGGATACTGCTCCCTCCAGACTTAAAACCAGTCTTACTCACCCTCCACCAAAGCCATTAATTTATTCTTATTCTTGCCAGCTTTGTAGGAATCGGGGTCAATTCCTACATTGACTTCACAACCAGAAATCTATGAAGCATCACTCCATCCCCTGTTCTCCCGCCCTGAGCGTCTTACATAACAAGATGCCCTCTTAACCAGAGGCGTCCTGTTAAAGATTAAAACATATGGTTTTCTTCTCTTTAGGAAAAGTTGTCAGTCACAGTGTAGAATAGGGAATCACTTTGGAATCACTAAGCATGGTTATCTTTAGAAGGATTGGGTAAGGAGAGAAGGACTCATGGGTTTAATAAAATCCTCTGTCCAACCCTCTGGTGAAAAAGTTGTCATTGGAGAGGAAGAGGGACATGGTACTGGGTCCCAGAGGGCAGATATTGGAACTCATCCTAGATCATATATCCGGGAAGTGGCTGCATAGGGGACCAGGAAAATAGAAAAACAACCTGAACAGTGAGAGTTACAATAATTGGGTGATATATGGAGGAGAATATTGAGGAATCACTTTCTCCAAAGTACCAGTGTGAATGAACCCTACTTTGGCAGCCCTGGAGCGGCAGAAAGTGCTGGACACAGACATCACGACCCTTCCCTGGATAATGCTTGTTGCAGTCTCACCAGCTCTAGCATCATCCTTTTCAGGAGCACTTGGTCTTCCACCAGCACCAAGTTTTGATTTTGTGATCATTGTTATTGTCCTTATCATTGCCACCTTCAAATCTCTTCACCTTTTTTCATCCCTCCACCATATTGTCTTCTAGGGTGTTTCTACTATACTGACATAGGACTTCCTAAAAACGATTTAATCTCATAGAAATGTCTGAGCCCCTATTTTATGATTTAATTCTAGGAAACACAAAGATGAGCAAAATAGTCACTGCTCCTAAGGAATTTCTGTCACATGACTTTGTTAGATTTACATTGCTGGTTAACATCTAATCCAGTGATAGCCTTATGGTCATGTTGGTGTTGGTGGTTTAGTTGCTAAGTCATGTCCAACCCTTGTGACCCCATGGACTGTAGCCCACCAGGCTCCTCTGTCCATGGAATTCCCCAGGCAAGAATAGGGGAGTGGGTTGCCATTTCCTTCTCCAGGGGATCTTCCCAACCCAGGGATTGAACCTGTGTTTCCTGCATTGCAGGCATATTCTTTACCATTGAGCCACCAGGGAAGCCCCCAGTGATGGCCTTGGTCTCCCTAATTGTCTTCCCTATTCGCTTGCTTTGTCCAGTTCATTTTTTAAACACATAGTTATTGAGTACATACTGTATGTTAGGCACTGGGCTAGCCTTAGGAGTCAACAACAAAAAACCATCTTACCTTTAGAAAGCATAACTGAAATGTGAACGAAATAGGCTTGATGAGATAGCTGGCTGACTGCAAAAGGAATAGGAAACACTTAACTTACCTGTCTCTCCTCCTGTAGAGTGAAGTGCACGCCACTATTCTTTGCTCTTGCAGCCATCATGCAGTGAAGCTGCAGCTGAAGCATGTGTCTCTCCTCCTGTAGAGTAAAGTGCACTCCAGTGCACTTTGTTCTCCCAGCCTTCACGCAGTGAAGTTACAGCTGAAACATGTGAAGTTCTTCGAGTCCAGCTTCAGAGGCACTTGAGAAAAGGAGGGTTAAGGACAGATCTCCTTGCAGTGGCAAGAAGCTGGGACCTCTGCATCTGTGCTCCACACCAGTATACTCGGGAATCAAGTACCCTTCATGTTACTCGCTGATTCCATATGTGTTAGAATCTTTTAAATATTATAGAGAAATAAGAAATAGCTTCAGTTTCTGAATGAACACTTCAATAATTGAAGGTAAAATCTATTATATAAATATTAAGCTACAAGGAAGGGAAAGTCTTCCAAGGAAATGCTTTTCTTGTTGGGAGAAGCATTTAAGCTGAAGGTAAGTATCAAATTTCCATTGACAGTGATAAAATTACTTTTTATAATATTAAATTGCACAGCTGACCAAATAGCTGTAATAAATCTCAGGTCCTCTGCCCACTCAGGATAAGATCTCAAGGCATGAAGGAATGACCTACTGTGACAAACTCAGACAACTATTGATTAACTGTGCTCACAGAACGGCATCCTGTTAGAATGAGAAGGAACATTATAGATTGTGAGGACTTCTCTGGTAGCTCAGATGGTAAAGAATCTGCTTGCAATGAAGGAGACCTGGGTTCAATCCATGGGTCAGAGAGATCCCCTGAAGAAGAGGATGGCAACCTACTCTAGCATTCTTGCCTGGAGAAGTCCATGGACAGAGGAGCCTGGAAGGCTACCATCCATGGAGTTGCAAAGAGTCGGACAAGACTGAAGGACTAACACACAAATTACAGATTGTATCAGATTATCAGGACAAGCATAAAATTTGCAATCAGATGGTCCTAGATTCAATTTTCAGCTCCGAGTCTCTTTGCCACCTGGGCCTGGGCCAATTTCTTAGCTTCTCTGCCCCTTTATTTTCTCATTTGCATGATGCAGATCAGAATTTTTATCCAGCAGAGTTTTTTTTTTTTTTTAAAGGACTGCTGCTGCTGTTGCTAAGTCACTTCAGTCATGTCCGACTCTGTGAGACCCCATAGACGGCAGCCCACCGGGTTCCTCTGTCCCTGGGATTCTCCAGGCAGGAATACTGGAGTGGGTTGCCATTTCCTTCTCCCTTTGAAGGACTAAAGTAGCATAACTGAAGGCACTTGGCAAAGAGGAGGCACTCTGTCAATGTTCTCTTCTTCTTTATATTTTACAGCTAAGGAACCAAAACCTGAAGAATTGATCTAATTTGCCTGAAGACCCATGATTAACCAATGTCACCCCTGGACTAAAGCCCCAGGCTTCCCAATGCCTAGTCCAGCTGTCTTTATCATTTCCATAAGGGGACTCGAAACAAAGATAATTGGAAACACATTTATCTCTGGATTTCTAAAGCTTGAGAGGGTGAAACAGAAAGAGAGGAGGAGGCTGAAGTTGGGTGAAAGGTGTGAAAAGCAGATTTACTTCCCCGGTTTTGCATGCCTTTCCTGAGTTTGCATTGCTTGAGCACATACCCACTGATGGTGGAGGGAAGTGGTGGAGCGTAGCCAACGTGAGATGAAAGATCGCATGACATCAATCCACAAAGTAAATAATCCACATGTTCCCAGTGGAGGGAGGTGTGACATGGTGCCTTTGTTCTTCTCTCACATATAGCTCTTTAGGTCTCCTTGGGCCACCTCGGACCTAGACTAGTTTTCCAGAAGGTCCTACATGAACCATTTCTTCAGAGTTCTGAGTTTGCTAGTGTGTGGACTTGGCAGAGAAGAGCAAACTAAAGAGGTTATGCATACAAAATCACTTGTGACTTGAAAATTATTTCAGTGTGCGGCTGGTGCTCCACGTGGTTGAGTAGAAAGAGCCCTGGGCCAGAGACGGGAGGTCTGACTGCTTTCCCAGCCCTGCTGCTAACTAGCTGGGGGTGGGCGGGGGGTGCCCAGAAGAGGAAGTTAGCCTCTCTACGCATCTGTATTGTAACCTATAAAATGCCACCAGAAACACTCACCACATTTTATTTTCCTTTATCCTCACAAGAATTCCCTGAGGTAAACAGTATTCTTCCCATCTTAGAGGTAAAGAAATAGAGGCTTGGAGAATTGTGACTTGCCCAATATCATCAGTGAGTAAATGGCAGAATCTCATAGAAATTGGACTTGGGAAACTTCCTTCGTGGTCCAGTGGTTAAGATTTTGCCATCCAATGCAGGAGGTGTGAGTTTGATCCCTGACTGGGGAGCTGAGATCTCATATGCCTCATGGCCAAAAAAAAAAATAACCCAAAACATAAAACAGAAGCAACTCTGTAAAAATTCAATAAAGGACTTAAAAAATGATCCATATGAAAAAAAAAATCTTTAAAAGGAAGAAATTAGGCTTGAACCCAGAATATACTGTTAACCTCCAAGACAGACTATATTCTGAGGTGAGAAATGAATATTAAAGTTTTAAAGCACTTAAAAGGAGTTTAAACAAATGTTTATTACAATCAAGGGGTTGTAATCCCAAGGAGTTGCCTGCACTCAAGTCATTTTCAGCTCGCTGACTTTCTCATTCATTGCTTTTCACGTGGATCTGTGAGTATCAAGCCACAGTTATCCTCTTTCACCTCATTTGTATTTGGTGTCAGGTCTCCTCCCACACTGGCTGTTCTCAGGAGGAGCCAGCACCATGTCTTGCCAAGTGAGGGCATATAAGTGGAGGAAGCCACGCTCACACGCTCACAAGCAGGCTCACAAATGTCTATACTCATCAACACATGCGCATACACGTACATATATATACATTATTTTGTTATACACATGTACCATCCATGGTTTCAGAACTTAGCAATTTACGAATCTGTCATTATCATGACTATATATCATGTATAAATAATTTCCCAGGATTGGGTTTTGGAGTGAAAAATGCTGTGAAAAAGTGACAGAAAGTGGAGGAATGCGTGCTAAGGAGAATACCAAGAATTATTTAGACACTTCTGGTTTCAGCCCCAACTTTGAATTCTGCTGTAAGTTTATGGATTTCTCCCAGCTCATTCAGCCCCCTGAAAGACTCCTACCCTTGGTGGGCAGTAGGTTTGACACAATATCAGTCTCTTCATGAACTGATTCTGAGCTTTCACTCTCTTGTCCGCAGATTTATTCTGGGCAGTGGTGGTCATCAGACTGTGAACTTCAGAGGTTCGGGGTCACATCTGTGGAATTCTCCCTTCAGTGGTTAGGTACTACATGCAGTTAGCTCTTTGGTGATGACAACACTTGGTTCCTGCTACTGCTTCTGGTTTGGTTTGCTTAGGAGGCAGACGCAAAAGATGTCGATCCTTATTTAATTATTAATATGTATAGCCCAGATCTGTTGTGGCATTTAACAAGTGAATTTATTCATTGCATTTGCGAACACCATGGTAATATTGTGTCATTTTTGCATTAACCCTTAATCGCTTCCCTGGTGGCTCAGACAGTGAGAAAGTCTGCCTGCAATGCAGGAGACCTGGGTTTGATCCCTGGGTCAGGAAGATCCCCTGGAGAAGGGAAGGGCAACCCATGCCATTATTCTTGCCTGGAGAATTCCATGGACAGAGGAACCTGGCAGGCTACAGTCCATCGGATCGCAGAGCCGAGCATGACTGAGTGACTGACATAGGTTAATGGTTACAAAGCACGTCCATGATTGGTGTCACAGTCAGACTCCCCTTTGAGAAGTAGAAAGGGATAAAAAAAAAAAATACTGCCTACTTCATGAGGATTAAATTTGTGAGGATTAAATGCAATAAACCACTTAGCAATGGGGTCTGGCACAGAGTAAACACTATTAAACATTTCTAGTAGCACATTGCTGGCCCGTATCACTGATGAGGAACCACAGCACAGAGATGCTAAGTTCAGGTTGTCTGGGTAAGTGGTGGAATTCAGTTAAGAATCTGTCTCCAGACTCCAAGGCCATTTTAGGAAATTATCAGTTGACATTGCATTCGTGGAAGGAAAAAAGCCCAGCCTCAGAGGAAGAGCATGCATGACAGTTTTATGGTGGGTGAGCAGGCAGAAGCGTTTAGAGATAAAGCGCAGCTCAAGGGGGAGGGTGAGGCCCAGCCATGTACCACAAGGGGCTGTGCTATTCATTTCTGGTTCTGCAAATGCTGTATTCCCTCAGTGCCTTCCATATATTGTCCTCTTCCCCTTCTGCTTCCTTCTTCTTGCCAACCCCTTCACCTGAGTCATGCTCCAGGCTTCCAGGCTCAATACAGATGGTTCTTCATGGCAGCTCTCCTGCACACCTACTCATACAGGCCCCCACAGCGTGTATGCTATGAGTATGTGTGAGTATGTGTGCTGTGTGCTAAGTTGTTTCAGCAGTGCCCGACTCTTTGTGACCCCATGGGCTGTAGCCTGCCAGGCTCCTCTGCCCATGGGATTCTCCAGGCAACTGGAGTGGGAAGCCATTCCCTTCTCCAGGGGACCTTCCCAATCCAGGGATCAAACCTAGGCCTCCTGTGTCTCCTGCATTGCAGGCAGATTCTTTACTGCTCAGCTAGAAGGGAAGCCCCTTGTGAGAATCCTGGTCTGATATTCTCCCCAGCTGGAAGCAATGAGAAATTATCAACTTTATCCCACTTGCTGGCTGGCGTATCCAGCACTCTTATGGTGTCTGGCACATTTGTTAAATGTGGACCAGCTGCTGGCCAATAGAAAGATGGAGAGGAAGAAGATTAAGAAAGAAGTGAGAAGGTACCAGCATGAACTTAAAATGTTTTACCATTTTGCCACAGATCTGCTCTGGGTAGTACTACTGGGGGCGTGAGGACACGTAGAGCAGGCAATTGGAAGGAATTGAAGGAAGACTCCAACACATAGGAAAGGCATGGAGAAGTGAAGCCAAGTCAAGAGTAACACACACAAGGAAGGGCCCATCTTAAGCCACAATTTCTACAGATAGTTGAAAGGGGGCTGAGAAGGAACCATTTCTCAGCCTCTCGTTGGTTGCCTTTTGCTAGAAAGAATCAGGATGCCTGCTCTCCACAGATGACTGACTACAGAACACAGAGGGGAAGAGGGAGGGAAGGAGTTTCCACTGGGGTGATATATTTCTGACCCTGCCTTGTTGACAGCAAACAGTGGCAGTGGTGGGACTTTTGGCAGGAAGTGTCCACCTCTGGGGTCTGGGGGAGTCAGGATGGTGCCAAGAGGTAGAGCAACCCTGGCACCCCAGAGCCCCAGCTTCTTCCCTCTGCACCCTTGTGGAGGAGACTCCACCATCTCTCCTGCCTCCTCCTGGGTTAGGGCAGTGGAGGGAGGACACGAAGCTGGTCTCCAGCGGGGGCCATTTTGTTTACATTCCCACCCCTGGGCCCTGGGAAGCCCCAAGTTCCCACACTCACTGAGGCAGGAAGGTCGCCACGGACACCTCATCTGTCCGGGTCGCTAACCGACTACAGATAAGCAGCAGCTGCTGCATCCACACTGGGGTCACCTCCCAGATTGCCCACCCTGGAACCAGGCAGACAAGGGCCCAACCTCTGCCCGCCAGTGGGGCACCCACAGGGCTTCCAGCCGAGGCCCAATGACTGCAGTGGGGGTCCCCTGCAAAACTCGCTTTGGCAGAGCTGCCAGACGTGACCAAGGAAAGACAGAGCCTTAGAGGCACCGGCCCACAGCTGTCAAGCACTTGACAGTTTTACAGTACTCTGCTGCACACTTTTTCTCACATCACTCTGACCACCACCCGTGAAGATCTCAGAGCAGGTGTTTTTGTGTCCATTTTGCAGATGAGTAAACAGCCTCAGGATGTTTGATAGATTTGCCCCAAGTTCTCACAGCTACGCAGTGGTGAAGCTGTTTTTGCACTGCCTAGTTGTGGGTCTTTCCATTACTACATGCAAACACCACAGACCAAGTGGACAAGTTCCAGTTTTTATCCCTGAAAGAGAACTCTTTCTCCTTCCCAGCTTTAACCTATCTTCTACTCAGGCCTGGGCTTTAATGAAAAATCCTTCAGGCTTGGAGTCTGAGTCATGATTCCTCTTCTGGTCAGCCAAGTAACAGAAGCTATGTGATTCTGGAGTTGATTTTCCTGGATATTTGCTTCCATGTGTTTAAAATGGAGGTGATGTTGCTTAAGTTGTGGGGCTGTGACAAGGGTTAAGAATAATCTATTGAGCATTTTCCATACCCTCGGCCCAGTTCTAAGCCCTCATGTGCACTGATTTACTGAATTCTCACAGCAACCCTGAGTGGAAGAGCGCTCAGTCACTCAGTCGTGTCTGACTCTCTGCAGCCCCATGGACTATAGCCTGCCAGACTCCTCTGTCCATGGGATTTCCCAGGCAAGAATACTGGAGTGGGTGAACATTTCCTCCTCAGGGGATCTTCCCAGGACAGGGATGGAACTCGCATCTCTTGAGTCTCCTGCATTGGCAGGTAGATTCTTTACCACTAGTGCCACCTGGGAAGCCCTACAACAACCCTAGTTTGATTCATATGTGCTGTGTTCTTTTACTTCACAGATGAGGAAACCATGGGAGAGAGGTACCTCAGGTCACACAGCAAATAGCAGAGCCAGGATTCTCACCAAGGCTGTTTGGCACCAAAGCCAAGTGCTTAATCTCCATGTTACACTCACTATGCAAATTATGTTTACTATCTACAATAGGTAATCAGTAGCTGTTACCAGGAACTGGGGTGGGTACAGCCTGATTTATAAGCAAAGTGAAGAGTTAAGTACCTGAACTAATTAGGTAAACCAAAGGCTGGGCCACTCTGAAGTATCTTCAGCTCAGTTTGCCGTGGTTTCTCATTTCCCACTGTCAGCGTCATTCCTTCAGAGCAGGAAGACACCTCAGGGACATTTGGCAATGTCTGGACACATTTTTGGTTGTCACAACTGTGGGAGTGCTACTGGCATCTAATGGGTAAGGCCGGGGATGTTGCTAAACATCCTACAATACACGTGGCATCCTTGCATCAAAGAATTATCTGGCCCCAGTGTTAACATGCTAAGGTTTAGAAATTGCTTTAACATTGAGTATTTAGTATCAAGACTATTGTTAACACAAATTTGTCACATAGAAGAGCAAAGTAATGTCCTGTTTAAAATATGCTGACACAGTTCAATGTATGCAATATTTGTTATTACTATTGTTGACCTTCTTTGTTGCCAAGCAAAGATGTGTGCCCTAGAAACGATCAGCCGATTTGGTGCTTGTGGTAGAATTAGAAAACTGAAGATGTCTTTCTGTCAAATTATGTTGTCATCCTCCAAATTGTTGACATTTCTTCTAATTTGTTGAAATAGTTCATAAATAAACTCACATTTATGTTAACTAACTTTATGTTAACATAAATAAACATTTATGTTAAACTCACATTAAACTACATGCCACTTCCTTTCAGCATGTAGTTCTATGAATCCTAAATAGCTCTCAGTTCAATCAGCTCTTCTTATATCCCCCTTCCCATTATGTATACACCAAACAGTTTTTTTTTAAAAAACTCCTTTCTGACTTTGTTTATTTTTAATTGAAGGATAATTACTTTACAATATTGTGTTGTTTACTGCTGAACAGCAACATGAGTCAGCCATAGGTATACCGCTGTCCTCTCCCTCCGGAGCCTCCCTCCCACCTCCCTCCCTATCCCACCCTCTAGGTTGTCACAGGGCCTCGGTTTGAGTTCCCTGAGTCATTCAGCACATTTCCATTGGCTATCTATTTGACATATGTTAGTGTATATGCTTCCATGCCACTCTCTCCAGTCATCCCACCCTCTCCTTCCTCTCCCCAGCCCTTGTACCTCTGTCTGTTCTCTATGTCTGCATCTCCATTGCTGCCCTGTAAATAGGTTTATCAGTACCATCTTTCTAGATTCCATATATATGTGTTATTATAGGATATTTGTTTTTATGTTTCTGACTTACTTCACTCTGTATAATATGCTCTAGATTCATCCACCTCATTAGAACTAATTCAAATGTGTTTTGTTTTATGGCTGAGTAGTATTCCATCTTACATATATACCACAGCTTCTTTATCCATTCATCTGTTAATGGACATCTGGGTTGGTGTACATGTCCTAGCTATTGTAAATAGTGCTACAATGAATATTGGGGTATATATGTATTTTTAAATTTTTGTTTCCTCAGGGTATATGCCTAGAAGTGGTGTTTCTGGGCCCTATAGTAGTTCTGTACTCAATATGCCAGCCAACTGGAAAACTCAGCAGTGGCCACAGGACTGGAAAAAGTCAGTTTTCATTCCAATCCCAAAGAAGGGCAATGCCAAAGAATGTTCAAACTACCACACAATTGCACTCACTTCACATGCTAACAAATAACGCTCAAAATTTTCCAAGCTAGGCTTCAATAGGTGAACTGAAAAATTCCAGATGTTTGAGCTAGATTTAGAAAAGGCAGAGGAACCAGAGTTCAAATTGCCAACATCCATTGGATCATAGAAAAAGCAAGAGGATTCCAGAAAAACTTCTGTTTCACTGACTATACTAAAGCCTTTGGCTGTGTGGATCACAACAAACTGTGGAAAATCCTTCAAGAGATGGGAATACCAGATCACCTTACTTGCCTCCTGAGAAACCTGTATGTAGGTCAAGAAGCAACAGTTAGAGCCAGACATGGATCAATAGACTTGTTCAAAATTGGGAAAGGAGTCACCCTGCTTATTGAACTTATATGCAGAGTACATCATGAAAATGCTGGCCTGGATGAAGCACAAGCTGGAATCAAGATGGCCAGGAGAAATATCAATAACCTCAGATATGCAGATGACACCACCCTTACGGCAGAAAGTGAAGAGAAACTAAAGAGCCTCTTATAGATATGAAAGAGAAGAGTGAAAAGGCTGGCTTAAAACTCAACATTCAAAAAACTAAGATCATGGCATCTGATCCCATCACTTCATGGCAAATAAATGGGCAAACAATGGAAACAGTGACAGACTTTCTCTTCTTGGGCTCCAAAAATCACTTCAGATGGTGACTTCAGTCATGAAATTAAAAGATAACTTGCTCATTGGAAGAAAAGCTATGACAAACCTAGACAGAGTTTTTAAAAGCAGAGATGTTACTTTGCCAACAAAGATACATATAGCTATGGTTTTTCCAGTAATCATGTATGGATGTGAGAGTTGGACCATAAAGAAGGCTGAGCACTGAAGAATTGATGCTTTTGAACTGGAGAAGACTCTTGAGAGTCCCTTGGACTGCAAGGAGATCAAACCAGTCCATCCTAAAGGAGATCAGTCCTAGGTGTTCATTGGAGGGACTGATATCAAAGCTGAAACTCCAGTACTTTGGCCACCTCATGTGAAGAGCTGACTCATTAGAAAAGACCCTGATGCTAGGAAAGATTGAAGACAGGAGAAGAAGGGAATGACAGAGGACGAGATGGTTGGATGGCATCACCAACTCAATGGACATGAGTTTGAGCAAGCTCCAGGAGATGGTGAAGGACAGGGAAGCCTGGCTGCAGCTCATGGGGTTGCAAAGAGTTGGACATGACTGAGCAACTGAACAACAACAAAAATGATAGTTCTATTCCTAGTTTTTTAAGGACTCTCTGTACTCTCTTCCATAGTGACTGTATCAATTTACATTCCCACCAACAGTGCAAGAGGGTTCTGTTTTCTCTACACGGTCTTCAGAACTTGTTGCGAAACAGATTGTTTTCAAGTCTGATTTTGTTGGCCTCTTTTGGAAAGTCCTATTAACTACTAACATCTTTGAAACAGTAAAAATTTGCTTTGTCAAACAGAACTTTGATCAGAAGAAGAACCTTCATGTGTGAAAGTATCTGTGATTCTTGGCAGCACATCCAGCTTTCTTATGTTGTTGGAGAACACTTACCTCACATCACTATGACTCATTGATTTCCATCTTATTGTGCATTAGCTTCAAATATTCAATGAATAATCTGGAAAGGAGTTGTATCAATCACTTTAGGCTAGGTTATGATGCAATAACAAATGATCCCAGTAGTCTAACAATGAAAAAAATTATTTCTTGTTCATGTTGTATGTTCCTCATGTACTGGTTGCTGCCCTCTTTCATCTTTATCATTCGTCATTTAGGCTGCAGGAACAGGCCCTATTTGGGACATGGTGATGTCATAACAGGAGGAAAGTGCAATGGTGGAACAAGATAATTCTTGTAGCTTCTGCTCAGAATTGGCACATATCCCATATGCTAACATTCCATTGGCCAATGCAAGTCAATAAACAAGCCAGATGTCAGTGGGGGCAGAGATGTATATTCTTCCCTAAAGGCCCCACAGGCAGGGGCAGTGAACATTCTGAACAATAACATAATGTATTACAGGACACTGTCTTTGTCACTGAAGTCATGAACTTCCTCACAGTTAGAGACTTGGCCTTGAATCACTACCTTTCTAAGAGATTTTTAGCAAGAAGTGGAAGAAGAATATAAAGTGAAAGAGTTGAAGAGACCAAAATGTCAGATTCTAATGACTGATTTGTTGAGGAGCTGTGGTGGATGGCAAATGATAAGGAAAAGGCAAGAATCAAGGATGGCTTCTAGGACTCTTGGAGTGATAAGTGATAGTGCCAACTATTGAGATAGAGAATGGAGAAGGAGAGGAGGTTTAGAAGAAGAAAGGGCAGGTTTTATTTTGTGTTTGTTTCTGTTTTGTTTTTTTAGATCGAGAAGACAACTTTATAGCTTCTTAGAGCTGTCCCCTGAAAATCCACTTTGTTGGTCCTATCACACTCTTCTCTTTTTTTAGGGAGGCAAATTTTGTTTTTGACCAAATAAATATGAGGTGTCTTTCGAACATGCATGTAGAAACACGCAGGAGAAGGTTAACTATGATTGTGCTCCCAAAAGAGTACTGAAGTAGAAACAAAGATTTGAAATTCAATTACATATAAGTAGTAATAAGTAATAGCTATTATGATTATACTTATTGAGCATTTACTATGTCAGGCACTGTGAGAAGTAATTTACATACATTTTCTTACTTAATGTTCATCATATCTCTAGTCTGTGTAGCTTGTCTTCACTGTGTAGATAAGGATAAGGGTATGAAATCTAAAGAAGCTTAAAAAAGCAAACAAAACTTCGCCAAAGTCTCACAGCTAGGAATTTGTAAAAGGCACCCAAGAACTTTATCTCTATAACCCACATTTCAACTGATTATGCTCTTAGTTGGAACCAAGACAGCGAATGAGAACATCCAGGCACTATAGAAAGAGAGAAAAGATAAGAACAGTGGGTCAAGGGTAGGACACTGAAGAATATGCATATTCAAGGATCAGATCCCTTAAAGAAGATAGAGAAGGAACAGTAGGAGGAAACCAGAAGAGTATGTCTGAGTAGCCAAGTGCATAGAGAGTGACAGTGAAGAGAGAGTGTCTAACAGCTGCAGCGACTTCAGCGTACTTGAACAGCAGGGCTGGGAAAGGTCCTTGGGTGTTGACAGTTAGGCCTAGTTCCTGACAATGTCTCTCTAGAAGCATCTATAACCAGTCATATTCCCCACCAAGAACCCCAGGAGTAAAATACGAACCATAGGTGGCTGGCCATGTGTTGACTTTTTGAAACACCAACCTGCTGCTGGTTCATTCTCTTTGAGCTCTGCTTCCAGAGACTGCCTTGACTTTTTGACCTATTTGAGTAGGTCTTTGTTTCTGGGTCTTGGTAACCTGGTTCTTGGACTCTTACCTGTGTGTACGTGTCTGAGGTTCTGGCCTATTCTCTCAGTTTAGGAAACCCAGCCTTACACCACATGCCTACTGTGGTTACTACGTACTCCCAACTCCTGACCTGAGCGAATAAGTTTGGACACAGTCCCTTAATCCACAAGGCTGTGTCTTCTGCTAATTTTCTGCAATTCAGCTTCTGGAATTGAAATGAGGAATATGGGTTCACGTGATGGCTGCAGGGGCTTCTCTGTTGTTGTTGTTCTTTAGTCACTGAGTCGTGTCTGACTCTTTGTGACCCCATGGACTGCAGCCCTCCAAGCTCCTCTGTCCATGGGATTTTCCAGGCAAGAACACTAGAGTGGGTTACCGTTTCCTTCTCCAGGTGACCTTCCTGACCCAGGGATTAAACCTACATCTCCTGCATTGGCAGGCAGATTCTTTATCATCTGAAGCCACGGAAGCCCTATCTGCTCTGTAGATGTGGCTAATTACTAACAATAGGGCTGCTAGCTTTGAGATCACAGGTTGCTGGGCAGACCTTGCCAAGCCTCACAATGCCCTGTTGTCAGAGCAGGCTCTTTGTCTTCAGGTGAGTCCTCCCAGTTGCCATGATTTTTAAATCCAGCTCTAATGTTTATGGAGATATGAGAGTTATACTTTGGGTCAAGAGGCCACTGGTGTGAAAGGGACTTATCATGTCTGTCAAGAAAGCAGGATGCTGAACAGTTGTTCAATGTAGCTAGGAAGGCGCCAGTATGGGCACCACTGGGACTTTCTCACAGCCATGACATGACTGGTCCATGAAATGGCCAACGTCAACCATAGTGTAGATGAGTATCCAGACTTCTTCCACTTCCAGGGACCTGTACTGAGTGAACCAGTATTAGAGGGCTCCTCTGAAGTAAGGGCACCAGAATCCTCTAGTGCCTCTGCTCTTATATTCAGCTGGAGGCATGTATCCAGCAGCCTTCCATGACCATAACCCCTCAGTGAGGGTTATTGGATTTATTGAATAAACATATAGGACACCCAGTTAAATTTGAATTTCAGATAAACAACAGATACTTTTTCTAGTATGTGCTACAAGACTTTCAGAATATACTTATACTAAGAAATTATTCATCATTTATTTGAAATTCAACTTCAGCTAGGTGTCCAGCACAACCCCATAACCTGAGACTCAATAGGAATTCCTAGGCCTTCAGATCCATTGGTCTCCACTTGCCCCAAGAAGGCACTGGGGCACTTTGTGAAGAAGAAAATCAGAGAACTAGGTCTGTGCTAGATCTACTGGGGTCTTGATCCTATCTGGTCCCCTTATGCTCCTGGGCAGCTCTGTGTCTGAAAATCCATGAAATTAGACCTTCTGAGTGCCTATGATCTTGTTTGCCTTCCATCATCTGTATTTGGAAGATCAAGAGTGAAAGATGGGTTTTTAGAAGTGTCTGGGCATGGCAAGCTACTCCAGTATCCTTGCCTGGAGAACTCCATGGACAGAGAGGCCTGGTGGGCTACAGTTCACAGTGTCGCAGAGTCAGACATGACTGAGCAACTAACATCTCACTTCAGAGAGCTTGTAGAGACCATGATCTGTGGCAGCACTCAGTGATTGGTATCCTGCATGACTTTCCAGGGAATGGTTTTGCATTTCTTGGACAATGTCCTAATAAACCCTTGAACACCTCCACACATACCCTACCCAACTATGCATCATATAATTCACAATCCAGCAATTCTGGATTACGGAATCATCAGCACCTCCAAAACAACCTCCAGACAACTCCAGTTTGGTGTAGCCAGGTGTCTATCACTCTGTAGTAAGAGGCCCTGGTCACTTGACTTAGACATTCCAAATGAGGCTTGATAGCATTTTGCCCTTTTTTGTGCAACTGACCTAGTAATGACCTCCTAAAAAAGAGAAGGAAGTTGGCCTGAGTGCCGAGCTGGACAATTTTTCATGCAACTCAAGACTCCTTTCACCTTTGACCCATTATAGCACTAGCTGGCACTTACCCTTCTACCCTGAATTTATTAATACAGGACCTTAACTGTATCAGTACATTTAATGTTTATAATAACCCTATAAGGAATATGCTGTTACTATCCCTGTTTTACAGATTAGGGAACTGAGGCAGAGAGACTAAGTAATTCCCATAAGGTCACACAGGTTAAAAAATTACTAAGAAGTAAAAGCTGGTATATGTGGGCATTCTAGCTCCAGAGTCTATCTTCTTAACCTGTGTGTCAGCCCCCAGCTTGGACCCATCTTAGTTCAACCTAACACTGCTGGACTGATGCTATTAACATCAGTGCTCCTGATCTAGCAGGGCCCTGTTCTCTCCTCCATTATTGCCAAGGAGAATGGCTTGCTGTGAAGATGTCTTCAAGGCCTCAGAGGTCTAATGCATGATAATGAGCTCAGTCTGCAGTAGCCTGAAACATCCTGGAAGCTTAGCTCAGGCTATGTCAAATGGCTTGCCTTATTTTAAGAGCCTTGGGTGCTCCATTGGCTGCACACCCAGCAACAGAACCACAAGGCAATGGTCTATGTTGTAAGCCTGAATACAAGGGGTAGAAGAGATAGCCAACCTTGGAAGAGCCTGACTTGAGTATTTCACAGTCATTCAGCCCAAATTATCTTTCAGACATCTACCTGTGTTCGTAATCCAGATCCAGGACCTCTTAGGTGCAACTCAGAGAGGTATGGAATATTAGGAAGACCTCTATATGAGTAAGGTGTTCACATCCTGCTGGAAAGATCTGAATGCAGCCTCAGCTCAACCACCCACCTGCTCCTCTACCAAAACACAGTCTGTGGCCCTCTCCAACATGATGTGTTCTGAGACACTACCACAGTCACTTTGCCAGCAAAGATCTGGATAGGCAAAGCTAAGGTTTTTTTCAGTAGTCATATATGGATGTGAGAGTTGAATGTGAATTCCATGGAATTCAGGAATAAAGAAGGCTGAGAACCAAAGAACTGATGCTTTCCAACTATGGTACCGGTGAAGATTCTTGAGAGTCCCTTGGACTGCAATGAGATCAAACCAGTCAATCCTGAAGGAAATAAACCCTGAATCTTCATTGGAAGGACTGATGCTTAAGCTGAAGCTCCAATACTTTGGCCACCTTATGTGAAGAGCTGACTCATTGGAAAAGATCCTGATGCTGGCAAAGATTGACAGCAAGAGGAGAAGGGGGTGACAGAAGATGAGATGGTTGGATGGTATCACTGACTCAATGGATATGAGTTTGAGCAAACTCCAGGAGATAGTGAAGAACAAGGGAGCCTGGTGTGCTGCAGTCCCTGGGTTTGCAAAGAGTCAGACATGACCTAGTGGCTGAACAGCAACAACCACGATCACCTGGACCTCAAATAAAGATGACCTGGGCTTCCTAAAAAGTAGTGATGTCTCCTTCAGATCCTCATACACCTCCAGGACTCCACCTATGGGACTTCCATCTCTGGTCTGTCCCTCTTGCCCTGTCTTTACTTGGTCCTGGAAGTAACAGTTTTATAAAGAAGGCATGTTTCCCTCCCTGCATTGCTCCTCCCTCTACTGCAGCCATTTACTCCCTGGTGGGTAAAAGAGAGTTTCTGTTTGCACAGTCTGTTAAAACACTGCTTTCTAACCAGAGGCCTTGGGCCTATCAAGTCCGCATCCAGCAGCCTGCCATCCCTAAATGGATGACAAGAGTAGTGCTTCAGGAATACCTGCATTCTTCTACTGCTCACACACGACTGACTGCTCAGTGGCTAGTGTCATCGCTGCAGATTTTGCTTTCAGAAATTATTGACTCCTTCTTTCAGAACTGCTTTTCTGTCCAACAATATTTTTCATCCTTATCACTTTTCTTGCACTCCTTCCTTGCATTACTGATACTCTTGCAGCTAGAGAGTATCTGAGAAGGCATGCAGCAACTCGAAGGAACCTTGATGAGTATACCAAGTTCTGTCCTGCAGCAGCCTTCAGAATGAAGAGTTGACTATGGGATGCCATTTCATTCTCCCCTAGCACATTCATTCTACCTACCTAGTGAAGGCCGAGGATTGAGGGTAATAGTAACACCACCAGCAATGAGATCTGTCCTTTCTTGAATTCTCACTATGGGTCAGGTACTGTGCTAATTGCTTTGGGTATATTTTCTCACTTAATCCTCACAACAATGCAATAAAGAGTATACTATTTAACTTCTAATTTACAGCTGAGAAAACTGACTTGCCAGAGCTCACATAATGAGTAAGTAGTAGATCCAAATTTCACATTAATTTAAAGCCTGGGCATTCAGCCACCTTGCTGTCACTGTCATATATCAGCTAACTTCCTCCATGCCCAGTCTCCCAGCTTCTTCTATTCTTTTCTCTACTCCTAAATCTCCAACCACAACCTCAGTGATGAGGGGGAATAAACAAGAGAGGTATTCCCAAGAGGAAGTAGACTAATTATTACATCAAGACTGACCTCACCAACTGGACCACGGGAGAGAGTGAGGGCACAAGGAATGTTTTAATTTGGCCCTTTGAAACAGAGGTCCTACTTAAGGTAATGAGGGATTTGTTATAATTACTTTCCTGTTTCATTCACTGATGGAGCCCAAACACCTAGAACCATGCTTCACTGGTAAAACTGTTAGTCACTCAGTTGTGTCTGACTCTTTGAGACCCTGTGGACTGTAACCCACAAGGCTCCTCTATCTAAGGACTTCTCCAGGCAAGAGTACTGGAGTGGGTTGCCATTCCCTTCTCCAGGGGATATTCCCGACCCAGGGATCAAAGCCAGGTCTCCTGCATTGCAAACTGGTTCTTTACCATCTGAGCCACCAGGGGGGAAGCCTAGTAGCAGATGCTCAACAAATACTAGCATGGAATTCAGGAAACTGGGGTTGGTCCAACGAAGAACACAGGAGTCCTAGGAAATCTGACTGGTAGGAAAGTGGCTTTTGTAGTGGAACCAGATGACAGAGTCTGCATAACAGTGGCACACTACCTCCCAGCTACTCTTCAGGTTTGCTTCTATTTTTCCTATTCCAACCAATAAATTCTGTTTACCTTTCATGTATTTTTTCTGCCTTGTGATTGCTGCTTATTCATAAATTCCGCTTTCCTATCATACAGTTCTGCTTCCTCATAGATCTGGCTTGTGTGATCCTCCACAGCCACCACTCCATCATATGTCATTCTTTCAGCTCCAATCTTCAAGAATACCTGCCCCTTTATCTCCACATTTCCCGGGTTGAATCCCAGAAGGAAGCTGATTGTCCAAACTCATCTCTTCCATCCAAGCCCTGATTTTTGGAGGGGCAGCCCTAATATCAGGGGCCAGTTCCTGGTCCAATCAGGAGCCATCCCTGGGTAGAGAACAATCTTACTCTGCTTCTCAGAGCAGGGGGCTGTGGGTGGGGCAGTTTCATCTTGAAGAGGAAGTTGGGTGTGGCAGGTACTTTGTTGACATATCCAGGGTAGGAGTGCTCCTGGGAGCCCATCTCTCATCTCTGAAAAGTGACTTTGTAAGTTACAACCGTTCATCAGGCATTCCCAGGAACACCAGGTACACGCAGCTGGTAACTTGCTAAGTCTGGAATTCCACTTGGCCTGCCATCTCTTTGCATTCTTTCTTCTGGGACTGCCTTGGTGTGTCACCTATTACCTGTTTGGAGTTGGCTTTTTTTGGACTCTTTTCTACATAGGTGAGTTGGCTTCTAACTAGACTGCTTGACTCTTGGACAAGGTAAGTGTTTGGATTCAACTTTGGTTCTGAATCATACTTTCAGCTTGGATGAAATAGCCTCCCATCCTGCTCCTTTGCCCCCTGCTTTCTACTCAGATTCCCTCTGCTCCAAGTTATCATGTGCCTGAGGGTGCCTTCCCTTCCCAGTCCCCCAACATATTCCCGAGGGAATGACATTAAGAAATAGTTGGTGACTTCAGTGAAAGCAATTTTAGAGGAATGGTTGAGGTAGAAACCAGATAGAAGCAAGTTGAGGAAGTGGAAATAGCAAGTAGAGACTACTCTTTTGAAATGAAAAGTAGGAGAAGAAATCATCTGCATCAATATTTGTGCTTTTTTTTATCTTAAGAGTTTGCTTGTGATTATTAAATACCCAATTTTGTAAAACATTTTGAAAAAATAAAAGTTATAAAAATAAATGTATAATTCCCTGTAATCCAGCTACCTGCATAATTGTGATAGTTACTCATTTTTGAGCACCTACTAAATGGAAGAATTGTTTTAATCACTTGATTAACAGTATTTCTATTTACTATGTAATATAAAGTCATAACTAGGCCAGAATTAAAGCATATGTCTGTGATGTAGAGTAAGACAACATCCTTTCCTGTCAAGAAATAATTAGCATCCATTGGTGTACAAGGGAGCTAAGAGTTTGCTGGGGGAAAACTCAAATTCTGGCTTCAGAAGGGTTTGGGTTGTGCATAGACATGTCTGGGGTAGTCCCAGAGGTAGAAAGTGGTGGGCAGGTACAGTAGGGCCCCTAGGGAGAGCACAGGCTGTTGAGGAAGGGGTCTGCAATAGTTAAGACTGAGCTTGAGTCCTGCAAGGCCATGGTCATTCTGCCTGTTACTCAGCAGGGCCCAACTCAGCTTCCTCATGTGTGTCTTTCCAGGAGAAAACAAAGAGAGGCCTCTGTGTAATAGAAAGAGCCATTTTATGAAACTCTGAAATGCCCTGGGGCTATCGCCCGGTGGGTAACTGGGTGTAGCATCCAGGAAAAGAGTTTTTCCTTTCTCACTTTGAGAGTGGATGCTGACAGGCATCACAGGGGCTATCCAGCCCTAGGTGTCCCACAAAACCAGCACCACGGGGCCAGCTCTAGTGGCAGAAAACGTTTTTGTTTAATTCACAGCAAGGTAATGGTAGCCGACTTTAGGGAGTTCAGTAACACTTTACCTTGAGCATTAATGCTGAAAAATGGACTCTCTTACTTCCTGTTTTTCAAAAGCATCGTTGACTAGAGAAACAATGCAGGGCTCCAAATGAGGCATGGCTGTGGGCTTCTAGCTCACCCTGGAGCTAGCAGAGCCTGTCATGGTGTTAGGCTAAGTGAACTGGAAAAATCATGATGGCATAACTGATTCAAGAACACAAGTAAGAGTTGCTCACTAATGACTCAACAACATGTTTTCAATGAAGGTATTTGCACAAACAGCACCTTCCTGCCGTGTATAAAACCAAGCTCCCCACCCCCTAGTACCACCCACCCCAAATTTCTCTCCATAGCATTTACCACGATTTCATGTACCACAATTTTTCTTATTTCTTCCTCTTTTAAAAAAGTTGTCTTTTTCCTACTGTAGAACATAAGCCCATGAAGGTAGTGTCCAGGTCTATGGGTTTTTTTGCTGTGTACCCAGAGCCTAGATCAGAGGTTGGCACAGAGCACTCAGTGGTCACTGGGCTCATCCATCTTGCAAGTTTCTGAAATCTCTGGGGAAGGATGAAAACCACTAAGATTTTTAATTAGCATCTGGATTTATAGCCTGGAGGAACCTAGAATATGTGCTTGCGTTTATAATAACCCTATAAAGTCCATACTATAATATGCCTATTTTACAGAAGAAATTGGGGATTAAAGCAAAAGCAACTTAGTAAGTAAGTAAGTAAGAAGACTGTGTAGAATTTGTTGCCAAAGTTCAGGCAACAGCTAGCAAAAGCCATAACTGACAGGGTAGAAATGAGAACAGGAAAAAAGAGATGGAAAGGAAAGAAGCTGTGAAGACTGATTAGAAACATGGGCACAGAATTCAATGCACTGCTAGAAGTAGCCTATAAAAATCAAATGAGAAAAGAGGGATTTCTTCTAAGAGGGAGGTAACTTCATTTCCTTTCAGGGGAAAAAAGAGAAATAAACAGGTAAGTAAATGTAAGTCCTTGTAGCTTTGCACATGTTTATGGTAAAATTAGGAGACAAAGAGATGTAGGTTTGATCCCTGGATAGGGAAGATCCCCTGGAGGAGGGTATGGTAAGCCACTCCAGTGTTCTTGCCTGGAGAATCCCACGGACAGAGGGAGCCTGGTGGGCTATAGTCCATAGGTCACAAAGAGTCAGATACAACTGAAGCAACTTAGCAAGCACATATGCATGATAAAATTATATTAATGTGGATTTCATACTCAGGTTTTAATTGAGAAATAGATGAGAGTAAAATACCTTATGGAAAAGGAGTCAGAGTTGTATCTTAACATGGAGAAGACTCTGGCAATAGTGTCCAAGGAATGAGTCAAGAAGGAGTACAAAGACTTGGGGAAAAGGGATTCTTCTTCATTTCTTAAAAAAGATTATTTACTTATTTATTGGCTGTGCTGGGTCTTTGTTGCTGCCCGCAGGCTTTCTCTAGTTGTGGTGTGCCAGGGGCTACTCTTCGTTGCATTGCATGAGCTTCTTATTGCAGTGGCTTCTCCTGTGGTGGAGCAAGGGCTCTAGGGTGTGAGGGCTTCAGTAATTGTGGCTCAAGGGTTCATTTGCCCCACGGCATGTGGAATCTTCTGGAACCAGGGATAAAACCATGTCCCTTGTACTGGCAGCTGGATTCTTTACCACTGGACCACCAGGAAAGTCCAAGAGGGGATTCTGAACATTTTAGGACCAGGGGACTGTTGAGGTTTCCTGGTGACTCAGAAGATAAAGGACCTGCCTCCAATGCAGGAGCCTGGGTTCAATCCCTGAGTCAGGAAAATCGCCTGGAGAAGGGAACGGCTTCTCACTCCAGTATCCTTGCCTGGAGAATTCCATGGACAGAGGAGACTGGCAGGTTACAGTCCATGGGGTCACAAAGAGTCTGACACAACTGAACTGTGAACACTTTCACTTTCAGGGGGTTGTTAATCAGAAGTCCCTGGGCAATACAAGAGACTCCTGAAACAGGCCTACGGTTAGGGAAAAAGAACTATAGGACCCAGGTGACAAAGTCAGGCCACCTCACCCCTGACCCATCATTTGGCATTGCAGACTATGCTGTGATTCTTCCAGGAGTTCTGGAAGGGGAACCACAGGCAGATGACTGGATCAGAACAGCCAGCTAGGATGGTCAGTCACACATGGTGAGAGGCAGGTAGGGAAACTGGGAAGTAATACATACAAGAAGTGTCTGAAGGCAACATCCATCCCAAATCACACTGGATACTGGCTCTGAGGGTGGTAATGTATTTGTTCACTCAATCAATATTTACTGAGTACTCTTTATATGCCAGGCTCTGTGCCAGGCACTGGGCTAAGTGCTGGGAGTCGAGCTTCTAATAAACTATTTCCTTATTTCCCCCTCTCTTCTGGAGAAAGAATTGGAATGACATTGGGCTCTCACTGGTACAAGGACTGAGCTATGGCTGCATCTGCAAGAGGCAGACAGTGGCTTGAGCAGAGGGGTCAGGTTGGAGATGACATGGCCTGGCTGATATAACACTTAGATTATCCTGGAAATTTCTGTTTATTTTCTATGCTCAATTTAGTATTAGTTATTTATGGTTGGATAAGCAAATTAACTACTTTATAGTTTCTTGTAAGTCATTTCTATATATACAGTTATGACATTTTCTTGTGGAGGGGAGGGACTTTCAATTTTCAGTCTTAAAAGCAGCAGTGTGCCTAAATTACTGGGCCTGATAATCGTCTAAAACAAGTGTAGTTCAAATCACTGAATAGAAGCAGCAGCAAATAGGGGAAAGGGCATGATTCATCACCTCTCTATTAATGGCCAAACCTAAGGCACAGCAGGGAAGCCACAGTAGAGTGTAGGGATTTTAAATCACTGTAAGGGTAGAGGTCAGTGCATAATTTGGAGAGATGATCCCACCCACAACCCTTTAAGACTACATTTGGTAACCACTTGACTCATAAGGGCAACCTGGCAATGAACTTCCCAAGTTAGGGTGTTCACCCCATTTCACCCAGCCTGCAAGTAGGCCTATAAGATTACTCCTATTTTCCATGGTACAAGAAGGGAATTGAAGAAATAGAGCTAGTGAAATCAACAACCCTAGTTCCTTGACTTATTAAATAGAATAGAGATGAATACTCAATTATTTGCCATTGTGGAATGCATTTTCCCTAGTAACAATGTTGTACATACTCATAAGATTTCTATAATAGTCTATTTCAATTACTCTCCTATACAGGCTACAGACTCTTAAACAGCATGTACCTGAAACTCAAATTATATTAATTGAAAGATAATTATAACAGTAGAAAAAGGGGAAAGAATAGTAAAAGAAATAAGAGGAGGAACCAAAATGAAAGTTTACTTTTAAATCATATTTAATTATGGATAAATGATTATAGGCATGGGTTCTAACTGAAAAGATTTCAATCTCTGCTCTAAGGTAAACAACAAAGATTCCAGGAGACTGATTTTAGGAGCTCCTTTTAAAAGTTTCTAGATCTGTGCTCTGTATCATTTTAAGACTCAGTCCTGTAAGCATGAACGCTAAGTCACTTCAGTTGTGTCCGACTCTTTGCAACTCCATGGACTGTAGCTCACCCAGCTCCTCCGTCCCCGGGATTCTCCAGGCAAGAATACTGGAGTGGGTTGCCATGCACTTCTCCAAGGGATCTTCCCAACCCAGGGATAGAAGCCGCATCTCCTTACATCTCCTGCATTAGCAGCCTGGTTCTTTACCACTAGCGCCACCTGGGAAGCCAAGTCTTAGTCCTACACCCCCTTAAAAATTTAGGCCATCCATTGCTACAAGGAATTTTAAAGCAGAATCAACCAGTATACTTCAACTTAACGTTTAAGTGCCTATTCCATGTCAGGCACTTTCCACACACTTAATGTGTATTAACTTATTCAAATTTCATCAAACTCTATGAGGTAGGTACCATTATTGTTTCTATTTTACCTAGGAGGGAATAGGGGCACAGAGAGTAAGTAACTTGTCCAAGATCTCACAGGTAGTGGGTGACAATCCCGAGTCCTGCCCAGGCAATCTGAGCCACACCGGTAGCCAGCGTATACTACCTTAGCTCTGCAGACTTTGTTTTCCCAGTATACATCTCCAAGTAAATGGTTTGTTCAAACAGCTCTTAGATGTTTAAATGTTTGGCACCTGTTTGTTGCATGATTACCTACTACCCTTCAAAATTCATTAACTTTGTTTCTAAAAGCCACATGCTTAGTTTTTTAAACCATCTTTTGCTATCTTCTTTTCCACAAGAGATAGTTGTTTGGATAATAACCTTTTAAGAAACAAAATAAATATAGAATTACTTTTGTGAGGGAAAAATGGTAGCAAGCCATTCTTACATGAGCTGGCATCTCAGATGGTTTTTGTTTTTATTGAACTATAGTTGATTTATTTTGGGCTTCCCAATGGCTCAGGGGTAAAGAATCCAACTGCAATGCAGGAGAGGCAGATTCAATCCCTGAGTCAGGAAGATGCACGGGAGGAGGGCATGGCAACCTACTCATGTATTCTTGCCTGGAGAATCCTCATGGACAGAGGAGCCTAGCAGGCTACAGTCCATGGGATCACAAAGAGCTGGACACAACTGAGTGACCAAGCACGACACACGGCACAGCATTTTAGTAGCCTTTTTCATGCTGTCTTCTCCAGCTTCTGCTAGGACTATGATGAGGAGGAGAAACTCATCTGGAGTGACGTTTCTCCTTCCCATTATTGTTTCTTGCATAGGATATTAAAAGAAAGCTATCTGAAAATCTCACTTTGGTGATGAGGAAAGGAACAGCAAGTACAACCTGTATACTGGGAATATTTCCAGAATTATTTTGACTTTCTTCATGAGATAAAAGAGAAACCAAATTTACACTGTAAACTGTTTAAGTTTCAGACAGTGCCATTTGGTTTGAAGCATGTTGTGAATTTTAAAAATGTCTTTAGAACTTTGATAACCTGGCCAGGGCACTTTTTTGGTTCCTCAAGATTATTAATCTTATACCCCCCAAATATACTTCATATGTAGTTTAACAAATGACAATTAGATGCTTTTCATGGGTTTGGGGTAAATGAGCCAATGAAAATGAGCCCCTGCTTAAATGACAGTGTCAGGGAGATGGACCAGCCAGAGACAGTCCCACTTCTTCCCACGTATAGGAGGGTTGAGAGGTCAACAAAGGGGCGCTGTAAGAGGGTGAGCCCTTCTCTGGAGGCGGAACTGCTGCACCATACACCTTGTTTGTTTAGATAATATTCTGAGCCCCAAACCCACTCTGCTAGCTTAGTCTCTAGGAACAAGCCAAGCAACTGAAAACAGGGCCCTTGCTCAGCTAAGTCAAAGCCCAAGGAATCACTAGCATCATGGGCTACGCCAGCCCACCTGGAGCATGAGAGCATCTGTGAAAGTATACGGGAAGGGTGGTGTCACCACTATCTTTCTCCTCATGTCCACCACACTAATAAACAGGCCTCATTTCCTCGTCTAAAGATTTGCTCTAAAGAAGGCATGACTCAACTGAAGCATCTTCAAATTATTGTGGCTGGTTTACAAACCATGCTGTAAAAGTATGCCCTGGCACAAATTTATCAGCTGCTTTACAGTAAAAGGAAACCCAGTCACGTTGCTTATTATGAGAATGTGCTCAAAGTGAGAATTTAGTTTTATGAATAGATAGTATATTAAGAAATTAGATAATTTATATATTTGAGTTCAATACTAGAGAGTGAATCATTTCTTAGGAAAAGGCTAACAAGACATTAAACTTCAAAATTTAGAAACAAAATTTCTGATGAATTAAATTTAAATAATTGTATTCCAATATCAATGGAGAAAAATCACCGTAGAGAGGAAAACTGAAGAAGTTTGTTTTAAATTAAGAAAAACCTCTGGGTAAAAGATAGTAAAATTGTATTATCAGCAAAAAAAAAAAAAAAGAGTTGAAGAGAGTTCAAGTTATAGTATTTCTTTTTTAAGATTTTTTTTAATGTGGACCACTTTTAAACTCTTCATTGAACTTATTACAATACTGCTTCTGTTGTGTTTTGGTTTCTTGGCTACAAGACCTGTAGAATCTTAGCTCCCTGACCAGGGATTAAACCTGCGTCTCCTGCATTGGAAGGCAAAGTCTTAACTGCTGGACAAGGAAAGTCCATGAAGGTTATAGTCTTATAAAGAAAGAAAAATCAAATATTGTGAAGGCCAAGAAAAGCTCTTGTCTTTTCTCCCCCCGTTGGTTAATAGAATTGGCTTTATGATAGAGATTCTGAATTTTAACTTCTGGTAATCAGAAGCGGCAATGTCAGAGCATATTCTACCAAGTCAAAGGTATATTAAAATTATGAAAGGGACATCGAGAACCTGATAAAGCTTTGTGTATCCCGCTGAGCTAATAAACAGACAACTAATTTAAGATGGATAGAACTGTTGGGTCTCTCAAGCTTCTAATGGATTCAAAATGTATTTGTCTTATCACTTACAGGATTTTAGTAATAATAATGTAAGTTCTGTGTATTTTCCTTTAAGAAAGGAATAAACATTTGAGCAGTATTGTATTGTAACAAATTCAATAAAAACTTTGAATTTGAGGAGACAACTCTGTACCCCTTCTGCACAAAAAAACCTATCCTTTTACTGTGTGAACAACATAACCAGAATCATGGCTCACTATTCAGAGTGGTTTATATAACCTTTGGGTCAACTTGTGCTTCATGGTGCAATAAGCTCTTGACACCTCTATAAACCAGAGGCAGATTTGTTGTTCGTATTCCCAAATATTGACTGTAAGCTTTGAAAAAAAGAAAAAAAGGACCCTCCCTTATAGAATTACGGAATGTTAGGGCAAAAGAAAACTGAAAGATGATCTTGAATAAACCACCACGTTATAGATAAAGAAAGTGCAGCAGAGAGTGACCTGCTGATGTCGCATCAGGCTGGGACACAGCCTGGCTCAGAGCTCAGTCCCCCTAACCCTTAGATCCATACTCCGGTACCAGTGTCACGTAGCCTCTCTCTTATTGCTTGATGAATGAGTGTGTTGGGCATCAGGAGGATAAAAATGAAAGAGATATACTCTACATCAACAAGCTGAAAATCTAATAGGGAAAACAGAGATTTTGACAGACCATCCCACTACCAAAAAGCTTTATGTTATACTCTGTACACTATTGCTAGAATGGTCTTTCCAAAAATATAATTTGGAACAGTCTACCTCTACTCAAAACCCTGCAGTGGCTCCTCATTGCTTTGAAGGAAAATCCTCCTCTTTGTCCTCTGACCTCTTGTCTCACTGTAGCTTTGCTGATACCCCAGGGGAGCCATAGAGAACCAGTTGCTTTCCCCAAAACATGACCTGTTGCTTCATCCTGAGAGGCCTTTGCTTCTGCTCACCTATGCCTGGAATCCCTTCCTTTCATCATCTGTTAAGAGGGTTGTCTTTTTTATAAGACATTTCCTTAGGTTTCTCTCCTCCAATCTCCAGTCTCACAGGTGGAGGTGGACACTCCCTCTTTCGTTTATTGCCCACCATATGCTGCCTATACTTCTCCTATAGCACCTGTAGTACTTTGTAATGTTGATTTCTTAAAAATAAATGAATAAATGTATTTGCTCTTTATACTCATGTCTTTATGAATTAGAGATAAGCTCCTTGATGGCAGTACCATCTTCTTTGTACCTTTAGAGTATAAGTCAGCACCTCGCTCATTAAACTCCATTGAATGAACTGCCCATAGAGGCCCCCTACAAAGTGCTATAGGCTTCCCTCACAGCTCCATCGGTAAAGAATCTGCCTGCCATGACCTGGGTTTGATTCCTGGGTCAGGAAGATCCTCTGGAGAAGGAGATGGCAACCCATTCCAGTATTCTTGCCTGGAGAATCCCGTGGACAGAGGAGCCTGACAGGTTATGGTCCATGGGATCGCAAGAGTCAGACATAATTTAGTAACTAAACTTCCACAAAGTGCTATGGCAACACAATGGAAGGAGCAGGGATTGGTGCTTGGAGGAGTGCCCCAGAGTGCATCAAGTTTTGGATGATTAGTAACCCATCAGAAGCCTGAAGAGGATGAGACGGCTGCATGGCATCACCGATGCAATGGACATGAACTTTGGCAAACTTCAGGAGATGGCGAGGGACAGGGAGGCCTGGTGTGCTGCAGTCCATGGGGGTCACAAAGAGTCAGACACGACAGGCAATTGAGTAACAACAACCCATCTAGGTAGAGGGGCAGGGGCTGGCTCATACCTCGTGGCAAGAATGGAATGTAGAGGTCTGAGAAATGGTAGAAATGGTGGCAAGTTTGAAAAATGTTTGGTTTTTGTTGTCATTTAACTAGAAGAGTCTATAAATAAAGTCAGTCAAGGCCTGTGTGTGAAAATCCTGGTAATCCATTAAAAGAAAATCATTTGATTATGTTATAAGGAGCTAACGAAAGAAGAGTTGCAAAGGTTAGTATTCAAGAGTATAAATGATTAGATCTGCCTGTCAAAAGAAAGGGCAATGAAGCAACTGAGTAGAGGTTGCACTAGAGATGGTCAAGACTGGGAGCTGAGTCCTGGGAAGGCATTGCTCATCTGAGGATTCAGAGAACTGAGACTGATCTTGGGGAGAAGTTATGAGAGCCCGAAGTGAGGTAGTGGAGATGGAGCGAAAGAGAGTGATTGGAAAAACACAGCAGTGGTGGAATGATGGATGGTGATGGACTGAAGATGAAGAAATGAATAAAAGGGAGGAATCATGAATGATTCCAAGCATATCTTCTGAATGTTTAAGTGAATAGCAGTGTCCTGATATGAAATGCAAGCTGGAGAGGTTTCTGAGGTATAAATTGAGTTGTAAGATACTTACATGAGTAAGCTGAGAAAGCAGTTGGAATTAGGTATCTTGCGCTCAAGGAGGTGCTTAGGTCGTGAGTCCATGGAGATGATAACTGAGTCCATAGAGGAGGATGAGAGCATCATGTGAGAGTAAGGGAAGAAGGTCCAAGGTGAGGCCCTTGGGAAAGGAGGAGAGAGTGGAGGAAGAGACAACAATGACTAAATTGCATAAAATAAAGAAGTAAGAACAAACCCAATGTAGAGTCATGGAAGCCATCGAAAAAAGAAAGTTTATTTACAGAAAAGATAGAGTTAATGGTGTCAAAAGCAAAGAAGGGACAAAGATAATGAAGACTGAAAAAAGAAAAGTCCTAGGGAAAAAGTCCTGTAATATAAGGCTGCAAACATACTCATTGGGGGCGGGAGGAAGTCCAGAATAAGCCAGGTCCAGTGTTCAGCCAATGAATCAGAGACAAAGGCTCCTACTGTTTCCCAGTCCCATCCAGTCTATAAGCCTCGGGTTAGCTTAAGCTATGATTTATACTAAATAGCCTCATCTATTTAGGGCTAGTGAAATTGAGGGAGTTGGATTATCTCTGGCAAGAACTTGATAAAGAACTGAGGGACTCTCCCGTTAATTTTCATTTGCCTGAGTTGAGTTTGGGATAAGGAGGTAGCTGACTAAAGAAATCTTTTTAAAAAATGAAAAAGAGGGGGAAAATAAGAAACATTTACTATTTAAAAAACTGACCTGCCAAATAGTCCTATAAGTTTTCATTCTCCTGCCTCCACATAGTCCAATGTGTATTTATAGGAACACTATAAGCTAGCATGGCCAATAAAGGCTTCAGTGGGCCAGCAAAAATGCAATCACTATATAATTTGTTTCAAACTCCTCAAAGCTCTTTTACTAAGGGATTTATTAAGTGAGGGAATTCAACTTGTGTTCTATGGGCAGGATTGAAATTGAGGGTACAGAAACCGAGAGGAAGCACTTTTAAACTTTCAGAGCAAATTAATAATGCTATGACATACATGCAGGTCATCAGTTGACTTGGGTCACTGAGCAGGGTATGGATGAGTTTGTGGGTTGTGGAATTCACACAGCGAGTTACATGGGGCATGAACTATGCACTAGTCCAGAACAGGAGGACCAGGTAGCACAACACGATACTTTGAAAGTTTTTAAAAAACAAACAAACAAAAAAATGTACACTCATGGCTGATTCATGTATGGCAAAACCCACAATACTGTAAAGTAATTAGCCTCCAATTAAAATAAATTAATTAATTTAAAAAACAGAGATAATTCAAAAAGCATAGATTCAGATCACAACCCATTTGTAAGTTAAGATTTCCAATAGTTTGGGACAAGCTGCTTGACAGACTGCTTGAGCATAGCCCCCAAAATTTGGCTATAAAGCGAGAGTAAATTGGAAGTCTGTGTAGAAGATATGAACTGATGATGGACATGTCCAAAATTATCTTATAATAAAATCTTCTAGGTTAGTTTTATGCTAGCTTATTTTTTAAGTTAATTTTTATTGGAGTATAGCTGCTTTACAATGTTGTGCTAGCTCTGCTGTATAGCAAAGTGAGTCAGCTATACGTATACATATATCCCCTGTTTTGGGGATTTCCTTCCCATTAGGTCACCACAGAGCACTGAGTAGAGTTCCTTGAGCTCTATGGTAGGTTAGCTTATTTTTTAAGTTATTTTGTTTATAACAATGTGCCTACGGTCTATATAATAGTAGCTGGCATCGCACTCTTTGTGACCCCATGGACCCCACCCCCTGCAGCATGCCAGGCTTCCTTGTCCTTAACTATCTCCCTCAGTTTGCTCAAACTCACATTCCTTGAGTCGGTGATGCCATCCAACCATTTCATCCTCTGTTGCTCCCTTCTCCTCTTGCCCTCAATCTTTCCCAGCAGCAGCGTCTTTTCCAATGAGTCATCATCTGGCACATGGTAGGCACTACATAGGGGCTTCCCTGGTAGCTCAGATGGTAAAGAATCTGCCTGCAATGCAGATCGGGTTTGATTCCTGGGTTGGGAAGATCCCCTGGAGAAGGGAATGGCAACCCACTCCAGCATATGCTTGCCTGGAGAATTCCATGGACAGAGAGGCCTGGTGGGCTATAGTCCGTGGGGTCGCAAAGAGTCGGAGATGACCTACCAACTCAACACACACATACAGAGACTAAATAAGACTCTGTAAAATAAGGAATTAGTTGTTCTAACTACAGCATAGAAAATAGGTTGAGGAAAAGCTAGCTGGAGAATATAGGTCCAAATATAGGTTAATGGAACTTAACACAGCAATAAAGAGAATATCAACCTAAGAATTATTGGGCGTTACCTCCAGTTGTTCTCATCTCAGTTTTTGCCCCCAATATCCTGTTACTCTCTGAGTCCTAAATATCTCTTTATTCTGACTTCTGCTGTTAGTCACCCTGCTGTAGCTGAGGGCATCTCACCCCAGGGCTTTTGCAATAGCTTCCTAAATAGCCTCCCTGCCCCAGGCTCTTCCCCATTCAAACTTCCTTTCAAATTAAAAATCTGGTATTTTCATTTTTTGCTTAAAAGCATTAAATTCTCTTGATTTACCTTCTAAGCTTAAACTCTACCTTAGTTCCTTGGCAGGAAGGCCCCCTATAAGGCCTTCTATCATCTGGCACTTGCCTCACACCCAGCCCTTTCTTCTGCTCCCTACCTGGTAATCCTTGAAGCTCAGCACCCTAAGCTCCTCATAAGCCCCGCCCCAGGGTGTGCCATGCTAGTCCATGCCTCTGTGTCTTTGGTGATGCTCTTCCTTTTTGTCTGGAAGGCTCTCCACCCCAGCAGTCTGCCTACTGCTCCATCTGTATCGGTGTTCTCTTGCTCCTGTGACAAATTATCACAAACTCAATGACTTAAACTTAACACAAATTTATTACCTTGTGTTTTGGCAAATCAGAAGTCTGAAGTGAGTCTTATGGGGCTAAAACCAAGGCGTCAGCAGAGCTGCATACCTTCTGGAGGTCATAGGAGATCATCTGTTCTTTGTCTTTTCCAGCTTCTAGAAACTGCCCAGGGCTTCCCAGGTGGCTCTAGTGGTAAAGAACCCACCTGCCAATGTATAAGAGATGTGAGTTCAATCCCTGAGTTGGGAAGACCCCCTGGAGGGGTGCATGGCAACCCACTCCAGTATCTTTGCCTGGAGAATCCCATGGACAGAGGAGCCTGGCAGAGCACAGCAACAACATGCCCTTTTGGCTAATGGCCACATCATCCCAACCTCTGCTTCCATGGTCACAGCTCCTCTTCTAGCTCTGGCACTCCTGTCTCCCTTTCACAGAAGGATCCTTGTGATTACAATGGGCCCACCTAGATAATCTATAATTTTTTTGTCTTCCCCAAATTAATCACATCTTCACAGTCCCCATTGCTATGATAGTTATCTTCACAGGATTAAGACACACATGATTCTGTGTGTCTTAATCCTTAATGATGCTGGGAGCTATCATTCAGTCTACTACAGTTGATCTGTGCAGTTGATCTCTTAAAGCTTAGCTCATATATCACTTTTTCTCTGCTAATCTTTCCATTCAGAGCCAGTCCCTCTCTATTTTGTGTCATCACTGCATGGATTGCATATATTAATTGTTTAGACATGTGTGGGCTTCCTTGATGGCTCAGTGGTAAAGGATCTGCCTGCAAATGCAGGAGACACATGTTCAATCCTTGGGTCCAGAAGATCCCCTGGGGAAGGAAACGGCAACCCACTCCAGTATTCTTGCCTAGAAGATCCCATGGACAGAAGAGCCTGGAAGGCTACAGTCCGTTGAGTCAAAAAAAGCTGGACATGACTAAAATAACAACAAAAGCCACATGTATATTTCTACGAGGAGCTCCTTCAGGGGTGGCTTATTTATTGTTGTATCACCAGCACCTAGCACAGTATATGACATATAGTAAAATTGAGCTAAATTAATTTTAAATGTGCTGGGCAATGTGACCATCCACTTTTATGTCACCTACAAATGTAAATTTAAATGGTGACTGGAGTGTGTCCCGAACTCTCCAGCATCATCTCCTATCACTCCTCCCCCAACCCTGCCTACTTTCACAACTATTATACTTCCCTTCACATGGTCACATGGGCTTTCTAACCCTTCTTGATCATGCCGTGTGTTTTTCCATCCTCATCTCTCTATCTGTAATGCTCTTTCTCCAACTATTCTATGAATCTTGATTCATTCTTCAAGGCACAAATCAAAACTTTTCCTTCTGGAATGTCTTTTATGGTCTCTTTAAGGCATAATTCATCACTTGCTCATTGGGATGCTAGGAGATTTTGTACACATCTATATTATATATCTCACATTGTGTTATGCTTGGTTTTATACATATCTGTTCCCCTACAAGAGTGTGAAAGGACCATATCCTGTTTTTACCTGTCCTGGGCATATAGGAAGTGCTCAGTGATGTTCGTCAAATTAAATTGAACACAGGAACAGATCAGCTTGGAGGGAATGAGCATCGAGGGCAATGGGAAGGAACCAAAGATAAAGGAACCCTTGAGAAAGGTAAGGAGAAAGAAGGAGACTGAGAAGACGAGTGTTCAGAGGATCCTAGACATAGAGAGTGATGAAGACCTTAGTTGGAGTGACTGACCTTTAATTAAGGAGGAGAGCGTGAACAGCAGTACCAAATGCCATGGAGATGCTGACCTGGAAGATCAGTGAGAATGGCTGTTGTACTTGACCTGTAAGAGATCCTAATGGCTTTAGGAAGCCCAGGTTTTGGAGAGCTCAGTCAAGGATCTGGGTCCACTCCTGTTTTTAGGTCAGGAGAGGAAGGTTCTCCAGAAGATAAATGACTCGAGGAATAGTAAACCAGACTTCTTATCTGATTAGCCTGTTCAAATGCTGGAGGACATGAATACCACAGCAAAGCTCCAAGTCAGGTTAAAAGGCTTGATTCTTTCCTCTGATACAAAAGGCTCAGAGTACTGGAAGAAGTTGGTTCTGAGAGAATGCAGGGGTCAGCTTGACGTGTTTCCCTATAATAACCAGAGATTTTTATCAATGGGGCACAATGAGCCCAACAGTCCAGGGCTTTTTAAGATGGAAGACAATTGTCCAATCTGGCTTCGGAGCTAGGAGCAATTTCTCTTCCATGGAGCTTTTCTGGATATTGGAATTTTTCTACATGAGGCATCATATGACCCAATGAACCAGTATTTATCATGCCTCTGCCTGCCTTAAACTTTGTTCTTTTGTCTTCCCTCAAAGCTACTTTCTCCAACATATATCCTTCTTGGCTAACCTTTATGGCCAGCTGTCTATCTTGACCAATTTCAAAACTGATTTAGACAAATTCTTGTGCCTGCCACTTTCTTGGATTTTTCCCCAAATTGATTTCATCCAGAATTCAAAATAGTTCTATGATCTGGTTTCTGTTATGGCCTAGATCAGTCTACTTTAGCCTGATAGGCCAGGTATTCTCAACAGTAGTGTGAATATTTCTTGGGGATGAAAACCAGCTTTTTTTCTTTCCTTAATTTTCATTTTTTGGCTGCTTGGCACAGCATGCAGGATCTTAGTTGCCTGACCAGGGATTGATCCTGTGTCCTCTGCAGAGGAAGTGTGGAGACTCAACAACTTGATGGCCAGGGAAGACCTGCAATTTAATTTCTTGAAGTATGTGTATGTGCTTGTGTGTGTCAGTTGCTAAGTCATGTCCAACTCTTTGCGACCCCATCGACTGTAGCCCACCAGGCTCCTCTGTCCATGGAAATCTCCAGACAAGATTACTGGAGTGGGTTGCCATTCCCTACTCCAGGTTCTTGATGTATCAGTTCAGTTCAGTCTCTCAGTTGTGTCTCTTTGCGACCCCATGGACTGCAGCATGCCAGGCTTCCCTGTCCATCACTAACTCCCAGAGCTTACTCAAACTCATGTCCATTGAGTCCATGATGCCATTCAACCATCTCAGATGTATAGTGTAGATATAAATACTGGGCTTCCCAGGTGGAAGGAAATGACAACCCACTTCAATATTCTTGCCTGGAAAATTCTATGGACTGTGGAGCCTGGTAGGCTACAGTCCATGGAATCCTAAAGAGTCAGACACAACCGAGCAACTGAGCATACAGGCACATAGATATAAATACAGAACTTAAACTGATACACCAACGTTTCTGTGGTATTAAGATGTTATGGGGGAACAATTAAAAATGTCCAAAAAGGATCTTTAGGAGGGCAACAATGAAAACAAGGGTAGAAAGACACTGTGAAAGGTGTTAAGGCTTAAATTCAAGGGCCAAGAAGAGTACAAGGCAGTGGATGGTAAGGAAATGGAGGTAGCCACGGGTGGTTACTTGACTGAGAAGTAGATTATGGAGAACATTTCAGTCTACCAAGCACATTTTGAGCATTTAATATTATGTGCCATGAGCTGTGTGAAACACTTTCACGTTAGCAAAAAGCTTCTCTTTATTTTAGTCCCAATGAGTATGTTCCTTGTGAGAACAATAGCGACATTTTCTGTTGAGACAGTAGCCCACCTCTCTCCTCTCTGCTTCAGTAGCTTTCATGCTAATTAAACACTTGGAGGTAACTTATTCACATTTTGCAACATAATAAAATGAAAAACACAGCTCAGCTTGTGTTTGTAGAAGCTCCTTTCATGGCAGTCTTTCAACCTGTTGGGCAATTTAAAAGATGCAATTGTAATCATGACTAACTCATTAAGATGCTTGAGGGAAACCTGAACATCCTTAACCTACTTTTGAAAAAGAGAGGCAAGGGAAATACAGGAGTGGGAATAATCCAAGGCAAACAATTTCAAGTCTTTGAACAAAGGGCAGACTCTGGACCCTCCTGGGCTGGGCTTGAGGAGGCTGGGACAAGAAAACAGAATGTTTCTTAAAGAAAGCCTAGTAGTCACTAGTGTGTGCTTGCTCTTCTAGAGTGTGACCTTTATTGGGTTGTTTGTTTTGACTTTTAAAGAGCCCCTCTTTGTTCTCTCATGGCATTCATTAAGAATTTACCACTGAGTCTTGGCCTTTTATCCTAGTCAGATCATCTCTGCTATGTATTCATCCCATGTACTTGACTCCTGAGCATTCTTGTTTTCCTACTTTCCTGCTTTTGTCCTCAGTGCTGAAGCTGGGATGATGGTGGTGGTGGAAGGCTGAAGGGGAAAGATGAATGAGCCACAGTGTCCACTGCGAATCCATAGCCAACTCTTGGCAGCTTATCGGGGGTAAATCTTGTCTTCGACTTCTTGTTGACTTTATCACCCACTCAGTGTGCTTAACTTTGATGGATGTTATCATGAGCTCTGTTTATTCACATTGCCAAGAACACCAGTTGAACAGGGAAATATTCAGGAAAACATCCTCTTTAAGTGTCAAGTTGACTTGAAAAGAAGAAACATCATTGTTTTACTGAATTTGGCATTGTTGTAGAAATAAACAATCATTTATATTTTATCAAACTGCTTGTGCATGTAGTTACAGTTTTGTTCCTGCTTCCTGGTCAGATTTTATACTTCAGAGGATGGAGAAGAGGAGAGGGGAAGATTTTTAAAACACTGGTTGAATTGGGTCGGGGGTGGTCTGAGCCATGGGCTTCCCAGGTGGCACAGTGGTAAAGAATCCACCTACCAATGCAGCAGTTTCAGGAGACTTGGATTGATCCTTGAGTCAGGAAGATTCCCTGGAGGAGGAAACGGCCACCCACTCCAGTATTCTTGCCTAGAAAATCCTGAGTGACTGAGCATGCATGCACAAGTAAAGGTATCACTTTAAGGGATAGGGACTCATCTCTTCTTGGGAGCACCAACTGATTGGAGCCACTGGCCACAGGAGAAGAGAGACAAGGGTCACTGGTGAGTAATCAAAAACAGTTGCTCCCATTCTGGGTCATTTTTACATTGTAGCCTAAATATATTTTTTAAGTTTTGTAAAATTTTGGAACATCATATATACCCAAACAGTTTTTTCAATATAGTGGATGTTTGTAGACTGACCTAGAATTTAGGACACCTTGAATGTAATCCCCACTGTGACACTGGCTGTGGAGAAGGAAATGGCAACCCACTCCAGTATTCTTGCTTGGGGAATTCCATGGACAGAGGCGACTGGCGGGCTTTAGTCCATGCGGCTGTAAAGAGTTGGACACGACTGAAATGACTTAGCACGTGGCACTGGCTGACTCTGTAACTTTCAGTTATTTTAGGTTCTCCAAGATAAAATGAACACAGTAATGGAAAACGCACAGGTGTTAGAATTCTTGCAACTGTAATTATTACAATTGTAATAATTATTACAATCCTACCCATAGCACATATTAGCTTGTTGCGTAAGAAGTTCTTTAACTCCTTTGCCTTGGTGTCTTTATTTGTTAAATGGAGATAAAGACATCTGCCTTGCAGGAATGTTGTGAGGATCTAATGAGATCATGTATGTAAAACACCTCCTCCTACATATAGGAATCACTAAGTAGACGGCTGCTGTCATAGAAGATCTGTGTGCAGATGGGGAAAGGCTAGGTAACAAAATGCATGGGTGTTCTGAGCTCATTAGCTGCTCAATGGTTTCTTAACTTATGGAATCATTAGAGAATGAGGATAATGCAGCCTGGTCTCATGGAAAACCAGGCCTGTTTTATTTCTGCAGGGTCTGGTCACCTCGTAATCAGAATTTACAGGAGTAAGGGAGGTGAGGAGGAGAGAGAGAGAGAGAGAAAGAGAGAGGGAAAATGGGAAGCATGGAGGGGAGCTGTGCTCTCCGAAGGCAGAGACTCTTTAGCATTCCATCAGCAGTGGGACCGAAGTGAAAAGCAAATGGCTGACTGCTCGTAGTATGATCACCAAGCCAAACAACCAAACTGTTTCCTGCTTAGTCTCCACAGATGTTGTTCCTTAGTCTGGATAAGTCCCCTGGAGAGTATTTTATTGAAAGAAAGAGGCAGCTGCCTAACTGCCTGGTTCATGCAACTGACAAACCAGTGTGTCATCAAAGAAAGAGAGAGCCATGGGAAATAAAAGCCTGTGGTTCAACCTCAGTCAGGGAGTCAGGTGGCTGTGAGGTGGCACATTGCTCATTAACACAGTTTCTCTGTATGTCCTCCTCCTCCTGTCTGTCTGCCTCTTACTGGGCTCCACTGGCTACCCAGTGAGTGTCTACCCCAGTCACTATTTATTCAAGTACTATGTACTCAACATTCATTCACACAACACTACACACCTATATTGAGTGTCTTCTATGAGAATAACAAAATAATAAGATAGACCTAGACTGTGTACTTAAGTAGGTCCTGATATATTAATAGTAACCATATATTCAACTAATTTGATAAGCAGTATGTGAAATATGGGCTTCCCAGGTGGCGCTAGTGGTAAAGAACCTACCTGCCAGCCCAGGAGATGTGAGACAAGGGTTCAATCTCTGGGTTGGAAAGATCCTCTGGAGGAGGGCATCTCAACCCACTCCAATATTCTTGCCTGTACAATCCCAAGGACAGAGGAGTCTGGTGGGCTAAAGTCAAGGGGTGGCAAAGAGTCAGACAAGATGGAAGCAACTGTGCAGACACATGTGTGTGTAATGTGCAGAAATCAACTGTAGAGGGGCACAGGGAAAGATGCAACAAAGCTGAAGAAGGCTTCACAGAGGAGGTAACATTGGAGCTAGTCCTTGAGCTAGGATTTCACAGGTCAAGGGGAAGACTGGTTGGAGGAGAGGAGGGAGAAAGGATGT
Source organism: Antilocapra americana (assembly GCA_007570785.1). Taxonomy (NCBI): domain Eukaryota; kingdom Metazoa; phylum Chordata; class Mammalia; order Artiodactyla; family Antilocapridae; genus Antilocapra; species Antilocapra americana. Next base: position 1,443,993 of record ML661955.1, read on the forward strand.
GTCAAGCACAGGAAAATGCAGGCATAGAGGTGAGGGGCATGTGGGCCACAGCACATCTGGGAACTGGCTGGCAGGTTGATGCACCTGGAATGTGGGCTGTGCCATATGGGGCAGCAGCAGGAGAGGCGAGTATGGTTGGAATGCCAGGGTTTTCTGTAGCAGCCTGTAGAGTTTGTATTATACTTGTATTTTGGATAGTTCTGTGGGCATCAGTGCAGTGAATGGACTGTAAGAAGGTGAGACAGGAAACTGAGAGACCCGTCAAGAAATCAATTGTGTAGAGTGCAGAGTGGTCAAGGAGAATGAGATTGCAAAGGAGTTCACTGGATTTGACAGTAGGTCTCTGGTGGTATCTACAAGTAATTTCACTAGAAAAAATTCATGCAGAAGTCAGGTTACTCAGCCAATGGTTCACAACGTATGGTCTTCAGATCAACAACATCAGTATCGCCTGGGAACTTACTAGATATGCAAAGTGGCCCCCCCCAAACAAAACACTGGAGTCCAGAAATTTGTTTTCACATGCCCTCTGGGTGATTCTGAATACACTAAAGCTTGAGAACCAGTGGCCTAAACAAATCTTTCTCCATCTCTTCTTTAAGGATTCCTTACTAGGAATGCTATCCTTCCAATAACTGAGCAGTCTTGTCTTATTGCTCTGTGTTGTATGCTTTACCATCTGTCTTCCCCAATAGATGGAAGACCCTCAGGAGTAGGGACTGCTTTGTTCATCTCTATTTCCACATTGTTTTCAAATAGTAGATGCTCAGTAAATGTAGGAAGAAGAAGCTATAGTGGGTTGAAGAAGTAAGAACGAAAAGGGCAAACTGCTCCTTGAAGAAATTAGGGAGTGAAAGGAAAGAGACCCATTTCTCACCTTGCACACTTGTGCAAGCATGAGTTAAGGTTGGAAGAAGAGTGTTGGCTGAAGGGATTAAGCCAGGAGGAAGGGAGTGATGGATGTGAGTGACAGCAGGGCAGATGGATAATGAACGGCAACATGGTCTTGCAAAAGGCAGGAAAAGATGAAATCAGTGGCCAATGTAGAAGGTTTAGCATTGGAATGAAGGGATGACTTTTCTCTGAGATACAAGACAAGGAAGCAAAGGTGGGAGCATAGGAGATAAGTTGTAGAGTTGAAGGGAGAGAGTTTGGGCAATTTTTCTATACTGGCCTGCCAGTATAGAAATGGGGGAGGACTAGGAAAGGTTACAGGGGAGGTGATGCCTGAGCTAGATGTCTTTAGTGAAATGGGAAGTAAGACCTTTTGCTGGGAAGGAAACAGGGAACAGAAAGAGTGGTAAAGAGTGGAGAGTGGTAAAGGCTTGTAAAACCACGGAGGTGTGGTAAGGGGTGCAGAGGCAAATGGACAGAGGTTAGAGAGGTAAGCGATTCTTAGGGGCTGATTCATTTCAGCTGCTGAAGGGCCCACCCATTTATTCCACTGGCTTTGGCAATGGAAGCAGTATGGGTGGATTGTTTGCAGAGGCTGTTTCTGCAATAGGATGGACAATTCTGGGTGCAGATCCCAATACTAACATAGATAGCATTCTAGCTCCATATGTCATCAATGCTGTAGTATTGTGCAGACAATAACAATGTTACTTGACGTATGACAACTATATAGCAACATAGGAAAAGATTTATGGTATGTGAAGTAGCCGAGAATGCAGGATTGATTATAACTCTTTGAAATGTCATATGAAGGAACAACTGAATAAATATACCAAAATGCTATCAGTGGTGGTATTATAGGTGATGTTCCCTTAATTTTTAAATATATATTATGTATATATATAGTTTTGGGCTTCCCTGATACCTCAGTTGGTAAAGAATCTGCCTGCAATGCAGGAGACCCCAGTTCAATTCCTGGGTTGGGAAGATACTCTGGAGAAGGGATAGGTTATCCACTCCAATATTCTTGGGCTTCTCTTGTGGCTCAGCTGGTAAAGAATCAGCCCGCAAAGCGTGAGACCTGGGTTCGATCCCTGGGTTGGGACGATCCCCTGGAGAAGAGAAAGGCTACCCGTTCCAGTATTCTGGCCTGTAGAATTCCATGGACTCTATAGTCCATGGGGTGGCAAAGAGTCAGACATAACTGAACGACTGACTTTCATATAGTTTATAATTTTAAAAAGATATGGCAATAAATAGAATTCATTCTTTCTCTCCTGGCTTTTTCTCTTATTAGATACACATAGAAGGCAGTATTTCAGAATAAAAAGTTGTCGTGTGGAACCAGCCTACATAATCGTCTGACCTTCTCGTATGTGGGAGGCAGAAGCAGGGAAATAAAGTCCTTGAGATGCCCTAGGGTTGGAGGCTGACAAGCAAGATATTGGGCATCATGCTATAGGGGAGCACAAGGGAGGTATATGATTAATCTCTGTCTCACAAGAAGCTTAGGAGACCAGGCTTAAAATAAACGAGATGAGGACAACTTCTTCACTTCTTAAGTGGGTGGTCTGAACAATAGATGGGATTGGATCTCTCAGGCAGAGACTTGTGGGCAGGAATATATACCATGCAGAAGTCAGCTGTGTGCCACTAGAGGTGGTCAGCTACATGGGCTGGGCCATTGCTTGGCAGGTGTGATCCTGGGCAAATTCTCAGACTCCACTTTGTCTGTGAAGTAGGAGTAATAATGACTACTCATAGCTGTCTGGAGCACTATAAACAGTCAAGCAGGTAAAGTGCTGGATGCAGGGCTGGACACTCAGGAAGTGCTCCATAAATGTGAACTGCTGTTATCATTACTAATGATTGTTGTTATTATTATCTATAAATATTTATGATGGAGGAAACTGATCTAGAATTGGGGCACTCTGAGTTATTGGGAGGGACTTCTGGGAGGTGTCCTGAATGAGGTTCTCGTTTACCTCGAGAATGGCGCTGCGGCTTCACCCCTGCCCTTCAGGAGGGAAGAGGGGGCTGTGTAAGGAGGAACTGCCTGCTGGTTCTTCTTTTGCTACTTCCTCGCTTCTGCGCAGGTGCATATTACCCCAGGGCACTCTTTCACCTTCCTCTCCCACTCTTCCATTCTGTGTTTCTTCTCTTCAACTCTTCTTACTTCCCTTTTCTTCTCAAAACCCCGGCTCATGGACAAGCAAGGAACTCTACTAAATCTTGCATGTTCCAAGTTGGCCTTTTCAAAACTTGAAATCTGTCTACTAATTCCAGCACTTGGAGTTTGCAGAAGTCAGTTTGTGTTCACTCTCTCTACCTCTTCACTTACTTACCAATATGTCTATTCCCCCAACCACTGTCTTGAGTAAATAATCTAAAATTATAGTCATCAGTAGCTAGGCAAGTATTCCAGACCATAGGAGCTCAACTAAGGAAGGCTCTTTTGAGCTAACTATATCTTGCAGAAGAAACCAACGGATGTGTAAACTGTCCACAGGGCTCTTCTCAGCAATGAGGTATATTTTCCTGGACTCAGATGTAGACCCTAATGTGGAAAACATTCTCTGTCTTGTTAGCATCTGTTCTTCTTTTCTTGCTTAAACTTTCAGTAAGTGTGATACAAGGGAGAGAGTCAGTGGTTTGAAAGAAAAACGATTAGGCCTGCGGTCTGAGCAAAAGAACAGAGTATTCGTATTACACTGTTCTTAACAGAAATCAGAATAATTAAAAACAACAACAAGTTTGTATCCAGCACATCCACCTACTGAATTCCAAGTTCACAGTCCACCCCACACTGGCAAATAATAATGCTGTACTTTCAGCTTTGTTGGAAACTCTATTAAGGCCATTATCTTCAGCAACAGATACCTGCTCTGAGCCCAGCAATTACCACCTCTGCCTCTGCACACATTAGCACACATACACACCACTGATTTGTACTTTCCTATAAAATTACTCTTTCCCTTTTTAATTAGAATGTTTTCAGAGCAAACCCCATCGTTAAGGCCATGTACACTTCCACTGTAAATGCCTGCTACCACCCATTAATTATCTCCTGATGAATTACTCTAGAAGGATCTTTTTTTACGCTTACTTTCCTTACTCTTGATGCTCCCATCCTCATACTTAGATATTAGCTACTTTGAATTCCACATTAGTGGACTTGGATGTGAGCTGCATTCAGACAGTTTAAAACATTTTTCCAGACTTCAAGGTGGAAACTTTCTGTATGCCTGGACCTCACTGCTCAAGAATTTCTTGGCTAATTGTGAGGGAAGAAAATAAGAATACTGGGTGGAAACAACTGAATAGTTTATGAGAACAAACACCTTAACATTTCACAAAAATCCGAAGTTGCATAACCATTTTAGTGACTGAAACACTGCAATTCATCCAGTGATATTGTGGTTTGATAATTACACATTTGTGGACTTATGCTGTTCTTGAACTATGGTGACATGCTAATACACACAGTTTAATTCTCTTTTACATCATTATATATAAAAAGTATATATTCATTTTGAAATTGAAGCATAAAATATTGATACTGAAAAGAAAATTTTAAGTCAGGGATGCTCTAAAGTGAGCATTCTCATACTAACTTTCCTGCTTATCTCATGGATAGCAGGGAATTTTGGATTGCTAATTAAGTTTCATAGGTGATATTTTCATATGGTACATAGTACATACATATGTAGAAGATTAAACTATAAAAGGATAATCTTAAATTTTCCTCTCCTTGACATCAATTGAATTGAGATAATCACATTTTTAAAAGAGCAAAAATATGTCAAGGAGCTCACATTACAATTTCTTATATTACCCATTTGGGTCTATGTGCAGTTGAAGGGTCTGACTGACTCCTAATTCTCAGAGCTAGTTTAAATCTTGAGATTAACTCCTGCCTTCTGTAACTTATCCTTTGGCCAAACTCATGGACCTCTCAGAATGTGTCTTTATTGGATACTTACTCCATGCAAAACGTAGAACTGACTACTGTGGGATTATAAATATGGATAAGAAATGGTTCTTATGTTTATACCATTTACAGTCCAGTTGTATAGGCCACTTCAGGTCATTTCCATATTGCTGGCCAGAGACAAGACGAACTGAAAGCAGCCTCAGAATTAATCCCAGTGTTCTCTCCTTTCCCATAGCCCATAGCGCTTTATCACTGCTGTCGTTATGTTGTCTGTATGCTGGCCTCCCACACTGCACTGTGATCTCTGGAGAACAGGGACTGGGTCTATTCCTGTCTGCACTGCCATGGAGTCAAGGACATGTTTTGCAGAGGGTAGGCTCTCAAAAAATGCCTTTAAATTAAAGAATGCATTCACTTGCTTAGGTTTCCTAGTTATAAGTAGGTCAACTTGTTCTGTTCCAAAATGGAAGTGATAAGAATCTGTGTCCAGACCTCTGCCCAGAGGTCCCCACCCTAAATATTATTTTGGATGTGCTTCACAGAGCTGCAGATGGGATAGTGGAATGAGACAATAAGAAATCAGAAAGAGTGGGGTATTTGTCTTAGCTCTGTCACCAATTACTTCTATAACCTCAGGCAAGCCACTTAACCGCTCTATCTCAGTTTCTTCATCTGAGAAATGGATAATAATGACTGGCTTGGCTATTTCCCACGACTGCTTTGAGGATCAAATGAGATAATACACTTAAAAGTGTTTTGGAAAGCCTAAAGCACTGCACAAATGCAAGGCATTATTTTCCAAAGAAACCTTCCTTTTAAACCCTGCTTCCACAAACATTTCATTACACATTCCTGGGTTTCTGAGTAGTATGGTGAGAGGTATAGAGTAGCTTGAAATGTCAAGCTATGAAGTAGCTTGATATATCAACCTATGCTTGATATGTACTACAGAATCTCTTCTTCAACATGTATAGTATTTAGCCAATTCAGCATTGGATTGTCCAAAACACCTAAGCTTTCTGTCAACATTGTACCTCTCGCAATTCATATATATATATGTATATATATATATATACACACATATATATATACATACATATACACACATGCATATACTTTTCATTCATCATTTATTTAAAACATGCATTGTTGAGCACTTACGTGCAATAACTACTATGCTACAAACTGGGGCAAAATAGACAAATAATACAGGATCTCAGCCATTGGGGTTTTTTTTTCAGCTTTTTGGATCTGAGAGAATAAATTGAGAACAAGTGACTAATTCTGCATTTGTCTTGGGAGGCAGTTTTATGTGTGAGTTATAATTAGTAAAGACATGTAAGTATATTTTCAGTTTTGGCAAAACCAAAACTAGTGGTGGCTTTTATTCATGTTTTTCTACTGCTGATGGTCTATAGATTTTAGTTTGGTCTTGGAGACTGAGTTTTTCCCCCAGGTGAAAGTTTGTGGGGTCTCATTTTCCTATCTATCAGTCAAGTTATATAAATTTAAGAAATGGCAGTAACTCTGGTTACAGGATCACCTGAATATTTTCCTGCCAGTTCCTCCCATACAGCAGAATTTGCTTTGACTAGAAGTACTGTCCTTGGGGGAAGGCCATTCCCCACTCTAGTTGAGTAATTAAATTGCTGAATACATTTTGGGTTGACATCACCAGGTAGATCCTGGCATCCTATGTCCTCAGATGCACCTCCAGATGGTGGTGTTTGAAGACACCACCACAAGACCCCTGGCTTCTGATACGGATCATCTAAATGCACACAGCTGTGGGGCGAGGCCAGTAGCAGAAAGCATATTTCAGTGCAGTTCCGATCTGGTAATCAGTCAGGCCCCTCCCAGCTCTCCTCCAAGCAGTCAACAGCCATAGCTGCTACTCTGCTGAACAATTTTCCCACTTCAGCTACATTGCTCTTTTGCCTACTTATCTACTCCACCAACCCCCCTTTTCCTTCTCCTGTCATTCCTATATCTGGGAATAGCTCAGTATACTTCAAGACACTGAGGTCACTGCTGACGCCTTGGTCTACCCTTCCTCTCTCACCTAAGCAGTTACTGGTCTTAGGAGTCAATGCTGGTCTTTTCTGTACATCTGGAGCCCCTGCCTAAGTTCTTATCTTCCCGCTGTAGGGAATAATCTCTCATCTCTATTGTCCACCTGCCTCTATGCTCGTTCCCTGTGCTTGATATAGATTAGACCTCCAACCATGAGAAATTGTCTCTTCTTTACCTCCTTCATTTTCTGGTTGGGCCTCCAGTTCTTAGTCCAGCTATTGAGGTCTGCCAGGAATCTTTCCCTGACCACCCCTGTTCTGGAACATGACACATAGTCCCTCAGCTGAGAACCCACAACATTCCACTTGTCACATTGGATATTGTCAGTTATTAATACTTGTCTCTCTTTCTTTATCCCTCAACTCCTCATATAAGATTTTGACCATGGTAAATATTCACCAAAATGTCAGTTGATGGGTTAAACTTACTTGTTCTCATCTCCCAGTCTTTGCTGATTCCAGTTTCTTCCCTTGATTTTTCAGCTACCTTTTTGTTTCATTTTTACCAATTTATATTCATAGCTTTTTTCAAAACACATCCTTTCAAATACCTCTTCAGTCATACCCTTCTACTTCCATTCAGAACATTTACTCTATATTACTTTTGTCCTTATGGGGTCCTATGCAATAAGTTTAACACAATAACAAATCCAACAAAATTTATATGTGAACAAAATAATTGCTTTCCTTGAAACAGTCACCTTAAGAAATCACATACCTATTTTAATAATGTCACAGCCACAGTCATTTCTGAAGCTGCTCTTTGGAGGTGATTACTTTTACGTTCTTCTGGGTATATTTTAATAGTGACAACTCTAATCTTTGCAGGTGCTTTTGAAAATTTGTATACAGCCAAGTCATTAGGAATGGTATTTAGTGAGTAAGACAAATGATCAAGCTGGTAACCCCACAGGTCAACAGCTAAAAAGTAATGTTATCAACTCTTTCTGAACACATTTGTAGAAGGGAAATTCCAAAACTATTTTGACTAATTATGTTATTTTTGAAAAGAGTTTCTAGCATCTCAAGCTGACAACTTTCAATAGTAGCAGTCACTTCTCTATTATAATGTACTTATTAAAATCCAGTCTGGAACTTCACAGACCTGTGATTATACTGACTTATACTTGTTTGGCATTGTTTCATTGTACATTCTGTTCTTATGTGGGCCTTCCCTGTTGGCTCAGACAGCTCCTCTCCTTCAGTGCAGGAGACCTGGGTTTGATCCCTGGGTTGGGAAGACCTCTTGGAGAAGGGAATGGCTACCCACTCCAGTATTCTTGCCTGGAGGATTTCATGGACAGAGGAGCCTGGTGGGCTACAGTTCATGGGGTTGCATGTGATAGATACTGGGAATGAATAAGGCCATGATCCTTGCCCATAAGAACTTCCCGATCTGGTTGAGAAGATAGAAATACAAACGATCTTGTATGAAAAAATAGATAACAGTGGAAGATAAAGAAGCAGTGCAGTGGAGGGACTGTCTGCGGGGTACAAATTCATTACAGTGTCTGTAGATCCTTCTCAGGACTGAAGGATAAATGATCAGAAGTTCACCAAGAGGAAGAGGGAAGGGGGCTACAAGAGTCATCCCAAATCTGGAGACAGAAGGTACAGAGACTGAAACAAGAAGTTATGTTTGGGGGAATCTCAAGTCATTCAAACTGTTAATGTATAAAGTTCAGAGTGGGGCTGGGAGGACAAGATTTGGAGCCCAGTCAAGTAAGGGCCTTATATTTACCATTTTTAGAAGTTTGGCTCCCTATAGGAGTGAAGGAGAGGCTCTGTGGGTAAGGTTCCCCTTCCCAACAGGATATAAACTCCCACATCCAATTAGTAATAGAGGTTTGCCTCCCCTCCCCCCCACTTTTTTCCCTTCCTTTCCATTCTGGCATTTACCTCCTTACTGCAGGCCTTCATCACCCCATGCCTGGACTGTTTCACAAGCTCCTGACTGGTCCTTGGACTCCAGTTCACCTTTTGCTCCTGACAGTCAATTTTGCACAGGATTATCAAGCAACCTTTCTTTCCTTCAAGTCTCACTCCTGTTCAAAACCTTCAATGGTTTTCTATGACCTGAGAGATAACCGTACCCTCCATCCTCTGCTTGTCAGTCAGGGACCTGCATAATCTGGTCCCAACCTTCTTTCCCTCCTTGATGCTGGTTATTGCTAATAATGCCAGACTCATCTACTGATTCTCTTATTTTATTTGCTTTCATGATGGCTCTCCCCTGGAATGCTATGCTCACACAAACTTTTTGTTTATTTCAATTCTTTTCTTACAATAACAAGCTCACTTGCTCCCATACCTGATCACACCCCCCACTCTCCTGTCATGAAAGTAAGGATTATTTTGCTTATGTTATTTTACTGCATTCACTAATAATATAGTTTTTCTTTATATCTCCTTCTGCAGTTAGCTTTTTTAAACTATCACTTCAAGATTTATCTCTATCTCTCTAGCTAAATCTCATCTGTATCTCTATATATGAATATAGTCCTTTCAATTGTTGTATTGCATTTCATTTTTAAAATATACCATACATTATTCATCCAGTTCTTCATGGGTGGGCATTTAGTTTGTTTCCAAGTTTCAGATACTATCATCTGACAATGGGGTATCCTTAGCTGATCTCCTTGTCCTATGCAAATTTTACTAACTTTTTAAGATTCTGCTTTCGTCCCAGCTCCTCTATGAAAGCAGCAGCAAAGTCTCGGTCCTCAAAACTGGCTTGTGCATCGTGTGTCTTCAGTAACAGTCCACGGTAAAAGGCACACTGCGGGCACACTTGCCACACAGAGTAAGGCGCTTAGGAAATGTTTGCTAAATGAATGACTGAATGAATGAATGAAGGGTGCAACACAACCCAATCGAGGGCTCTGTTCATTTTAAGTGGACTTTGGCGCCTTGGCTCCCATAGCCTTCTTTGACAGCACTGGCCCTTCTCTGTCGCCTTCCCCCAGCTAGCCGGGGGTGTGTGCGGTTCTGTGGTTGGATGTGGGCGATGCCCATCTCGCTGGATGCTGTCTGTCTCTCCCGGCAAGTTCACTACCCCGGCGATTCAAGTTCAGAGACCTCACACCACCCCTGGCAGAGGCGCGGCCCCGAGAGACGCGCCAGCGCCGAGTGAGTTAAGGCGCGTCCGGACTCGACGCGGGTTGGCAAGGCTGGAGGGGTGTCTGAAGGCTCGTAGTAGATCCCTCCGCGCGCAGCCCGGGCCGGCGCTTCTTCCTGCGGGAAACCCCTGGGTGCCGAAGGCGGCGGGGCCCGGCCGCGGCGACAGCGGGGCGGGGTTTGCGGTGGGAGGAGGCGGCCGAGGCGGAAGGACACACGAGGCGGCTTCGCTGCACACCCGAGAAAGTTTCAGCCAAACTTCGGGCGGCGGCTGTGGCGGCGGCCCGGGAACGGCGGACTTGGGGTGCAGGGAGCGGAGACGCTGAAGCCTGAGCTTCGGGGCGCCGCGCGGGGCCGCGAGCCGCGGAAGTCGGAGGAGGGGAGGAGAGAGCGGGGGCTCCCCTGTCGGGACCCCCTCCCCATGTGGATCTGCCCAGGCGGCGGCGGCGGAGGAGGAGGCGACCGAGAAGATGCCCGCCCTGCGCCCCGCTCCGCTGTGGGCGCTGCTGGCACTGTGGCTGTGCCGCGCGGCCCCGGCGCGTGGTGAGTATCCGACCGAAGGCTGCTGGACCCGGCGCCCCGGCTCACGCCCCTCCGGCCCGGCCGGCCACCTGGGGCGACCCTTCCCACCCTTCCGCCCTCCGCTTTGCGAGGAGGCCGGGCTCTGCCGGCGGCGTGGAGGGAGGCCGGCCACTCGGTGCCTCAAGTTTGGACAGCCTCGGGCCGCTCCCCGGGTGCGCCCCCTCCCCCTCGCCCCTCGCCGCCGGCAGCTCCCCTCCGCCTTCGGGTCCCACGCACGCCTCCTCGGCCGGAGGGAGGCCGGGCAGCAAGCCTCAGAAACTCCCTTTCTGGGAGCACTTGAGCTCGGGGATTTGGGAAGTTTCGCCCATTTGGCTCCGTGTTTCCTGGGGTCCGGGGAGAGCCGGGGGCGGGCTGCCTGGGACAACCATCGCCGGCCGCGGAGCGCAGATGGGCTGAGCGCAGGAATGCCAGATTCTGGCGTGGAGGGAGCGGGGGCAGGGCCTCCCAACCCGGCGGCTTGCACCTTCACAGCCGGACTCAGCAATGCTGAGGGAAGGGCCCACGGTGTGAAGGGGTGGGTTTGGTTTGCATGGGGACAGGCTTCTGCGGCGCGCCCGAGTTCTGACGCTCTGAGTTCCACGGTCCCCCACGAATCCGATGTGTAAAGTTTGGCTCGAGTCTTCGAAAGGTGGAGGCAGGAGCAGTAGGAAAACTGGTGTGGCTGCATGCTGAGCCACATGATTTAAAAATCTCTACTGCTGTTATTCTTTCCGAGCGCAGAGCTCGGGCGCAGTTTCAGAGTCTGTGTCCAGCCTCAGGAATGTGGTGTGACGATCACCAACTCCTCCAACCTGGCAGCAGCTAAGGCTGTTCTTTTGGCATGGTTGGGGGTGGGGCAGGGGCGGGTGAAGAAGAGTGGATACGTTAATTCAAAGTGGTGCCTTCCAGAACGTCTTTTTGGTTGGATATCTGCAACAGTCTTTCTAAACACGGTTGGATGGAAGAAAGGAAATCCAATCGTATCTTACCCATCCCACCCACAATCGTAGAATCCAGATTTCTTTCTATACTGTTTCATGGAAAGAACTTGGGCTTTGGAGCTCTGCACTTTAATCCTGGGTTCAAATCCAACTCTGTTGTATGAACTCACCAATAAAATGGGAATGAAATTACCCAACTAATAGGATTAATTACGAGAATATATATTACACTGGTGGCAGTCAAAAGGTATTCAGAAAGTCCTTTGCAGGCAGGACCGTGTTTTTGTGTGTGTGTGTGTGTGAACTCTCTGCTTCCACTGGGATGGTGGCTTGTGATTGTTAAACTGGAAGTGGCCCCTTCTTTTCCTAGCCTAATCTCAAGAAACAGTTTCACCTTTACCAGAAAACCTAGTGCTTGAGCTAGGACCCTTTGCAAAGAGAAAGTAATGAAGATGATGGGCTTTAGAAAGATTTGCTCTTTGTACATTGTTAACAGGCAGTCGACATGCCAATCACAGATGTTGAAAAGACATCAAAATTATTTATCACTGCTGGGTTGTTCAACACCAAACCTTTCTTGGAAAGTTCAAAGTCCATACACCTCTGGGTCCCTAAGAATTTCAGAAGTGGACCCAGATGCTGTGTGATGGTGAACCAATACATATGATAGTATTTTTGCCTTTCCTTTTTCTTTGAGTGAAAGCTTTAGTAAAGTGTAAATTTAGGCTAGAGAGGAATATAAACAATGGGCTAGTCTGAACATTATAATCCTTGGTCTACCATTGGTTTTAGTAAATTATCTTCATGTTCTGTCATCTCCTCACTTATGAAAGAGAACCAGAAATCACTTATTTTAGAGAGTTGGAGGGAGTAATAAATATGTTTTCAAAGTAATTTGCTAAATTAAGTGTTTAATGATAAAACATGTGAGGAATAGGATTACTCTGACACACGGGGCTTCTCTCATTCTAGGACCTATACTTCTGCCGTGATGAAGCACTGCACTTAACTAGCTAGCTTTCAGATGGACAAGTCGAGTGTTAGTGGTAGCTCAAAGACAGGATTTGGATATTTTGATTTCTAGACAGGTGTCCTTCAGAAGCTAAACTACATGGGAATAGAAGAGATTAAAAAGCCCTTTTCTTGGTAGAGATCTTGAAACTTTTCAGTCTAGCAGTGAAAGCTTCTTGAATCTTCTCAATTTATTATCGTTGTGTTTTGCCAAGGTATCAATTATAACACGCCCTTTTAAACTTTTGAGTGTTCCTGTATTTGGCTAGTGGCCAGTTGTTAATTTAAACATCGCTGAGTTCCTGAAGCAGGGAGCTGTCAACCCATCTGTTTGATTGTCTAAACAGCTATCCAAGACCACCCCTTGCTCCTTGTTTTCTTTTGCTTTGCAATGGGAAGTCACTCCTTGGTTTTGCTGCCTGGTAGCATATTTCTCAGTTGAATTCTTCTCTTTTTAAAAAAAAAAAAAAATCACAAAGAGTAATTGTTTTTTCTTTCAGATGAAGATAAAATTTACCCTAGAACTTGTTTCTTCTTGTTCTTTCTGTTTTACTATTATTTCTTTTGGGGGAGGGAGGATGAGAGTGATTTTTTTTTTTTAGTCTCTCTTTTTCCTGATGTTTTTGATTTTTTAAAAATGTCAACCCACATTCTTGGTATCTCTGTGCCATTCCCACTCTGCTGCCTCTTCTGCATGCTGCCTAGAACAGTAACTTTTGGTTCACCTGAACTGTAGTCGCTGACTTCAGGACCTTTAGAAAATGTTTGAATTCAGTGGGATATGCTTGGATGCTTCAGACCAGTCTTACAATACATTTAAAAAAATGTCACACCCGCAGAAATTCTATTTTGCCCACAAAATTTGCATTGATCTAGTTCCCACTCTCTGATGCCATTCCTAGTGGTCTCACTCCTTACCTGGTCCACTGTGATAGAACAAAGCTCCACATCCTGGCTGCATCAACATCATTTGGACTGCCTCTTGACCTCAACACCCAGGGATTCTGACACAGTAGGTCTGAGATGCCATATTTTGAGATTCTGTATTTTTCAAGGTTTACAGGTGATTCTAATGCAGTAACTTGGTTGGAGCCCAGTGATATTTCATTATTCTCCCTCAGGTGTGTACCTGGGGTCCTTCCTTTTTAATGTTAATAATTTCCAGAATATCCTTAATCAGCCATTCCAGTTTTTAATCCTCTGACTCCCAAAGATTTTTAAAATTGGTGACATAAAAGCTGCAGAGTAAATAATATGTTAATAATATATATGTTATAATATATAAGCAATAATAAGTACAATTTCTTCTTGTTCATCAGTGGGTCCACACTGTCTCTTTCGAAGGGCTTCATATATATTTGCATGATATTATTATAAAGTGCCCCCTCCCTTTCCTCTCTGTTATCTCTTTTTCTTCAAGTTTCATTCACATGTGTCATTTTTGGACACTTTGCCTATTGGCCCTCAATGGTTTTACAGCAAAAAATTCTAAGCTATGATTTGAATGAGAATATAATCAGATTTTACATTATCCTGATACTGTGTATACACTTTTAAGTGCTTCCTTTCTTGACATCTCTTGAACCACATCTTGATCCTTTTATTTCACTTCCTCTCTTATTCTCCTTCTTTCATCTTTCCTTTCTCTGCATATGACTTTAAGCCAAAGGGTTTTCTTCTCCTCTACTTTTCTTTCTTTATCTGTCTGCCATATGCAATGTATTTTGGGAAGTTCACTGGTCTAGGAGCCAGAAGACCAAAATTTTTCCTCCAGGTCAGCTGTTAATTAGCCTTGTGATCCTGTGGGAGGGGCACTACTTTGGTCCTCCATTGGCTTAGGCACTTTGTTCATAATCACTGAGCCCATTACGGACAAGCTGAGACAAGAATCTCTTTCCTGTGGTCCTCAGTCTAGTGCCTTGCCCACTCTCCACACCTCTTCCATCTTTTGTGCAAATGAGCTCATGCACACACACACACAAATCCTCAAGTGCTTATTGTTAATGTGCCTCTTGAGGAAAAGAATTGTGTCTTCTCATTTGTGTTTGTTCTAATACCCCCACCCAACCGTGGGGTCGCAAAGACTTGGATGAGACTGAGTACACACAGCACACACAACCCTTGTACCTAGTATGGTGCCTTGGCATCCGACAGGCACTCAATACATATTTGTTTCATTGAACAGTTACTTTCAGCAGTCTTCTTATTCTGGACTACTACAATACTTCAAGACAGTTTTTTAAAAAAGTAGTATTTGCAAGAGTTATTGCTTACCTTACATTTGGGGGAAAACCGAGTTTTCCCCTTCCCCAGATGTTTTATTTAAATTTGCCATTTTGAATTTCCATTTGTGTGTGTGTGTGTGTGTGTGTGTGTGTGGTGGTTTCTTCTCTCTCTTTTTTTTTCTGATCACTTCTGCAATTCATAAAGGTCACTTTTACTTTGGAATTTAACCTCAAAGATGCTGGCATCCATCCTCTGCCTCTCACTTGAGTTGCCTCTACTGCTTCTTGTATTACTGTATTACTATGGCAGCAATTTCTATTATTTTGTTCAGAGTTGCCTCACCTTATAGTAATTTGGACATTTTGAGGACTCTTGGAATATATTATTTTTAAAATTAGAATTAAAAAAAAACTTTTTATATTGGAGTTTAGTTGATTAACAGTGATATATATGGCTTCCCTGATGGCTCAGTGATAAATTCACCTGCCAATGCAGGAGACAGGGTTTGATCCCTGATCTGGGAAGATCCTACATGCTGCAGAGCAACTAAGCCAGTGCACCCCAACTACTGAGCCTCTGCTCTAGAACCTGGGAGCCACAACTACTGAGCTCATGTGCTACAGCTACTGAAGCTGGTGTGCCCTAGAGCCTGTGCTCAGAAACAAAAGAAGCCATCACAGTGAGAAGCCCATGCATCACAGCTGGAGAGTAGCCCCTGTTCTCTGAAACTAGAGAAAAGTCTGTGTAGTAATGAAGACCCAGAACAGCCAAAACTTAGTAAATAAAATTATATAAGAAATTATCTATTAGTTACAGGTGTACAGTAAAGTGATTCAGTTATACCCATACAAATGTCTTTTGTTTTTCATATTCCCTTCCCATTTAGATTGTTATAGAATATTGATCCAAGTTTCCCTGTGCTTTACAGTAGGTCCTTATGGTTATCTACTTCAGTAGTATGTGCATGTCATTCCCAAGTTTAGAATAGTTTGTTTAGATGATTTTTTTTTTTAGATTTATTTCCTTGTGAGCTGCATATTGTAAACTTGAACTAGACTGAGCAGATATTTACATTTAGTATATTTGTTTTTTTCCCTCCAAGAGGGTTCCGTTGAAAATCACCATCACCAATAAAAAGTGAAAGGTGACACATTTTTCAGAGAACCACAGAGGGTGAGCTATCTCCAGAATGAAATTTGTTCCTTGAGGGCAGAGACCATGTCACACGCATCCCTTTTTTGACCTGTGCCCAGCATGTGGTCAGCCAGGCAGCAGGTCCTGGTCATGGCACCTGTGACTTCTGCTCTGCCTGCCCCAGCTTTGGGACATTTGGGAAGACAGGTGATGGTGAGTCAGAGGTGTGTCCTTACAGTCCTTTCTCCTTTGAAAAGATCAGTTAAAGGTCGACCCCACCTATACACTTTTATGCTATCTCTTTTTATTAAGTAATGGGTAGTTGAAAGTTTCCTCTTTGTTGACTTATTTGTTGGGAGGAACTTTAAAAATTCATGTAGTCCTTCTATCTGTCCCATGGTGATTCTGATCCTCTTAGAACATCCTAGTTAAGGTGTAGCCTACCTTTTTTTCTCCTTGATCACCTCTTCTGATAGACAGCTCACTCCTTCTGGAGGCAGATGAGTCTGGATTTGGACAGCTGTAATTCTTTGAAAGATCTTATTTTCAGTTGTAATCTTCCTCCTTATGACTTGCACCCATTGGCATCTTCTCAGGAATTTGTCTCAAAGAGTCCTGAGCCTTTTGTGAGTGTTAGGGATCCAGAGGTACCCTTTGCTGAACTGACATCCTTCCGTAAAAGGAGTTAAACCCAGTGAGGACCTTGAAGATGATCCCATGAGGGACGATTGCTTGGGTTAATCGTTGTAGCCCAATATGTTTTGTACCTCCCTTCCCAGATGGCAGTGGTGGGAGTGAAGCATTTGTTGAGCAGTATTTCCCCAACCTCTCGTATAGTAAGAACACCTGGGGTCTTCTCCTGGAGATTCTGATTCAGTGAGTCTGGAATAGTATCTGTGAATTTGTATATTTAAGAAATGGCCAGGTAACTTTTATACTAGGGAAGTTTTGGAATCACTGCAGAGAATCTAGGAAAGCTAAGGGTTTTTTTGTTTTGTTTTTGTTTGTTTATTCTTTGATAGTGCTAGAGATGGGTTGCTTTGACTGAGGGTTTTGTGGTCACTTTTTCTCCCTTAAAAGTGCCTGCTTCTTATTGAATGCCTAGCTCACTAGGGAGAAGAAAGTCACTTTGGTATCCTCAAAAGGCTAATGAAATTATTTACTTGTAAAAAAGTGGGTTTTTTTAATTTTTTTGGCAGTCTATCCAAAGTCTTAGGACTGCCATGTTTGTGTCATGTATGACTTTGGTGGATGCCTCCTTATCCCTCCCTCAGGATATTACCTGAGATGTCAGAGTACATAAAAGTTCCAGTTTTCTTGGTGTCTGTTAAGGAATTCTGTCCTCAGCCCTTGTGAATGATGCTGTCTTTGAGGATGTCTGTCTTGTTAACCCATGAACACGTATCTGGTGTCAGGGATTTCCCTCAGATATGTTAGTAAAAAAGATATGAAGGTCATTCTTTAAGGCAGTTGTGCTTTTGGGGTGTCTGGGCTGCTGCAGCAAATAGGATAAGGAAGGTAAGATAAAGGGGGTCTGGAGGACTTCTTGAGCAGAACTGAGCAGTCTGCAAGAAGGGGCTCAGAAGTGTGCCTCTAACAAAGACACTTGGTCTTGCTGTTCGTGATAGGAAGAAGGAAGTGGCTTCAGATCTGAGAGGATATGCTCATGGCCTCTAGATGGGACAAACAGCAGTGTTCATTGGGAGTGGTAGAAAGTGGGCTGTAGGTCTGTTCTTTCTTTTCTCCTCTCCGGGAGAACCAACTGTGTAGCAGAAAATACATTGTGACATTAAAAGCAATAGTAAAGCCAAGAAGAGGGAATGATAAAAGACACAGCTAGGAGTGAGCAAAACAAAACAATTGTTGTATTAATTTGTTTATATATATAAATATATAAATTTCTATATAATATTTTAGTAAGAGCCTTACTAAGCTCTAAGCCCTACGCTATAAGATTTATTATCTGTGTAGCTGGGCTGTCTTAGTGGTGTGTTAGGGAGGACTGTGGTGTGTTGTCAGCCTTAATTTGTGTGTTTCCCCTAGCCTCACGTGGTAGGCAGTAGGGGTATTCTACTTTTCTAGTTGTGTAGGAGTCATTGACCAAATGGAAGATAGAGACCTGCCCCCAAGGAGCTGACATCATCATGGAGAGGAGGCAGATGAGCACGAGCAATTAGGAACAAGAAGTACAGTTACTTAGTAACTTATCTCTACTGGCTGAGAGCAGTTTCCTGCAGTCAGGGTGACTAAGAGCTGTAGGGTCTGGGGGGGAGTACATCTAGAAGCACCAGGGAACAGCGACCCCCAGCTCACCCCTGCTGGGCTTGTCTGCTATTCTCCTCTTTCTCTGTTGGAATTTAGAAGTATCAAAACTTGACTCGGGGGAAAGACAAAGAGCCCTTTGTTTGGTGGGGGTGTAAATATAAATTTGGCACATGTTGTGGTGTCTATTATGTCTGTTAGTGGGTTTGTGGCAAGAGAGAGGGCTGTGTTCTCAGACTTGGATGCCTAGCCTGATCTTGGACAAGTTAAGGTGGAAGTAGCTCCTTTGGGAGATCTAGTTCTCAGTGGTAGTCGCTGAAGGAACTTCTGGTCACAGTCAGGCAGCGACTGAAGTGCAGTATGGACACACCCTGAGGTGGCATTGATTAATCATGCTAACATCTCCCTCACCCTCTTGAGCTTGCCTTGGCAAAACCCTGTCCTACCGGCTCCTCAGAGTTTGGGCTTTACTGGAGAATTGAATGAACTCTTAAAGGGTTCGTTTTACTGTCTCTTGCCACTTGTGACCTGTAGGCCAGTTACCACGGCCCAGCTCTGGTGCCCTTGACCTCCCAGGCAGGCGGTGAGGGCCCTGTGTCCCTCTTCCCATTGGACTGAAGGACCTTCCCCAGAGACCTCTCTGGCAGTCTCTGGTCTTCAAGTCAGTCCCGTCTGCGGGATATTGGCAGTGACCCTAGTTCTTTGTATCAGCCCAACATCATGCCAAGATGGATTCATCATCTCACAAAGGCAGGTTGTACCATGGGCATTGCAAAACCTGTTTCTGGGTTAAGAGTAGTGCTCTCGCCTCATATATTTATTTATAGGAAGAAAGCCTGGGTGTACTTTGTGAGGTAAGGAAAACATGATGATAACATTTTGGTTGGAGTCAGATATTGTCTCCCTAATAATATGGTGTCTTTTAACAAATAGTATCCCTTTAAAATACAGTTCTGCTTGCTGACTAAAGTGTGTACAAGAAGCTGCGGTTACATTCTAAAGTAGACTACCTCGTTTAGAGACAGGTGCACTTTAATATTTGTATTTGCTCCTTTTTCATCTCTTTTCACGCTCATCTCTGTTTTGTGAGGAGATTCTGGGAGGCTTTTAAGCCTCAAAGATTAAATAATCTGTTTTAACTAGTACCCAACAGGGAGAGGTTGCTATGCTGGCTTACTTATTCAACATTCCAATAAGAGAAAAATTGATGCTATTTAAGCACTAATACGTTTTGTTGAGTTTCTGAATATGAATAGTCAAAACACTAGATAGTGTTAAATTGTTAACTTCTCTAAATGGTAAAGTGGTATGCTGCAAAGAAACTTCTGTTTAATTCTCTGCTTTCATGTGCTTTTGTCTATAAAGTGTAGAGATTCACTGAAGTTTGAGGATGTGTGTATTTTGATTATTACTGCTTACTGTTTTCTTTGCTGAGAATATACCTTTATTTGCTAGATCTTTTTAAATTGGAACATGAAGGAAATTTACTTTATTACCATATTTAAAGCACTTTCTAATCTTTATGAGGATTACCAGAGAAAAAATCATGTTTGTAAATCATGCATGTTTGGGATGTTACTCTATAAAGTAGTAACAATATGTCATGGTTCCTGTGACATAAACTTTTAAGAGATTTAAAAGTTGTAACTGAAAACAAACATTGTAACATTTAAAGGTAGGTTTACATAGCAACAGAATTATTACTTATGTTTACATGTAATTAACTCATATTTATGCTTTGTTGATTTTCTCTGGCACCTTTACAAGAATTATTTTGGACAGGAGGTATTGGGCTTCCCTGGTGGCTCACTGGTAAAGAACCTGCCTGCCAGGTTAGTCTCCTGCCTGCAGGAGACTGGTTAGATCCTTGGGTTGGGAAGATCCCCCAGAGAAGGAAATGGCAACCCACTCCAGGATTCCTGCCTGGGAAATCCCATGGACAGAGGAGCCTGGCGGGCTACATACAATCCATGGGGTAGCAAAAGAGTCGGACACAACTTAGCAATTAAACAACAATTTTTAAAGTAATTATATTTAAAGGTGGTTAAGGAGTTCATCACCAACCAGCTCAATAAACACGAGTTTGAGCAAGCTCTGGGAGTTGGTGATGGACAGGGAGGCCTGGCGTGCTGTAGTCCATGGGGTCACAAAGAGTCGGACATGACTGAGCAACTAAACTGAAGGACCTTTGAAAAGTATAAGAAAAATCCACAGTCATACCACTGTTAATATTCTGGTGTACATCATTTGGTCTTTTTATCAGCTGTTAAAGATTGTAGATTTATAATGTATACACGATTTTCTGTTCTGCCTTTCTTTGATTTCTCCTTTGCTTTGGTTACATACTTGTCTCCATCATTTTTTTTTCCTGCGTAAATGCCACTGATCTTTATACAGAAATTCCCCTCTTTAGGATATTTCTATTAAGCTAGATTTCCAGAAGAGAAATTACTATGCCAAAGAGTGATCTTTAAAAATTGGGAAATAAGCAGAAAAATACAAGAGAAAATTAAAATCTCCAATAATCCCATCACCTCCAATCAAAACCCTCACTTAGTATTTTGTTACATTTCATACAGTTGTTTTTCTGTGCCTTTTACTGTAATTAAGATTTTAGCATATTATGGTTTTCCAGTATACTTCTATACCACTGAAAATATTGTGAACACTTTCCTATATATATAAATACTTATTTTTTTTCTTTATATGTCTTCTTTTTATTGAAGTATAGTTGATTTACAATATTGTATTAGTTAGAACTTCCCTGGTGGCTTGTTGGTAAAGAATCTGCCTGCAGTGCAGGAGACCCGGGTTTGATTCCTGGGTCGGGAAGATCCCCTGAGAAGGGCTTGGCTACCCATCATATTCTTGCCTGAAGAATTCCATGGACAGCTTTGCCTGGTGGGCTATAGTCCATGAGGTCACAAAGAATCGGATACAACTGAGTGACTAACACTTTTGGTGTACAGCAAAATAATTAAAAAAGAATATATATACTCTGTCAGATTCTTTCCCATTATAGTTTATTATAAGATGTTGAATATATATATTTCCTGTGTATAAATATGTTTTAAGAACATGGTTTTAAAGGCTGCCTACTGTTTTATCTGAAGATTCTATTTTATTTTATTTAAACTGAAATCTAGTCTTGGTTTCCAGCTTTCATAATTATAAATAATATTATGATGAACATTCTCATATGTAAATAATGGTAGGAATATATATTTTCTTAACATAAATTCCAAGAAGTCAAATTATTTTATCAAAGAAGATGGACCTATGTGTGGCTTTTGATATACATTGCCATATTTCCTTTCATATAATTTGACCAAGTTATACTGTATTAATTGAATATGAGACTGTCCATGTTTCCAACTATCATCAACACTGGTTTTATTTTTACAACTCTGTAACAACATGATGAGTGGTAAATGCTGCCTCATCTTAATTGGTCTCTCTGCTTACAGTGATCTTGAATGTTTTTCATGTGATCAGTGGTCATTTATATTGCCTTTTCTTCTTCTTTTGGTAAATTGTGTCTTATATTCATCAAGGTATTTAGTTTTTGTTACTGATTTGAAATATTTCTTCAAATATTAAAGGTATTCTCTATCTTAAATGAAATGTGTCAAAACATGCATGGATACATTAAACTACATAATATCAAATTGCTATCAGTATTGATATATCAAAAATGATTTAATAGCTTTAAAAAAATCCTTTGATTTCTAATGCACTTGGTCAATTTTCTGTATATTTGTTAACTGGTATTTTCTGTACTTACTTTAAAATTCTAATCTGACTGTATCATAAATCAACAAGCTGTCAGTTGTGTATGCCCAGAAAATGCACACATTTAGTATCTTATAAAAAGATTCTGGAGGAAGAAAAAAAAACAGTCTATTCTGAAACAAGCTCTGTTTTTGGGTGGGTGGAGGGTAACCTGCTTCTGTCTTGTATTTTTAGATATCCAGGATCTTGGAACATCCCTGAAAGGCGGACCTGATATTCACTACTAAATCTGGCATTCTGACCTAATTTATAGTTGTGCAGTAGTCTAGCCGATCCATTTGGTTAGCCAACAGGATGAGTAAGATTCTTTTTCCTCTCTCTTCACCAAATTGATTAGTTGTGGGACAGAACTGACTGAATCAACCTGTTGTTTTGGCACCCCACGAACACCACCTGTTTCTTGGATTTCTCCCTCCAGCCTCCCACTGACCTAGCCCAGTGCTGTGTGCACAGTGGGTAGGAGATCCATGTTGTTGCTGAAGAATGTTGCAATAAAGAAGAGTAGATTGCTTTTTTCCCCCATGCCTGTATGTTCTTAAGGCATCCTGCTGCTTTTGACATAAGAGTTCCAGCTGAACTGCTGTATGTGGCAGCTCTGTGGGTCTTAAGTGTTTGATTCAGAGTAATTTCAGGCAATATGAATGCTTTCTTAAGTATCATTGGAATTTACTGGGCTGGTTGTTTGCCAGCTATTACCATATTTAGTGTGAGGAGACCTGGAGAACGAGGACATTTCTGACCAACCAAAGAAGGAAACCTCTCTGAAGGATTGCAACTTTTTCTTTTTTTTTTTTAAGGTATAGATCAAGTGAATTGCTAGAGTGAGATTCCAGTTTGTGTTCCCCAGTCATTGATATTCTGCCCCATCCACAAAATTAACTTATGGATGGGAAGAGGTTTGATGGTAAAGCCCTTTCTCACCTTGAAGTCTATTAATACTGTTTCTGGAAGGAAATTAGAGAATTCTTACTCATAGACTGCACTGAGAGGCTTAATCAGCAGGTGAAGTTGTTGCTTAAAAACAGGTTAATGGGTATTTATTCTCATCTTTCTTCTTGAAGGCTTATTACTTTTCTGCTTTGTCATGATCTGAATTTATTTTGGCCCAATCCTTTTCTCCCTCCTACTTTTGAAATTATCAGCCTTCTCTCTGTGGCTTAAAATTTCTCTGCCTCAGTTTTTCCATTTTAAAGATGAAGATAGTATTTGAAAGGACCACTCAGTACAATTAACATAAAACATAAAACGACCCTAACATTTACATAGCAATGCGGAGTTTACAGAACACTCTTACACAATTGCCTCCTTTAATCTCACAAAATCTTGGTTCAAACTGAGCCTCTGAGGGGTTAGTTGGCTTGTATACCATTGTTTAGCCCTAGATAATAAGTGACAGAGCTGGGACTTAAACTTGTGGTTTGACTTTTAAAACCTCAGCTTTTTTTTTCTTTTTAAATGTTTAATTCTTACTATGTGTCATTCTCTTAGGGCTTTACATATATTTTCTTGTTTAATTCACATGGCTGTCCTTTGGGGTGGACAGTAATTAGCTATACTACATATAAGGAAATAGGAGCTTAGACTCATAGCTGTGGGTGTTGGGTCGAATCATAAAGTGGTTAAAGGACGGAGCCAGGATTCAGACCTCTGGCTCTTGGGCCTCTGTAATCAACCATGGCACTTTATTCCCATTCATACAGTCATGCCTCACAATAACCTTTGAGATGGGGAGTAGGGGAAACAGATCTGTAAAGTGCTCAGGATAATGGAATTAGTAAGTGACAGAGTTGGGACTGATTGAATGATTGATTTAGTCTACTTGTCTCCATAACCCTTACTCATTCTATACACTCAAAATATGTGTTTTTAATCATTTGTATATTGATAAGATTGTCAGTTCATTGAACATAGGAGCCAGCTATTAGAAATCATTGGTATATTCTGAATAAAAGGATTGATTTTAATTAGCTAATGGCCCTGGCCTTTTCTCAGTTGATTTCTGTCATCAGGACAAGCAGATTGAATTTGGGTTGAGAGGAAGGAGGTTCCAATTAAGGGGGTCTTTAAGCCAGAATGGGCCACAGCTATGAGCTCTTCAAAAGTCTGCTCTCAAGATCAGTGGCCCAGCTCCTGAGGGCTCTGCTTGGGGACATTTCTGTTTGTGTTTTGAGAGACTTCTCTTTGAGAGGGAGTTGTCAGCTTAGAGGGAGAAAGGGTGGGATACCCCGGGTTCTTAACTCAGTGGTCCTGTGTCCCTGTTTCTTAAGCACTCTGTGCTGAGATTTCATTATTATTAAAGTGAAGGTAATAGGAGCATGTGATTGCTAGGGTTGTTATGAGGATCCAGTAAGTCGGTAAGCGTTACATGCACCGTATGGTACCTGCACGTGGTGAGAGTGCAGTAAACAGTAGTCGTTTTGTGTGGCAGTACAAACTGGCTTTTTGTCGCTTTCACTTCTTTTTAATCAAAAGTGGATGGGTGATTCAGATCCGTGGTGAGAAATAGGAGCTTCATGTTTGCAGCATGTAGATTGTTTACTGGTTTTCTGTGAGCCTATACATATTTAGGGGTATTGTATTTGAGTCTGTTCCTTTAGTGGGATATACTTCCAATTTGGAGAATTTGTCTACCATACAAATTGTATGGATAGATGCTGAATCATTTCCCCTTATTTATTAACCAGACATATGGTTGGATTAGTTTAGTACAGAAACTATGATTTTTTTTTTTTTTTTGGTCTGAGATATAGCTTTGAGGAGAATATCAGGGGGACACTCTTGTTCCCCCCTTTCCTATGACATGATAAACATCATCACGTGCCATCTGGTGTCACCGTGCATTCAATGCTTTAATTAGACTTATAGCACTAAATGAACTATCTCTTTGAAATAACAGAAATACCTCATGGTCTGTTATTACAGCTTTATGGGCTCCCGGAGATTTTGGAATCTCAGACTAGGAACCACCCATCTAGTCCATCCTTGATTTACAGATGAGGAAAGCAGAGTCTTCAAACTCATTAGTCAAATGATGTATCAGTATGTTGACCCTCTGTTTTTGAAATCTGAGAAGGGAACAGTGAAGCAGTGGGAAGGGTGGGGTGGGGGGAAAGTGTGGCTATGTTGAAAATGTCAGTGATAGCAGAGAAAACATTTGCCTGTGAGACCCTGCTTGTCTCTTTGGACTTCTTTGTAGTGGTTAAGACAACCCAACAGGGCTGGAGTCATTAGTGATTCAGAATTGGATTAGCCAGGACTGGTGGAGTTACTTTCTCAGAAAAGAGTTTCATATTTTAACATTTGTTTCCCATGACAGTTTGCTTATTCTCAAGTTTTGGCAGCCATGAGCAAATGGTTGTCAGGTTTTTTGTTTTGTTTTAAGACAAAACTCCAAATTTTATTTTGCCAATTTAGTAAACTGTATTCTACCTACCACTCCTTTCTGCTCCCTCTGTAATTATTTCTCAAACTTTGTTTTTCAGTTGTGGAAGTACTATGAAAGGTTTTCTTTTACAGTCTGAGATATTTATAATTTTTTGTAAGCACACTGTTTACAGAAAATCTAAGTGGTGCATACGTTAACTCAGATACCCTTAAAACACTTAAAATATTTTCCAATAACTTCAATCTCCCCCCAAGGGCAGTTGCAGCCACTTACATTAAAAGAGAGGAGGTATATACTAAGGGTAACAGTTATTTGAATGTAATTAATGTAGATAAATGGGAATGTCACTTTGGAGGAACTGGAGTATTTGCATCAAAGCTGACTGGGGCATGCTTCTGCATTAATAGAGTGAACAAAACAAAAAACTGTCCTCCTGGAGCTTATAAGAAGTAACGGTAGTTTCCATATACTGAGGATCTATTATGTGACAGATACTTGGGGGAAAAATACTATACCTGTTTGGCTTTAGACCGCATAGTAGGTGTTATAATTCCTACTTAGTGAAAGATTAAGGCATGGTCATCCAGGTTGCCTAGTTAGTGATATAGACCAGTAGGTGGTGTGGACCAGAAGTGGGAACCCCCTTTGCCTGACTCCAAAGCTCACATATTTGCTCACTGTAAGAGATGCTGTTGTCTGTTAGGTGGAATCCTGTAGCCCTAAAGATAATGTAACTTTGGATTTAGTAATATTTTCTGCATTAAATTGACTTAAATTTTACTCTTCTTAACATCCTATCTCTGAGTGGACATTTGCATAATGTGGAAACAATTTAAAAGTCAAAATTCCATTTTGAGGAGTTGCAGTTCTTTCTAAATCTTTTTGAAAATGGGAAGGATAGATTTATATTTGTTGTAAACCAAGGAAAGTGGTTTAAAATTGCCCTCCTGATTACTTCTTGATCTTAAAAGAAATTCTTTAGTAGATTAAGACTGGGAATGAATGTGTAGCTTTAAAAAAAAAAAAAACATTTTGGAAGACTTAGAATAGCAATTCAGAGTCATGTGTATGCCAGCCTTGTAAATTGCAGATAGCTTTTTCTTGACTGGGCACTTGTATTATTATTGTATCTTTCTGAAAGGGATATAAAAGACCATGTATTAATAAAATGATTGGAATGCCTCGGCCTATGAAAATGGACGTAACCAATTACTAAAACTGCCCAGGACTAACCTATCTTGGCCTGGGAACTTTGAAATTAACTGTGTGTAGCGTTTCTACATATGTTATTACAGAAAAAGCACAGAGATAACCTTGGCTTTTCTTCTTTTCTGTGAATCTTTTCCATGTTATCTCCTTTGTCACTGAAAATTGGTGGTCATCTATAATAACAGACGAGAGAAGTATGTTTGACATCAACAGATAATCCCAGATAATGCCTTCTGTTTTAAAATGCAATCCTAAACATGCATGCTCAGACATGTGGGTCTTTGCAGATATACTGGACTTATTCCTGCAGATTCAGTTGTGTTTAGCTGCCTGTTGAATGGTAAAGGAGAGGATGCCCAGGGATATGAAGGATAATGAGAGAATAATGACAGTAAAGGTTGATTATTTATGAGTTTAGATACCCTTCCAACTCCATTTTGATGTTCACTTTAGCATAGCTGCTGAGTTTTGGAACCAGTTAGGCCTCACTCTGGGTCTCAGCTAAGAGTATCATGTGAGTCACTTTGCTTCTCTTAAGCCTCAGTTCCCAGTTTTATGTAACGGGAATGATAATAATAACTAACTTGCAGGATTGTTTGTATGTATTGGAAGCAGCATAATTAATTGCATGGTTCTGGGTACAAAAATAGGTGCTCAAGTACAGGTGGCCCCAGAGTTTAAACTTGATTAGCATCTTGTCAGTTCCTCATTTGGAAGATGTAGTCTGGGAATACTTGTCTTGTTTTAATTTATTTTAATGATTCCCTTTGCTCTGCTTCATTGCCAAGGCAGGATTATGGACCACCTGAAGAACAGACTAAAGCACTATCATCTAGTAATGTAAAGTTTACAGAATTAATTGTGTAGATTAAAGCCTTTCTAATACTTGTGTCTGCCCAGTTTACAGCATCTTGCTCCTTTCACCTCAGAAGCAATTGGTTCATAGAAAAAAATTGTTTAATACTTCAAGTCAGAGTCAGGGAACTCTTTCAATAAGGAGAATCTACTTGGTTGGCTTATTTGTTTCCATCTTTCACCCCGGGGTCTTCATGGAAATCAGGTTTGAAATGTTAGAAGCAGTTGGCTTTCAGCATTGGGAAAGCTTATCTAATCAGGCATGTGAAGTGGCCTATGTCAGATTTCTGTGCCAGAGAAAGCTATGGGAGGCTTAGGAGATTATCGCTCCTGCTTGTAATTCCTGAGCATTGTTGAGACACTAGCAGAGCAGTGGGGAAATATTTTAAAAAATTGTTGAAGTTGGCTATACCAGCCTAACACACGTAATATGTCCCATCCCCATTTAGGCTGGTCTCATTATATAGGTGTATGTGATCTAATTTAACCATGTAACTATCATTTTGGGGCCAGATGGTAAAGATTTTCTGTTTCACAGAATTTTGGATTTACATACAATAATATTTTATATTAAATAGTGCTTCCTGGCTAATCATTACTTTTGTAAACATGATCTTATTTGAGCCACCAGTGAAATCAACTAAGGAGGAAGGGCTGTTGATTTTTACAGATGAGAACATATCAAGTCTCATAGCTTAAGGGAACGCCTCTCAATCACACGGTGAGTATATGGCAGAGCCATGATTGGAACCCACGTCTAATTTCTAGGGCAGTTCTTGTTTCATTATACCACATTGCTTGCTCTGTTAACGTCACTAACTCTGAGTTCTGTCCCCCGTGATTTGAAAGGATCCTCAGCCCTTCTCTTTGATGAGTTGTGTCAGTTAGAGCTTGACAGCAGTGAAGCAGAGGTTGAGGATTCTTTCCCCAGGTGGATCAGTTAGCTTTTCTTAAAGCTGTTCTGTGCCTTCAATAACCATTTGTCCCTGTTGCCTGGAAAGGATGTTGATCCAAAGTGAAACAGGCTGGAGAGTGTGGCTAACTCACCTCAACCCATCACAACTTCCGTATATTCTGCCAGTGAGTACATATTGTTATGTTCCTTTACATGCATTTTATGGGTTCTGGTGTCTGTTTCTTAGTATTTTTTCCTCATCTGTTTTTAATGTCTCAAACCTTAGTTTAGTTCTCCTTGAAGGGCCTGAAGTGTCTTTATTGTTCCTTACATGCTAAGTCGCTTTAATTGTATCCGACACTTTGCCGCCCTATGGACTGTAGCCCACCAGGCTCCTCTGTCCATGGGGTTCTCCAGGCAAAAATACTAGAGTGGGTTGCCATGTCCTTCTCCTTGTTGTTCCTTATAGCATGGGCTCCTTCTTTGTGTAACTTTATTTTATCACTCTTGGTATTCCTCTCATTAATCATCATAACCTTAAATTTAAACAGAATGTAAATTGTGTATACAGATAGGTGTGTCAGTCTTGCACTGTCACTTATGTAAGTGCATTTTAGCATTTCTCTTTTCCTTTTGATCAAAATGAGGAAATAGAAAATGTTTTGTTATGGTAGTTTTATGCATACACCCACAAGGAAATGCATAGCTAGCTTCTGTGGGAACTGTAACTGATATATTTTAGGGAAGAAAATTCATGATAGCTAAAATTTTAACTCTGCCAAATGGTCATGGGGAAAGAAAGCAAAATGATGAAACACATATTGCACTTCAGTTTAGCTTACTAATTCTGAGGCTAAAAACACATGAGTCTGTGACTTGTTTACATATATTTGGATATGGAAGTATGCTGGGTTTTCCACAAAAATGCATTTCACAAGTTGTACTTTTCAGTCAAGGGAACCATCTCAACAATTGCTCTTTCAGGTGTACAGTGCAGGAAAGCTTACTGCCAAGAGTGGCCAGTTAATTGAAGTTTTGACATGGCAGTGTCAACAGACTGCCAAATGGACCACTTTGTCTCCTCTGGCAGTCCAGTTGGACATTTGGCCTTGCCCTGTGGTCAGCTGAGAGCTTCCTCAATAAAAGCCACTGTCATCCAACCACATGGGGGATGCACCTCTTTCACTAGGATGGACCTCTTTCACTAGGAAGAGTTTGGCAGTTGTATACCATGAGAGCTGGGATTCCCCATGCTCCATCATCCTGAGGAGAGTGTTGATAGTAGCACTGTTTTTGTTCCTGAGGCACATAGATTATTCAAAATGCATATCATTTGTTGGTAGGATATTGGGAATTGATTATATTTTTTATTTATGTCAGATTGAAATGAATAAGCTTATTGTATTCACTGTAGTAAAGAAATATTTATGGTTTTGGTAAAGTTTGATAACTTGGATTTTTTACTTAAGCAAACATCCCGACTTTAAGTGTCTGTGTGTGTGTGTGTGTGTGTATTGGGAGAAAGAGAGATAAACCTTGAAACTGTTTTTTAAAAAACTGTTTTAAAATAGTGCCTAGTCTCAATTGGCACCAGAGAATAATTATCCAGAATGCTATTCAGTTCTAGTGGAAAGGTTTAGGGAAGTTGTAATGAGTTTAATAACCATCTGCACAGTGACACAGAGGGACACACCCAATTACACAAGACCTGAGTCTGAGAACTGTTGACGTGCAGTCCTCTCATCAGCATCTGCTCATCATTATCAACAAGAATAATGGCTCAACTATGTCTTAGGGGCCACATGAAAAGACAGTGTACTCATAGTTGAGGGCAAGTCAGACCTGACAAAAACAGTCTTCGCTGACCCTTTGTCCTCAAACCACCATTTTGTGGAGCTTTGAAATAATTCACTTTATTTCTTGTATGTCATTAATTTTCCTTTTTAGATACTGTGTCTTTCCAGCTCAAGTTTTTGCTAGAAACAGGAAGAGTAGTATACTGTGGGTCATTTTTCTAACCCATTTCCTTGTGATACAGTTGATATCAGTGGATTCATGCTGTTTTATGTGTATGAAATTGTTCAGTATCTTTCGAGTTTACACCTTTGTTACACCTGTTGTCAAACCACTTATGAGCACTTTTTAAAATAAACCATTTTGGGCACTGTGAGTCAGAGGAAAGGAATCTGTTCATAGGGATAAACTGGCATGTTGAGAAGATAACATCTAATAGATTGCGAAGCATTTTCATGTGCATTATATCTTTTATAAGGTCATGTGTTTATTTGTGGAGACTGGGGCAGAGACCTTGTGAGACCAAGTCCAAGGTCATGCTGTAGGTACCAGGGATAGTTGGAGAACCGAAATCTGGTCTTCTGTTTATTCTTTGGTGTGTAACTGGGTCATTGTTTTATTGACAGAAATATGGATCTTTCTGTTCTTAAAAGGTACCCTTTTACCTTTGGAAGGTATGTTAGCAGTTCTTTCAAGAGAGGAAAGAAAGTAGTTAATATTTTTCTGCTTTTTGATAAAAATCACTGTTTTCTCTAGATGTTTTTGTTACTAACTAGAGTCTTATGGCCCTGCACAGCTTCTGACTGAAGGTGCCTTTTGGAAAATTAAAGTTTTATAGAAATTAGTGAGCTTTTCCATGACTTTCCAAAGGAGTGGACTCAATCTAGTGATACAAATGTATTCTTTGACTTATCAACAGATGACAGGTTTGATTTTGGTGTTTTAATGTTTGATTGACTTCTTTTTGGAGCATATATATCTGTGCACAAAATGGATGCTTAATAGGTTCTCATTAATTTGGTAAGTGGCCAAACACAAGGTGAGTATGGGTGGAGCAGTGCCGTGTGCCTTCAGTGCCAGGGTTGCTGTGTGCACACTGGCTGTGAGACCCAGCTTATCATTTAAGAGCTGATGGAGGAGATGTGGGTTCGATCCCTAGGTTGAGAAGATCCCTTGCAGTAGGAAATGGCAGCCCACTCCATTATCCTTGCCTGGAGAATCCCATGGACAGAGGAGCCTGCCAGGCTACAAAGAGTGAAACGTGGCTGAGCCACTGAGCACACACGCACACAGTTTCAGGAAGCATCTGAGCTCTGCTCCCGAAGTCCTGATATGGGACAGTGTGAGCCCGGAGAATGTGCTTAGATAAGAGACCATTAAGAAATAGGTTTTGCTTTGCTTCTAAGAATGAGGCCTTTGCTTCTTTGTTGAGTTTAGACTCCTCTTGGTGAGCTAAGGAGAATCAGAAGAGGAGAAGCAATTCTTGAGAACTTCATGGAGATTATAACTGGCTCTAAAGAGTCTTGGTTAAACTACCTGAGTAACTAGTTCCTAGGACAAGTGAACTTTGCAGGAGTCCTTTTGGTTGTACATACAGCTCCCTGGGATTGCTGTAAGTTCCAGGTCATCCCTGTTTGAAATAGTAGTTGTCCAGCTTGAATGAGCATCCTGTTTTGGAGGGTACAGATTGCTGGGACCACCTCCAGAGTTTCTGATTGTGTAGGCCTGACGTGGGGACTTGATAATTTATGTTTCTGACAAGTTCCCAGGTGATGCTGCTGCTGTTTTGGGAACAACACTTTAAGAACCATTGGCTTAGAGCATCCTAAGGTGTCTGAGTTTGGGGAGCTATGCAGGGTTAGTTGGGATCTTTACATAATTCATCCAGTGTGTAAAGGTGAGCTTCCAGCTATGTTAATTCATTCAGCAAGCATGAATGTTTCAGTTGTTAGAGGATCCCATGGAGAAAGCACACAAAAATGCCTCCATTTGTGAAACTTCTATGAGCATAGGCAGGGATTAACCTGATATTAGTTCTTCTGATTATCAATACTTGCAGGTGAGCCTGTTTCTCCTCCTAGTTTCCTACTACTTATTTTACTGTCTTTTGGAATTTTCAGATTTGGCAGTAAGGACATTGATATTAATTATCATCATCACTTTTGAATGTTCTGTGTCAGATACTGTGCAGCTAAGTGCTTTTCATTCATTATCCCATTTAATCTTTAGAACAACCCTGGTGTTCTCATCTAGATCTAAAATATGAAGAACTTTAAAAAGGTTGGTAACTTACCCATGAGTATGCAGCTAGTTAATGGCGGTGCTAGGTCTGTTTGACTGCGAGGCCATCCATACTCTTTACTACCAGGCTTGTTATTTTTTTAAGGAGCACCACTTTATTCTACATATCTAGTAATGTCACATTGTTTACATGAGTACCATTGGATCAATATTCATACACTTATTTATGAGAAATATAAAAAGAACACATAATCACTCTAGTAGTGGAAAGAAGTTATGACTCTAAATTAATAAAGACTCATTACAGGTTGTGACCACTAGTGGGTCATGAAATCAGTTTGTTAGGTCTCAAACTGCACTTTTTGGGGAAAAAATTGAATAGAGTAGAAAATCACAAGGTAGGATAAGCATTGTTTTTTGAATTTCTTGTTTTGGCTGGGTATATACATATGTGAGTATTGCGTTCTGACTCAAGAATATATTTGTTATAGTAGATCACAGTAAAAATGTTTGTATGCTTCTGCCTTCTTGGCTATGGAACTTTATGGCATTTAATAATTTTTTAAAAACAGAGTAGAAAATTTAGGTCTTAGAAAAGTAATTTTTTCAAGAGCACAAACGTTAGTGGCAGTACAAAGACCAGATGTCTGACTTTTCAGTCCCTGTGTGTGTGTGTGCTCAGTCTTGTCCGACTCTTGTGACCCCACAGACTGTAGCCCATCATGCTTCTCTGTGGAATTTTCCAGGCAAGAATACTGGAGTGGGTTTCCACTCCTACTGCGAGGGATCTTCCTGACCCAGGGATCAAACCCATGTATCCTACATTGGTAGGTGGATTCTTTACCGCTGAGCCACCTGGGTAGCCCATTTCAGCTCCTTGTCTACTGCTGTATCCCCCACACTGTGCTGCCTCCTTAAAAGTGCTCTGTATTACCTGGGAATTGGGACTTATCTTTCCATGTGATAGGAAATGTGCCATGGAACCTTTTGAGATGTTGACAAAATCTGAAAAGGGAAGTTGAATCTCAGCCTGCTCTGGGTAGGTGAGAATTCTGCTATGGAGCCCCCAAAGTCTACACGTAAAGCTCTCACATTTCTTGTGTTAGTTCTGGCATACTCAATGAAATGAGGATAGTAATATTAACTAACAGTGCCAGGCTGTAAGCATGTTTCATATATTAACTCATTTCAGTAGTAATTATTTTGACAGGGTGACCATGGCTGGGTCATGAACTTGGCTGTTTTGAGTGAAAAGGGGCATCCTATCAGCATGAGTTAACACTTCTCTATGCTGGCTCCAGTTCCTCATTTTGTTCCTGCTGAGTTCAGAGCTATTCTTCTCATAGCTGAGCTTACCTGAGCGTGATCTCACCTTTATCTTCTTGTTTCAGATCACCTACCTTTAATATGTGAATAATTTAGATTCCTGTTACTTTTCCCTTAAATTACTGCATCACTGATTTGCATCAGGGGCAGGGCTGTGGATTGTCAGCACGAACAGGTGATGGTAGACTTTGGTCCCCTTTGCAGAATGCTGTCCCAGCACCGTGCATGAAGGAGCTTACTACAGTCTGTCCAGGAGTACTGGGGGACACTTGGAAATCACTTAAGAATGCTCACAAACTCTTCAGAAAACAATCCATGGAAGCTGAAGGAATGCAAAGTCAAGGCCACCCCTCGTAGGAAGGGGAGGCTAACACGTTCCAGTTAGAAGAATGACGTGTAGAAGCAAGTAAGGATGAGGTGAAAACCTTCAATCGTGAATTATAAAATTCGAACTAGAAGGAGCCTGAAAAGCCTGGAAGAGTGAAGTGAGTGGCAACTTAGATGGTAGAGAGCCAGGCATGGAACCTAGGTCTTCATTCTGTGGCCCCTTTCATCCTAAGATATGTTTACTGGATTTGTCTTCTGAAGCACCTGATTACAGAAAAGAGTGACTCTCCTTACCCTAGTGTGAATGAAATAAAGACACCAGGAACATGTAAGAGGCTTATTTAGTTTCTTTGCATTTTTTTCCAAATGCTTTGATCCCCCCAGGGCTATGTGTGTCCTAGTTTGTGAAATGCTGGGGTAGAGGAACCTCCAAACTTAAAAAAAAATGTATGCCCCAAGAAAAAAACTTTTTTGGAGTATGGACCCTCTCCTCCATGTAAGTAAATATTTATAAATTATATGCCTGTACAACTATTAAACCATATGTGTCTATGTTAATCTTAGAATTCAGTTATATGTTTTTATATTGTGAATATGTACACATTCTAAAAGTTCTTCTGGTACCCCAGTGGATGGTCTTGTATCTCTTCTACCTCTGGGATATACAGATCTGATTTTGTAGACCACTGGTCCAGACTGAAAACTGAACAATTCAATGTCAAAACTATTGGTTCTTTCATTAGATAGATTATTTTTCACTCCTGGTAATTTGAATGTCTCTCTGCAAAACAGTTCTTGAAGTTTTGAATTAAAAAGCTATCTTTTCAGAGTAGAAGAGATAAGGATGGAGGATATATGTGAATTAAGTTGAATTTCTCCTTAAGAAAGATTGCTGGTTTTGATCTAAGGAGAATGAAGAATTTTCCCTTTTATGGTCTATGTTGGTGCAAAACCCTTCTTTGATGGCGTTAGTTAAGCCTTGCCTTCTCACTGCTATTGCTGTTAACCTGCCTCAGTGTCCATATTAGAGACTTCTTCAGGGGTGCTAGTGGTAAAGAATCTACTGGCCAGTGCTGGAGATGCAAGAGACATGGGTTTGATCCCCGGGTCAAGAAGATCCCCTAGAGTAGGCAGTGACGCTCCGCTCCAGTATTCTTGCCTGGAAAATTCAATGGGCAAAGGAGCCTGGCGGGCTCCAGTCCATGGGGCTGCAAAGAGTCAAACACAACTGAGCATGCACACACACATAGTTCATATAAGGCTCCCTAAATGTTTGCTGATATTTTTAAACAATACCTTCAGCCTTAACTAGAAA
The DNA here is from genome assembly GCA_007570785.1 of Antilocapra americana. Taxonomy (NCBI): domain Eukaryota; kingdom Metazoa; phylum Chordata; class Mammalia; order Artiodactyla; family Antilocapridae; genus Antilocapra; species Antilocapra americana. Next base: position 1,479,284 of record ML661955.1, read on the forward strand.
GCCAGTTAGAAATGACAGAGCAGTAGGATGGAGAATATACCACACTTTCCTGTGGAATGCTGTTGAATACTACTGGTTGCTTGAAAGGGTTGTTGATTTGTTTTAGGCCTTCTGCAGTATTTCCCACAGTTGAGCAAGATTTGTAATTAAAAGTAAAGAAAATAAATTAGTTCATTTCATTTCAGAGTTTGGAAGCTCAGGACTGTGAAGATTATCAAAGACAAAGATACGTTGAGTAAATGCAATGAGAATTAACGTTGATAATAAGGAATTCCATTTTTGTAGTAAAATAAGAAGGAATAAAACTGGTCGTCATTTGTGGAGAGATGCTGGAGAGCAAATTAGAGAGAGGGATAAAAGTCACTGGCTACACGGCAGAGCCAGACAAGCTCAGGAGCATGTATTATGTACATGCAGGTATTTCCTAATATTATTTCAGTTGTGAGGATGCAAATCATTTCAAAATTAGAGCAGCTCAGTTCACTACTGTTACTGGAAAAACGAGTTAAACCAAGCACATGTCCTACTGAGGGTGAGTCAACAGTGTCATTTTAACATAAGGAGGGATAGTACATTAAGTGAGTTATTCCAAGTCCTGTGGTTTTCCTCCAGCTGAGCAAAGAGCTTGTGTTTCAGAAATAGGGCTTAGATGAAAAAAATAAAACTTGCCCATTTCCTCTCTCAGTTATAGCTGTTGAGTTCTCTTTTGCCTGAACCTTTTCAAAAAACCCCTTTTCTTAGATTTGTGGCATCAGATTTCCTGAATTTTGATGGAACACTTATTTACGGAGAACATGTTATTTATTATAGACCAATTCTGGTTTAAAACTGTAATTTCTCCACCAGTTTATGGACCAGGATTGGTATATGGTGTATTGGTATATGGTGTCAGCGATCCTTTAAAAAATATAGTAAGAGAAACAGAAAAGTAATCTATTTTACCAAGTCGTTATATTTCTACAGTTCTTTAGTGGTATGGATATGAAGTAAGGTGCTGTTTTATGGAACAAAATATCAAACTGTAGTAATGAAGTTTATGCTTTTGGCTCTGGAAGAGGGAAGAGCCTTATATTTTCAGTCTTAAGGAAAAACAGTGCTTAGTTTTCTGAGGGTTTCTCCAGTGGGATCCAATATCACTATGGGTATGTGTCTGAATAGTTTATTTCTTGGTTTGGGAAGGTGAGTTTTTGTCTTTTTCCTCTCAGTGGATATCTTTAGTTAGAGAGAAGCAGACCAGATGAGGAAAATATTTTCTCTCTTATGGATTCTTGGTTTACCACGTTAGTTATTACCCATCTTCTCTGAGTAGCAGGCCACACTTTTCCTGTTTAGTGGTTCAGTTTTTATTAACTTCGCTGCACATGTGTTCTTTGAAGGAATTTTTTTTTCTGATCAATTGAATTATGGGTAGCCTCATCAAATGATGATAGGTTGCCTGCTTTAATTGGGTCATCTTTTGTACGAATAAAACTCATAAAGATAAGGTGTGATCATTCTTATGATCTGGGTCGGTAATTTCCCTTTGCTTCTGTGATGCTACTCTGTTATTAAGCTGTGGCATCTGGTTACAATTTTACAAAGGAAGACCTCTATACAGTTTCACCTTCTCTTATAGAGCAGTTTGTTTTTGTCTTTTTCTTAAGAAATAATACATAGTAGCATATTGACTCCTAGAGTTGTAGAGTTTTCAAAAGTAGGGTTCTTTTGTTGTGGAGGGAGGAGTGATATTAGTGAATAGATGTCAGTCCTTGTTAGGGCCTGTGCCCAAAGAGTGCTTCTGAAAGGCAGCATTGGTGGCCCCTCTTACCCTGGGAACTCAGTCTTGCCTTTGTTTTTGACAAGCCTGTGGCCATTAGCTGATCTTTGGCCTGAGTGTTTTTTGTATATGTCGCTGGTATGTGGGTGCTTATCTACATGAAAATGTTTGTCACTCATGTGCATGATAGAGGCTTGCAGATTTTTGTGGGTATCAAGTTCTTCTGACGGCATTGCAACAGGTGTGCTGAGTGGAAGGATGCTGAACTAGTAGGTAAAAGAATTGTATTTCAGTCCTGGTTTGGCTATCTTGTCTTGAATGACTTTGAATAAGTCCCTTGTTTGTTTGAGTTGCAGTTTCCTCTTCTGTAAAATGGTGCTAATAACGATTTGCATACTTACAACATTGTTTTGGGAATCAAATGAGATCATTTTTATGAAAATGTTTTGTGAAGTAGGAAGGTTCTTTTATTATATATTATCTTTGGCCAGTTGATCTGGGTATATTCAGGCTTCTCAGGGCTGAGAAATTGAGGGTGGGAGCTGACTTTCTTGTTTGGCCACAGTGTTCCCATTGGCCTTGGAGTGCTTGTAGTTTTGGGTAGGAGGACATAGGTAGAAATAAGACGAAAATTCCTGTGCTGGGATGTTAATCCTGGGTGAAGGTGTAAAGATGTTAGTTCCTCAATTGTGTCCGACTCTTTCTGACCCTATGGACTATAGCTTGCCAGGCTCCTCTGTCCATGGAATTCTCCAGGCAAGAATATTAGAGTGGGTTGCCATTTCTTTCTCCAGGGCATCTTCCTGACCCAGGGATCAAACCTGGATCTCCTGAATTGCAGGCCTGAGCTCCCAGGGAAGCCCATCTTGCCAGTCAGTACCAGCTCCATCTGTAAGTGCTTGTTGTTGTTGATGTCGAGTCCTGTCTGATTGTGATCTTGTGGACTGTAGCGCCACAGTTGCTTGTGAGTCTCATTTTACTGGGGAGGACACTGACCAGCTAACTTATTTAGGATATAATTGGCCAGTTTCTGAAATTCACTTCTTTAGAGTTATCTTTGGAGGGGTGGGTAAGGTATTGTGTCTTTGGAAGGTTGATGATTTGGGGTTATTTTCTTTGCAGGGAGGTGGAGGCTCATGTTCTTAAATTTGTAAACTTGTTCTACTTAACAATTCTAAAGCCAGATTACGTTGAGGGAGAGGATGCTTGACTCATTTGATGTTTTTAGTATAAAACTTAGGGTATTTGAGACTTGGTGTGGAAACTTATATTTAGGCTTACTGCCAAAGTGATTACAATGCCTTGGTTTTAATGTTTTCGATGAGGTAATGTATGCTTTGGTGGGGAGGAGGAGAGATGTTATTTAATCACCAGCAAACACTAATACACTAATAACTACATTCACGAAATCTTTTGTGCCTGCGCTTGAATTGAGGGTTGCTTGCTTTAATGCTGGTTTTCTGAAAGACTTAATCCTGTTAATGTGGTGAGGTGGTGGTGAGAAGGACTTTTCCACTAGGCCTGGAGTGGCATAACTGGTAAAACTCCCTTTGTAAATCCCTCTTGTTCAACCTGAGTGTCACTCCCATGTTCCCAAAGTGGAATGAATTTTTATTGAGGAGAGCATTTTAAGAGTGATAAACAAAAGAGATTAAAATATCTCCTCTGTCGGGTCATTATGACCTTAGAAAGCCAGAACAAACTATCATTTTGCAGATTTTAGTTTTGTCTTCTTTTGTGGGAAATTAAGGACTTGTTTATGTTCTCTTTGAGGGAGATGGAAAGTGACTGGCCTGCTCCTTCAACAGTTTGGCTGGCAAAGGTTTTCCAAGCATTCTCCCTGTGCCTGGCATCATAGCTGGGTTGAAGCTAGGTGGAGCAGACAAGGCGCAGGTGTTGCCCAGTCCAGAGTCTCTCTCCTTTGCTGGAACTCCCTTGGGCTGCCAGGCAGGAGGAGTGCAGCAAAGCAGATGAAATGAGTGGTAGACCAGGGCATCTGCTTAAAAAAAAAATTCTTCTAGGAATTTATGACTCATTTATGAGAGTAGGGGAAGCACTGAACTCCAGAAAGTCAACACCCCTTACTGGATTTACCCCTCTAATTTTAATTTAATACATTGGAGTTTAAATCATTGCTTTTGCTTTTTCTGAGAACTCTGGACTGAAACCGGGACAAGAGGAGTCTTTCAGCCTCTATAAGAACCAAGAAAACCTTTGTTAAAGGCAATATAACTTTCACCAAATCAGATGTTGCTGCAGATAGAGAAACCTAGTTTTCCTTCTCCTCTTTGAAGACACAAAACAAAATTTGATATGGCCACTTACTGATGTACAGATATACCTTGGAGATATTGTGAGTTCAGTACCAGACCATCCCAGTAAAGCAAGTTACATGACTTTTTTGGATTCCCAGGGCATGTAAAAGTTACATTTATACTATTCTGTAGTCTACTATGTGTGAAATAGCATTATATAAAATACATGTAACTTAATTAAAAAATACTTTGTTGCTAAAAATACTGACCACCATCTGAGAACTTCATCAAATTGTAATCTTTTTGCTGGTGAAGAGTCTTGTCTCAATATTGGTGGCTGCTGACTGATCCGGGTGGTGACTGCGAAAGACTGGGATGGCTGTAGCAGTTTCTTAAAATAAGATAATGAATTTTGCTGCACTGATTGACTTTTCTTTTTGTGAACGATTTCTCTGTGTCACTCAGTGCTGTTTGATAGCATTTGACCCACAGTAGAACTGTTTTCAAAATTGAGGTCGGTCTTCTCAAACTCTGCTGTTGCTTTATCAATTAAGTTCAATAAAATATTCTAAATCCTACTTTGTCATTTCAACAGTCTTCACAGTATCTTCACTAGGAGTAGATTCCATCTCAGGAAACTGTTTTCTTTACTTATCCATAAGAAGCATATCATAATCATGGTATGCTTAAGTTAAAATTTTATCATGAAATTGATCAAAATAACCACATCTTCAGGCTCTACTTCAGAGAACTAATGAAAGTTCTCTTGTTATATCTACCACATATATAGTTATTTTGTCCACTGAGGTCTTTTTGCAAAATTGAAATATAGTTGATATATAGTATTTTATTAGTTTCAGGTATAATACATAATCTGCATACATTATGAATGGTCACCATGATAAGTCTAGTAACCATATGTCCCATATAAAATTTTTGTGGAGTTATTTACCATATTCCTTATATTACATTCCTGTGCCTTTTTTATTTTATAACTGGATGTTTATACCTCTTAATCCTCTTCACTTATTTTGCTTTTACCTCATCGCCCTCTCTCCTCTGGCAACCATCCGTTTGTTCTCTGTATCTGTGAGTCTGTTTTCATTTTGTTTGTGTTTTAGATTCCACATATAAAGTGAGATCTTACAATATTTTTCTCTCTCTAACGTTTCACTTAGCATACTACTCTCCAGATTCATCTATGTTGTTTGCAAATGGCAAGTTTGTTTTTTTTATGGCTGAGTATTATTTTGTTATTATTATTATTCTGAGTATAATTCTGTTATTATTCTGGGCTTCCCTGATAGCCCAGTTGGTAAAGAAACCACTTGCAATGCAGGAGACCGCGATTCAATTCCTGGGTCGGGAAGATCTGCTGGAGAAGGGACAGGCTACCCACTCCGGTATTCTTGGGCTTCCCTCGTGGCTCAGCTGGTAAAGAATCCACCTGCAATGTGGGAGACCTGGGTTCAATCCCTGGGTTGGGATGATCCCCCGGAGAAGGGAAAGGCTACCCACTCCAATATTCTGGCCTGGAGAATTCCATGGACTGTATAGTCCATGGGGTCACAAAGAGTTGGACACGACTGAGCAACTTTCACTTTCAGTTTCCTTATTCTGTGTTTATATATACCATTTCTTCTTTATCTGTTTATCTATTGATGGACACTTACATTGCTTCCATATCCTGGCTATTGTAAATAATGTTGTTATGAACATTAGTGTGAATCTTGTCAAATTAGTGTTTTTGTTTTCTTTGGGTAAATACCCAGAAGTGAAATTACAGGATCATATGGCAATTCTTTTTCTAGTTTTTCGAGGAGCCACAATATTATTTTCCATAGTGGCTGTACCAATTTATATTTCACCAACTCTTTATGAGGGTTCCCTTTTCTGCACATGCTCACCAGCACTTGTTATTTGCCTTTTTGATGATAGTCATTCTCACAGGTGTAAGGAGCTATCTCATTGTGCTTTTGATTTGTATTTCCCTAATGATTAGCCTTGTCAGGCATCTTGTCATGTGTTGGCAATTTATATGTCTTTCTCCAGAAAAATACTCATCAGAGTCTCAGCTCAATTTTGATAGAGTTTTCTTTTTGTTTGTTTTTTGATGTTGATTTATATGAGTTCTTTGTACATTTTGGATATTCACTCCTTATCAGATATATCATTTGCAAATATCTTCTCCCCTTCAGCAGACTGTCACCTTTTTGTTTTGCTGATAGTTTCCTTTGCTGTGCAAAAGCTTTTTAGTTTGATATAGTATTATTCATTTATTTTTGTTTTGTTTCCCTTGCCTGAAGAATCAAATGCAAAAAAATGTTACTGAGATCAGTGTCAGAGAGCATGCTACCTATGTTTTCTACTAGGAATTTTATGGTTTCAGGTCTTACATTTAAGTCTTTCATTCAGTTTGAATTTACTTTTGTATATTGTGTAAGAAAGTAGTCCAGTTTGATTATTTTGCAGGCAGTTGTTTAGTTTTCCCAGCACCAATTATTGAAGAGACTGTTTTTCCCCTATTGTATATTCTTACCTCCTTTTAATTGACTATATAAACGTGGGTTTACTTCTGGGCTTTCTGTTTTATTCCATTCATTAGTGTATCTGTTTTGTGCCATATCATACTAATTGTGGTTGCTAATTTTGATTGCTAATATGGTTTCAGTTTGGAAACATGATATCTCCATCTTTGCTCTTTCTCAAGATTATTTGGCTATTGAGGGTCTTTTGTGGTTCCATACAAAACTTTTAGGATTATTCATTCTGGTTCTGTGAAAAATACCATTGATATTTTGATAGGGATTTTCTTGAGTCTGTAGATTTCTTTCTACAGTTAGGACATTTAAACAGTATTGCTTCTAATCCATGAGCATGGTATATCTCTTCATTTGTTTGTGTCATCTTTAGTTCCTTTCATTAATGTCTTTAGTTTTCCCAGTACAAGTTTTTTATTTTTTAGTATTATTCCTAGGTATTTTATTCTTTTTGATACAGTTGTAAATGAGATGGTTTTCTTAATTTCTCTTTCTGATTCACTTCAGTTCAGTTCAGTTCAGTTGCTCAGTCATGTCTGACTCTTTGCAAGTAGAATTACAACAGTTTTCTGTATTTTGCATCCTGCAACTTTACTGAATTTATTCTAATAGTTTTTCTTTTTGGTAGCATCTTTGAATTTTCTACATATAGTATAATGTAACAATGATGTATAGTATAGTATATAGACATATAGTATAATGTAATAGTATCTGCAAACAGTGATAGTTTTACTTCTTTTCTTTTAATTCCTTTTATTTATTTATTTTTTCTTGTCTGATTGCTGTAGCTAGAACATCCAATACTATTTATATTGAATAAAAACGGCAAGAGTGGGCATATTTGTCTTGTTCCTTCTCTTGGAGTCAATGCTTTCTGCTTTTCACCATTAAGCTGAGGGCTTGTCATATATGGCCTTTGGTATGTTGAGGTATGTTCCTTCTGTATTCATTCATTGAGAGTTTCTTTTATCATAAATGGATGTTGAATTTTGTCTAAAACTGTTTCTGCACCTATTGAGATGGTAATATGATTTCTATTCTTCAATTTTGTTTATTGAGAAGTTTTAAATTACTGATTTAGTTTAAATTCTGGTAGTCAGTCTGGTTACATTTTGTATTTCCTGATTCAATTTTTAGGAAATTGTACAGTTTTGTGAATTTATCCATTTTTTCTAGGTTGTTCATTTTATTGACATAATTACTTGTGGTAATATGTTATGGTTCTTTGTATTTCTGTGGTGTTTGTTGTAACTTATTTTTCATTTTTGATTTTCATGATTTCAGTATTTTTCTTGATGACTCTGGCTAAGGATTTATCCATTTTATTTATTTTTTCAAAGAACCAGCTCCTAGTGTTGTTGATCTTTTCTATTGTTTTTTAGTCTCTATTTCATTTATTTCCACTCTGATCTTTATTGTTTCTTTCCCTCCACTAACTGTGGATTTTATACTTCTTTTTCTAGTTCCTTTCAGTTTAAGGTTAGATTGTGTATTTGAAATTTTTATTGTTTTCTGAGGTAGAGTTGTATTACTGTAAACTTCCCTTTCTGAACTGCTTTTGCTGCATCTCATAGATTTTGCTCATTGTGTTTCCATTTTCATTTGTCTCTCAGCATTTTTTTATTTTTCTCTTTGATTTTTTTCAGTAACCAATTGCTTGTTTAGTAGCATGTTGTTAGACACTATGTATTTGCATGCTTTCTTACTGTCTTTTTTTTAGTAATGGATTTCTGGTCTCATACTATCATGGTTAGAAAAGATATTTGATATGATTTCAGTTTTCTTAAATTTATTGAGACTTGTTTTATGGCCTAGCATGTGATCTTTCTTAGAGAATGTTCTGTGGGCACTTGCAATGAATTATATTCTGCTGTTTTTGAAGGAAGTGTTCTATATATATCTATTAAAACCACTTGGTATAATGTGTCATTTAAGACCAGCATTTCCTTACCGATTTCTGTCTAGTGATCTGTGCATTGATGTAAGTGGAATGTTAAAAGTCCCCAATTATTGTACTACTGTCTTTTTCTCACTTTGTTTGTTAATATTTGCTAAATACGTAAGGACCTAATGTGGCTCAGCTGGTAAAGATCTGCCAGGAGAGATGGGAGACCTGTGTTCGATCCCTGGGTTGGGAAGATTCCCTGGAGAAGGGAAAGGCTACCTACTCCAGTATTCTGGCCTAGAGAATTCCATGGAGTGTATAGACCATGGGGTCACGAACAGTTGGACATGACTGAGTGACTTTCACTTTCAAGGACCTAATACCTACATAAGTATTTAGGTCCTCCTTTGCTAAGTGCACACGTTTACAGTTATCATACCTTCTTAGATTGCTCCCTTTATTATTATGCAGTGTTCTAATTTGTCTCCTGTTACAGTCTTTATTTTAAAGTCTGTTTTATCTCATATAAGTATTGCTACCCCAACTTTCTTTTCATTTACATTTGTGTGGAATATTTTTTTCCACTCTCTCACTTTCAGTCTCTGTGTGTCTTTAGATCTGAAGTGAATCTCGTAGTCAGCATATATATAGGTCTTGCTTTTGCATCCATTCAGCTACTCTGTGTCTTTTATTAGAGTGTTTAGTCTATTTACATTTTAAGTAATTATTGATAAATATGTACTTATTGCTATTTGTTCATTTTTTTAATGGTCGTTTTTCTATTTCTTTTTGTTCTTTTCCCTTATAATTTGATGGCTATCTTTTGTATTGTATTTGGACTCCTTTCTCTTGTTGTACATCTATTACAGAGTTTTGATTTGTGGTTACTCTGAGGCTCATATACAACAACATAGATATATATATATTTCACTTCTTTTGTCTTTTAACCTTTATGCTAGCTTTATAAGTGGTTGATCTACTACCTTTGCTGTATTTTTATCTTTACTAGTGAGGTTTTTTTCTTACATAATTTTTATATTTTTAGTTGTGGCCTTCTTTTTTCTGCCTAGAGATGTCCATTTAACCTTATACTGTGAAGCCTGTTTGTGTGTGTGTTAGTTGCTCAGTTGTGTCTGACTCTTTGTGACTCCATGGACTGTAACCCGCCAGGCTCCTTTGTCCATGAAATTCTCCAGGCAGGGATACTAGAGGAGGTTGTCATTTCCTTCTCCAAAAAGCCTGTTTGATGGTGCTGAATTCTTTCAGCTTTTGCTTATTTGTAAAACTCTCTATCTCTCCTTCAAATCTGAATGATAATCTTTTTGGGTAGAGTGTTCTTTGTTATAGGTTTTCCCCTTTCATCACTTTGAATATACTATGCCACTCCCTTCTGACCTTCAAAGTTTCTGATGAAAAGTCAGCTGATAGTATTGTGGGAGTTTCCTTGTACTTAATTAGTTGCTTTTTTATTCCTGCTTTTAAGATTCTTTTTTTTTTTTTTTTTCCCTGCCGTTTTAATTATGGTGTGTTTTGGTGTGAACTCTTTGGTTCATTTTCTTTGGGGACTCTCTCTGCTTCCTATACTTGGATGTCTGTTTCTACCCTCAGTCTAGGGAAGTTTTCCTCTATCAATCTTCAGATAAGTTCTGTGCTTTTCTCTCTCTTTCTTCTGGGATGCCTGTAATGCAAATATCAATATCCTTGATGTTATCTCAGAGGTCTCTTAAACTGCATTTTTAGAAGTTCTTTTTTCTGTTTAGCTTCAGTAATTTCCACTACTCTTGTCTTCCAGATTGCTTATCTGTCCCTTTGTATCATCTAATCCAGAATTGATTCCTTCTATTGTATTTTTTATTTCAGTTATATTCAACTCTGCTTGGTTCTTCTTTATATTATGTAACTTTTTTGGTGAAATTCTCATTGTGTTCATTCTTCTCATGAGTTTGTTGAGCATCTTTATGGTCATTACCTTGAACTCTTTATTGGGTAGATTGCTTATCTCCACTTTATTTAATTCTTCTTCTAAGATTTTTGTCTTGTTCCATTGTTTGGAACATATACCCTGTCTCCTCATTTTGCCCAGTTCTCCGTGTTTATTTCTCTGTCTTAGGTAGGTTGGTTATATTTCCTGATTTTAGAGAAGTAGCCTTATGTAAGAGATATGCCATTGGGCCCAACAGCATGCTCCACTCTGATCACCACAGCTATGTATTCTGGGGTATCGCCTATTTGGCCATGTCCACCCTTCTGTTGTATCAGGGATAACTCTTGTGTGTAGGCTGATTAGTGGGGCTGGTCCCTGGCCTGGCTGACTGCAAGGTCATATCTCATGCAGTAGATGTAGGCCAGCTTGAGGACAGGTTAGGGTTCCCATGCAATTGACCATGTGACCTGGGGGCTCTGAGGCTGGCACTGACTTGCTGGAGGGCAGGGCTTTGCACTGAAGTCTTGAACCTCCCAAAGTCATCCAAGAGGGTTTGAATCAGTTTATTCCAAACTCCTAAATGTTGATATTTTAAGTTCTTCCCATGAATCACAAATCTTCTCAATAATATTTAAAAATGGTGACTCCTTCCTATCTTATATCTCCTTAGATAGAAATCTCTATCTAAGGCAGCTATAGCCTTACAAAATGTGTTTCTTAAATAATAAGACTTGAAAATCAAAATTACATATTGATCCATAGGCTGCAGAAAGGATGTTGTGTTAGTGCCATGAAAACGGCATTAATCTCATAGTACATGTCCATCAGAGCCCTAGGGTAACTTCAGATGAATTGTCAATGAGCAGTGATATTTTGAAAGGATTCTTTATCTGAGTAGTAGGTCTCAATGGTGGGCTTAGAATATTCAATAAGCCATGTTGTAAAGAGGTATACTCTTTTCTAGGCTTTGATCCATTTATAGGGCATAGGCAGAGTAGACTTAGCATATTTCTTAATGGTCCTAGGATATTTTGAGTGGTAAATAAACATTGGATTCACCTTAAAGTTAGCAGCTACTTTAGCCCCTAACAGAAGAACCTGTTTTTTGAAGCTCTGAAGTCAGATATTGACTCCTCTCTAACTGTGGAAGTCCTAGAGGGCATCTTCTATACAGGGATGTTTCTTTCATCTACTTTGAAAAGCACTTTTATTAATCATCTTAGCTAGATTTTCCGGAAAACTTGCTGCAGCTTCTACTTAGCACTCTGTTTTTATGTTAAGGAGATGACTTCTTTCTTAAATCTCATGAACCAACAAAGCTTCAGACTTTGTTTCTGCAGCTTCATCTCTTCTCTCAGGCTTCATAGAAATGAAGAGTTAGGGCCTTGTTCTGGATTAAGCTTTCACTTAAGGGAGTATTGTGACTGGTTTGTTCTTCTTGTCCAGACCACTGAAACTTCCTCTATATCAGCAATAAGGCAATTTTACTTTCTTATTCCTCATGTATTCACTGGAAAAGCACTTTTAATGTCCTTTAAGAACTTTTCCTTTGCATTCACGGTTTGACTAAGCATTTGGTGCAGGAGGCCCAGTTTTCAGCCTGTCTCAGCTTTCAACTTGCCTTCCTCACTCAGCTTAATCATTTTTAGCCTTTAATATAAAGCTAGATGTGTGACTCTTCCTTTCACTTGAACTCTTAAAGGTCATTGTAGAGTTATTAACTGACCTGATGTCACTTTTGTTATGTCTCGGAATATAGAGACCCAAGGAGAGGGAGAAAGATAAGAAAATGGCTGGTTGGTGAAGTAGTCAGACCACACATATTGATTAAGTTCACTGTCTTATATGGGGACAATACATGGCACTCCAAGACAATTAAAATAGTAACATCAGATCACTGATCACAGATCATCATAACAAATACTGTTATAATGAAAAAATTTGAAATGTTGTGAGAATTACCAAAATGTGCACAGAGATGTGAAGTGAGGAGTAGCCTTTGGAAAAATGGCACTGACAGATTGGTTCCATGCAGGGTCACCATATACTTTCAGTTTTTAAAAATGCAGTAAAGTGCAATAAAGGAAAATACAGTACAATGAGATAAGCCTGTGTACAAAATCTTGTGTTTGCTGTCTTTCTGGTTCTTGCAGAAGCAATTAGATGAGCAAGAATGGACACCAGCACTTGCAGGCCAAATTGTGACTGTTAGTGTGCTGGGCTGTTTTTATTAAAATGCCTGGTGTGACTCCACAGAAATCTAAGTAATCTTAGAGATAAATTCTTGCTTATACGCACAATAAAGAAAGAGGGGGAGCATATATATACCCATGGCGGTTTCATGTCAATGTATGGCAAAACCAACACTTTAAATAAAGAAAATTAAAAAAAAAAAAAAAAGAAAGAATATGAGTAGATGAAAGTTTTTTGGAGTTGAAGGACTAGGATTTTTCAGAGAAATTGATTAAACTTTGAAATTAGCAGCTCTTCATCAAATATTTTTAAACATGCATTATTATTATTCTTTTCTGTTGATTGTGGGGGGCCAAAGTTTTGTTTGTGTGAGTTGACATAGATTTGTGTTTGAAGAAACAAAAAAAGGGAGAGACTGAAAATAAAACTAAATAAAAGTAGAAATTTGGGGCTATGTTTCATGTTTTCATTTCCCCTTGATATTTAATAAAGATTTTATATTTTCCTTCTGTTACCTGTCCCTGTTCCAAGATTGTTTCCCCAGGCATGTTCTCTGGAAATGGGAATGATATGCACTTATCATCTCCAGACTTAGCTACTTTCCTTTCAGTGCTGGTTTGTGGGCTTATCTGAAACATTCTGGGTATGAACCTATGGTTCAGGACCTTCTGAACTCTTGGGTTTAGACAATTCTTAGTGATGTGTGTAGGAATTTTGAGTTGAATATTGTCCACAGGTGAATAGGATTTAGTTTTAGCTGTAGATATAGGGCCTCTGTGAGCCAGACAATAATAGAGAAATAACCCAAATATTAGGAATTTAGCCACTGCAAACCCTGACTTCAGAACCTTTCGTGGGACTTTCTAGAAGATTCAGACCTTCTATTATGCACTAGCAGAATACTGATTATGGTGTTCCAGTGACTTGATTCTTGGGAGTAACATTTATTGCTTCCAACCAATGATTTTTAAAAATTCTTTCTGTGAGGAAGGATGCTCATGGTGAAATCTGAAACTGTTCACTGGGTTTCCCTATTTGGTTTGGGGAAGTTTCCATAATTTTATATAATAACACATACAGTTTAGGTTTTTTAATTTTCATTTTTGACATAATTTTGTCCCTCATTTCTTTCTTTTTAGGATTATACCTCTAAATTAACAAACAGTAGAAATTGTCTACTCTGTTTCAAAAGCACTCTGAACAATTTAAGCTAAAAGGATGCTTTGTTTCTTTTGGGTGGGTAGCAAGAAGATTATATGTATTTATAAAATTCTTTTCCAGCAAGGGTACTTAAAAGCATGTATTTAAAATTAAGGACTTTTTGAAAAATGAACTGTACTTAACAAAATAGTCTTTTAAAAACTTTAAAATGGGAGTGTTTACTGAAAGTACAGGAAATTGGTGACAGGCAAAATTTGTCTCTGATAACAGAACAGATAGAGACCGTAGCACAGGAAAGATAATAGAAGATATAAGACAATGGAGTAATACCTCAACTGGACTGTTTTTTTTTACCACTAAGGAATGCAAAAATATTTAGTTCTTTGTGTAGAGAATAATTTTATTCCAAATATGATGTAACTTCTTACCCTCTGTTGGGTTTTATTACACCAAGATCCTGACCCTTTTGGACATGAAAACCTTGTAACTATCTTGGTCAGTGACATATTACAAAAAGATACCAGGTGGTGCTAGTGGGAAAGAATCCGCCTGCCAATACCAAACACTGGAGATGCGGTTCAGTACCTGCGTTGGGAAGAGCTTCTGGAGTAGGAAATGGCAACCTGCTCCAGCAGTCTTGCCTGGAAAATTCCATGGATGGAGGAGCCTGGTGGGCTGTATAGTCCATGGGTCACAGAGTTGGGCATGACTGAGCAACTGAACACAGCACACCGATACTTATGGTGAGGAAATACAGTGGAGCTACTTTGGACCATATTGGTGCTTACTGTTTTGTGGATGTTTATCAGTGAATCCGGGCTTCCCAGAAGACGCTAGTGGTAAAGAACCTACCTTCCAATGCAGGAAGTGTAAGAGACAGTGGTTCGATCCTTGAGTTGGGAAGATCCCCTGGAGAAGGGCATGGCAACTCACTCTACTATTCTTGCCAGAGAATCCTCCATGGATTGAGGAGCCTGACGGACTATGGTCCATAGGATTGCAAAGAGTCACACATGACTGAAGTGACTTTAGCACACGTGCAAATCAGTGAATCTACTCATGGGGAAAATGGTACTGGAAAGTGGTACATGCTATCTTAGCTTAGCATTCACTTGGAATTTTTTGTAACTATATTTTTCTTCATTTGCCATTTAGATGTAAATTATTTGGCTTCTGTTCAAACCATTTAAATCAATTCTTACCGTAAAACACATGGCTTAAGATTCATGGGTGAGGGTGTATCTTTACTCATGCAAATTTTAAGACAGGATTTTCCAAAGATGTTTTAGATTTGTGAAGATTAAAAAGTATGATTCTCTTCTCTCAATTTTTCATCCCTGTTAAAGGTCAGAAGAGTTGCACCATTTTTTCCTTCTTCTTTTACTTTTCTACTCCTTACACAATATGAAATCAAAATTACTAAGCATGGTATCCCTACACTTATTAAAATTGGAGCTTTAGAATGTTTGAGACACATAAACTGATGATTGAGTTTTTAAATAGGTTTTGTCTGAGTTATAGATAGTTAGTTCATTGAATATCTTATGAATATTGTTTATACCTCCTATGGTCCAGGCACTGTTACACAAAGACGAGCCAATCATGGTCACTGCCTTTAGGGAATTTGCACAGAGTTGGGGAGACATTGGTGAGTCTGTACTTATAATGCAACTGCCTAAAATGTTTAGGGGAGTACAGAGGAGGGACATGTAAATTAGACTCAAGGGACATGTAAATCAGACTGCAGGGTCTCTGAGGGCTTCTTAAGGAAGATAATGGTTTATTTGTGATTTGAAATATAAGTAGGAGTTAGCAAGATGGAGAAGGAAGAAAAGGATGAGAAGTGTTTTCTAGGTGGAAGAATATGCATGTGTGTAAAGATGATTATTAACAAATTGGCTACATCTGAATTAAAAGCATATGTGTACTTTTCATATCTTGCATTTGATATGGAAGAGTAAGTCCATTTTCATCCACAAACTAGAAATTAAAATTTAACTCATAAATTAATTTTTCTGCAGTCTTAAAAAATACAGGAAAACAAAAGAAAAAGGGAAAAACATAGCATGTAGCATATGTCAATATAGCACAGCAAGTGTTAGTGAATTTTGTTTTTGCAGTAAATCCAATATGATAAAATAGGACAAAACTGGAATTTTTAAAGTCAGAGATTATTCAAGATTCATCAACTCACTGGGATGAATATCTTTATAAAACAAAAATGCTATAAATAATTTAAAAATACTCTTATTTATAAATTCAATTTTTTATTGGTTATATTTTCTTAAATCAAGACATATAAGTGTATGAATGTGCTCAGTTGTGTTTGACTCTTTGTGACCCCATAGACCACTGGGCTCCTCTATCCATGGAATTTTCCAGGCAAGAGTACTAGAGCAGGTTGCCATTTCCTACTCCAAGGGAACTTCCCGACCCAGTAATTGAACCGGTAGTCTCTTGTGTCTCCTGCATTGGCAGGCAGATTCTTTACCACTGAGCCACCTAGGAAGCCAAATCAAAGCATCAGTTCAGTTCAGTCGCTTGGTCATGTCCAGCTCTTTTCGACCCCACGATTGTTGCATGCCAGGCTTCCCTGTCCATCATCAATTCCCAAAGCTTGCTCAAACTCATGTCCATCGAGTGGGTGATGCCATCCAACCATTTTATCGTCTGTCATCCCCTTCTTTTCCTGCCTTCAGTCTTTCCCAACATCAGGGTCTTTCCCAGTGAGTCAGTTCTTTGCATCAGGTGTCTGTCACATTGTGAAGTCAGTACTTCACAAAGTATTGGAGCTTCAGCTTCAGCATCCATCCTTCCAATGAAGAGTCAGGGTTAATTTCCTTTAGGATCAAGGCATACCAGTTTTTAAAAAGTGGAAATATTTTGCTATGAATCTTATATCTTAAGTCCATTTCTGTGGGTCTGGTATCAGTATCTCTTAAGTAGAAAACAAATGTCCTATTAGATAATACCTGTAAGTGGCATAGAAATCCTCAAAATGCTATGGGGAAATAAAATTAGTATCTCCCTTGTTGCATTTATGTCCCTTTTTATCAAGGCAGATTTCAAAGAGGAAGACAGATGTTTCTCCACTTTGTTTTTATTTAAATGTACTATTTGGGATTTGAAGCTTCTGTACTTCTTCTGTTTGTTTGGATTTTTTTTCATGGCTTGATCCCAAAAAAATGGAATGAAAAATTTAGTGAAAGCTTTGTTGTTTGAAATTGCAGGGTGCTGTGAGACTTACTGCAAATCCCTAATGTCTCCCTGTCTGCCTTCAGTTCTCCTATTTTTGGTAATAATGCAAGCAGTCATTTTAGAAAACTTTACTTTGTTCATTTTACTGAGCCTCTTCCAGACACCATGTGCCTGAAGCAATAGCAGCCAGCCGCAGCCAAGGTCCTAGGGCAAAAGCTCAGACTTCATCTTTCTCAAATGCTGCCACTTGAAATTTGCATAAATGTTGAAAAGAAAATTAAAAGGGCCCTCTATACTGCCTCTTCACGTATTTTAGGAACCCCAGCCATTCAAGGCACTAAAATGTCTTTTGAGTCATCTGTGGATATAAAAGCACAAATAGATACCATCCTGCAGACAGAGGGAGCAGGATATGGGGGGAAAAAAATCATGTGAGACAGACAACAGACAGAGGCTTATTTGAAGAGGCTACAAAGCAGCAAGTAATGCCAATTTAAAGCGATTACATGTTAATGCAACAAGTGAAACACATTTGAAGGCTACTCAGATTACACTGGCTGGGGTGCAGACTTAATTACTCATGTTAGAGATTCCGAAAACAAAGGGAGGCTTTTAGACTGGTGATACGTACTTGACATAATACTGAAAAGCCTTGGAAAAACTTAGGTAAATGCCTAGAGAAATTTTTAAGGACAGTTCCAGTAAGTTGGATACCTGAGGTCTGTCCCTAAATAGGTGAATTCCCGAGGCACTGGAGCTGGTTAAAATCAATGACAGTTTATTCTGTTGTTTGCTGTATTTATATACAAGTGAGGCTGATAAACATGAATAAATACTAGAACCTTAAATGTACTGAGTTAGAGTTAAACAACAAAGGTTTGTGTTGTATTTCTTAAAGGTTCTTTCCGGAGTAATTCTGAAATTGATGTTGAGAGAAAGCCTGCCAAAGGTATACAATAAAAGCAATTTTTATGTCATTCCTATTTATCTTAGAGTTGTTTGGGCAGATCATATTCTATCTGTTCCTACTCCTAACTTCCCTAGACTGTGTGGGCCGTGAGGATAGGAATTGTTTTTTTTTTCTCCGTTTGATTTTCTTGCAATGATTAGTAACAGGCCATGCTCAAGAGTAGTTGTTTAACAAATATTAAAAGCACCATATTAAAACTGAATGACACTTTGCTCATATATAGTGTTTTTTACCTTTCATGAATCACTTCTCCTTATGCTTGCAGTACTATATCTTTTTTTTTTTAAAGCAATGAGTGACTCGTTTTTTTTTAGATAGTAGTTTGGTATCTCTTTTATTAGACCTTTATTAGTGACCGCTGGAAGAATTTATTCATTTATTTATAGTATGTCCTAAATTTCTTAGGACTCTTGATTTCTCAGTTTGTTTAAAGTTCGGTCTGATTAATACAAGAAATTTGTCTAAAGCCACCATTTATCATGAAATCACTTTATAAAGAAATTCAAGTACCTACTATGTGAAAGTAAGTGAAGTGAAAGTTGCTCAGTCGTGTCCAACTGTTTGCCACCCCATGGACTATATAGTCCATGGAATTCTCCAGGCTAGAACATTGGAGTGGGTAGCCTATCCCTTCTCCAGGGGATCTTCCTGACCCAGAAATCAAACTGGGGTCTCCCTGCATTGCAGGACTCCTACTATGTGAGCAGTCCTTTTTTGAGTTCTTACTATGTATGAGACATTGTTCTAGGCTCTTTAAATGAATTAATTCAGTTAATTCTTACCAGGGCTCTGGTAAGAAATGAAAGCACAAAGAGGATAAGAGATCGTAAATGGGGGAGCTAGAATTCCAGCTGAGATCCTGATTGCAGCATTTATGCTCCCATCACTGAACTAGATGGCCTCAACTGTCTAGAAGAGAAGTACTTTCTATCCTCTAGGAACTTGGAAGTGTAAAAGCTGAGAGAGTTAGAGGACAGTACAGAATTAAATGCTAAACTTTTTATCATTTATTAGTGAGTTATTAGTGTTACAAGAGAAGGAGTTGCTCTGAGAGGACAGAACTGTCCAGGGGAAGCTTTCTGGGCCAGGCAGGAGGCGAGCTGGGCTGGGAGGAAGGAGCAGAATTTAGATACTAAAGGGGAAGTAGCAGTCAGAGGAAGCTGAGATACTAGTGGAGGCAAGGACCTGAGTTCGTGGTGATCTATTTGAGCTAAAGGCTGCATTCAAAGTGGTTCCTGGTAACGTTGGACCCACTGAGGGCTGTGATCTTGAAGGCACAGGTGAGGACTTAGACTGGAAGAATTAAGAAGTGACTTGTCCCTGGAAGAAAAAGTGCCAGGCTTGGCACTGTATCCACCCAAGGAACTGCACCGACCTTACAGCTGGTTCTTCTGAAGCCAAGCTGAGAATAACTTCTGAGAATTGAATAAGAACTGAAAGCCACTATATGTAGATGGGCAAGTGGTGGAAGGACACGTTGCAAGTGATACTTCTGGGAGGTTAGAGGTGATTAAAATAAAATCCTTACCTTTTGGGGGGAGCTGAGAAAATGGGTAGCTTCAGCCTAGTCTAAAAGAGTACCTTGCATAAGCTTATATCAGAAAGAAAAAAAAAAACCTTCATTACACTGGAGCATTTAATGGTCCTGAGTTTTTCAAACACAGATCTGGTTGTATTATTTTCCTTGCTTAGGGCAGCCCAGTAGTCTGTGCTCACCCCTAAAGTAGAAGCCGTAATCTAACCCCTGCCCGCCTTCCTTGCTATATCCTGTTAGTCTCCCTTTTGTTTAATAATTTCTAGCCATACAAACATTGAATACCAGTCTCATTCCATCTTTGGGCTTTTACACCTGGTTTCCTCTTTTTGTGATCACTCTTTCCCTGTATCATCATGATACTTGTTCTTACCACCTGGGAGAGGCCTTGCTTAGTCACTGTATCTAAAGTAGGTCCCTATACCTCTGGCCTTTCTGGTTATGTTGTATCCCAGAACTGGGTTCTGCTTCCAGTAGAATCTGTCATTTACCACTGTGAGTTAACTTAATTTATTCATATATTATTTCTTTGCCTAGCAGAAATAAGGTTCATGTGGACAGGGACTAATAAAACATAATTTTTCTTACATCACGGCCTATATCTCACATAGTAGATGCACTGTAATATGTTTGCTTCTTCATTCTTCCTTCCTTTCTTTCTTTTTCTTTTTGCTTTTGTGGCTTTTGGGATCTTAGTTCCCTGACCAGGGATTGAACCCATGCCCTGGGTGGTGAAAGTATGGAGTCCTAACCACTGGACCTCCAGGGAATTCCCTCTGTTTGTTTCTGAATATTGGAAAACTAATCCCCAAATACACAGAAAATGTAAAGACTTCCCTGGTGTTCCACTGGTTGAGAATCCACCTTCCAATGTGGGGGATGTAGGCTTGATCCTTGGTCAGGATACTAAGATCCCACATGTGGCAGGACGATAAGCCCTTGCACTGCAACTAGAGAAAAGCCCAAGAGCCACAAAATTAAAAAGAAAATAGAAAATGTGTGAAATTTAGCATCTAGATGTTGTGTCACATTGCCATGTGATAGAGTGATGAAATTGGAATCTACTGCTTCTTTTTATTTTTGCCCTTTTGGGGGGGCAGGGGCATGCACATACAGATACACAGTATATGGCATTGATATTTATTAAGCAGTATTTATTGAGTAACATCTGTAGCTTAAGATGAAAATTTTGGAAAAAGTTACTCCTTTTGTGAGTGACTAGTTCCTCTGAGTCTCTTAAAACAACACTTTAATCATCATTTCTTTGATTAGTATGATTGAACATGTCACTTTCTACTCTACAGAAATAAAGCTGCTTTAAATTTCATGAAGTTTAACTGTTTTACATTGGGGAAAAGTAAATTAAATTTTGAAATGAGGTCTTTCCCAATCTCACTGTCATGGTTTTGAGTTATCAAAGTTTTAACTTCTGTTTTTATGACAAATAATTACAGTGTTCTTTTAGAAATAGCCCCTGAACATAGTGTCCAAATTTTACTTTTTTTTTTTTATTGGTCGTTCATTCATTCAGGCACTATATTGTCATGTACATCAACCAAGACTTCCAGTGTATTATACAGTCTTAGGAGATTCCTTAAAGTGGACTATCATGCCTTAATACAGCTGTTGTCTCCAAGTGTGGTTCCTCAAATTAGCAAAATTAGCATCACCTGGGAATTTGTTAGGAATGCAAATTCTCAGGCCCCGTTTAGGCTGATTCCCTCTGAAACTGAGGGAATAGAGTTGGGCAGTTTGTGTTTTAGCAAGCCCTCCAGATGATTCTGATACATAGAAAGTTTGAGAACTATGGCTTAGTAAATGTTAAAAGTTCAAGGTAGCATGATCCTGCAGATCAGTCACATAGCATTAATTATTAGCCTTGTAAGCCCACCTCCTTTTTGGTCACTGAATTTGATTGGTTTACTGAGACTAGGCTGTAAAGTTATTTTCTATATTGATTGCCACATATTGACTTTAGGTTGTTTATATTTCTCTGAACCTGTCAGTGTAATGATTTGCCAGAACACTTAATAGGAACAGACTGATTTTTTTTTTCTTTGCATCCATGGCTTTCTGAGTCACAGGTGGCTGGCTTATATCCTTCTGGGTAAATCTCTCTAGGCACCAGGCATGGTACTCATGTTCTGTTAATGAGGGAGCTGTCACTGTTGGATCACAGGGGACCCTCCAGGAATATTTAGTTCACTTCTGTTTGGTTTACAGGTTGGGAAATTGATCCCCCACGATGTTCTAATTTTCTTGCAGGGGTGCAGTTCATTTGTGGTCAGGACAAGATTTCAGGACTTCTGACTCCCTCTGCTGCACCAGGATTCCTGCAGGGGAAGGACAGAGCTGTGGCTTGCTCTGTGCCTGCAGAACATTCCTTTCCTACTGAGAGGTTGCCTTTCTTTCTTTCTTTTTTTTTTTTTTTTAAGAAAAAAGCAAATAGAAAAAAGAGTCAGGAAGTTCTCATTGAAACTAATAAAAGTGTCTAAAGAGAATAAAAAAATCAGTTTGAGAACTTTGGTATGGAGGAAATAACCTGACATTAACTGTTTTAATTATAGTTGTTGCATTGGGCTTATCAGTGTGGGAAGAGGGAGCATTTGAGCCCTACAGGGAAGTGGGATATGGACAAGATGACCCTCTTCCAGCATATGCCTGTTTGGACTGCAACCTAGTGACTGTGTGATCCCAACAGCTGTCATGGAGATGGGGCTGGACTCAGTAAAGCCCTGCAGTGTCATAGCTAGTGCTAGGGTGGAATGCCCCATGAGGTGGTCTCTTAATCTCCTCGGCCTCCACTTTCCAATATGTGGGTATAGTAATACCTGTTCTGCCCAACTTGAGAAGAAAAATGTCATAGTGCGTAACAGCGTATTACTGTGTTCAGAGGACAGACTCTCAAGAGATCCAGACTCCTTAGGTTCAAATCCTGGCTCTTTAACTCACGGTTGCGACAATAGGTAGGCCACTTACGCTTTCTGTGGAAATGACTTTAATGACATTAACTACTTCATAGGGTTGTGGGGAAGATTTAATTAGTCTATATAAGTGCTTTAGAACAATATTGCTGTGTGTTAACTATTGTTGTTACTAGTTTTAAAAAATATTATTACGTTAAGAGATGAGATTTTTATAAACTTTCATCGGTTGAAAACAGTAGTGGGCAAGCAAAGGGTTCTCATGCAGTAATTGTTAGCAGAGGAGTTGTTCTAATGTCTGGCTTGTGAATGGGCCCTGCTGTGAGAAGAAGCTAGTATCCCCTAGAAGGGCAGACCTAGAGCCTCTGATGTTGTAATTTATTCATAGAGTGATATGCACACTCTGTTCATAGAGTGATATGCACAGAGGAAGCTCCAAACCAAGGCCTTCTCGATTTTGCTTTCAGGTATTTTCACATGAACCATCCTAGGAGATGAATATCTTCATAATCTTCCAGAAAATGTTTCACGGACTTCCATTTTGGTTTTTATTGTTTGACAGGGTTTGTTCTATCTTGCCTTTCTAATTGTTACTAGGATTCTTGATAAGCATTTTGGTGATGAAAATTCTAACTCTAACAGCTAAATGATCAAGGTATTATAACTATCTAGCAAACAAGTGGCAGCCTTTGGGTAGACTTCCTCTTTCGGCTGAACTCAGTGAAAGTTTCTACTATTGCTGTTTATTTCTAAGCAATCTCTTTTG
The DNA here is from genome assembly GCA_007570785.1 of Antilocapra americana. NCBI lineage: Eukaryota > Metazoa > Chordata > Mammalia > Artiodactyla > Antilocapridae > Antilocapra > Antilocapra americana. Next base: position 1,502,390 of record ML661955.1, read on the forward strand.
GGAGGGAATTAGGATGGTGAAGTGCCTTTTTACTACAGGAATAAGAATTCAAGAATTTGAGAATTATTATTTATATATATATAAAATTAACTTTTCATTTTCTTTACTTTGATATCCCCCCTACTCTACAAGCTCTATTCATGGTCTACTCCCCATCTTTGTGTGAGCCCCTTGAAGTTAGTTAGAGATTGCTGCTGCTGCTGAGTCGCTTCAGTCGTGTCCGACTCTGTGCGACCCCATAGACGGCAGCCCACCAGGCTCCCCCGTCCCTGGGATTCTTAAGAACACTGGAGTGGGTTGCCATTTCCTTCTCCAATGCAGAAAAGTGAAAAGTGAAAGTGAAGTCACTCAGTCATGTCTGATTCTTAGTGTCCGCGTGGACTGCAGCCTACCAGGCTTCTCCATCCATCGGATTTTCCAGGCAAGAGTACTAGAATGGGTTGCTATTGTCTTCTCCGTTATTTAGAGATTATGTTTTATTTATTTCTCTATGTTTTCCATTTCCGCCTTTTCTTCTGGATCCTAATACTGCATCTGGTACACATTAGGCTCTCAGATATAGTTTATAGAATGGATATTATTGATGTTTCTGGTTACTTCTTGAAGTGGCCTGTTTTGAAACTTCACGTGAAGGCTTAAGTAATTCATTGATATCATGGTGACCTAGTATCTATTGTCTTCCTGAATATTCGGTGATGAATCCTTACATTGCTTATCTGAAGTATCCAAATACCAAGATTTTTGTGGTACATCATGGATTGGATAGCATAACTTTAATTTTTTTAGTATCATTGGGAAAGGGATGTAGCAGCCTAGAGAGATAGAAGCACAGAGAATTAAGAATGCCATTCAAGACCAGAGAGCAGTTATTATGGGGAGAGACTCTTGTGATGAGCTTTTCTACTTCTATGACCCCAGAAGCCAAAAGATAAAAAGATGACCTGAATTGGATGTTTCTTTAATGTCTAAGGGTTATGATTGGTGACTTATTTCTAATGTGCATTTGCTTTTATTTTTAGCATTGCAATGTCGGGATGGCTATGAGCCCTGTGTAAATGAAGGAATATGTGTTACCTACCACAATGGTACAGGATACTGCAAGTAAGTTTTTCTCTATTTTTTTTTTTTTCATGTTCATATATCTTATTTTTCCTCAGTAGGAAGTTGGGCAAAATTTGGCTCTACTATCCTATACTCAATACTTCTGTGAAATGTTACTGGTTCACTAACTTTTCTGATGTAGTTTTTTGGAAGATGAGGATTTGGATGTCAGATAAATGGTTAATAAGAACTTACTGTCTTACCCTTATCTTTTTCATCATGATAAAGACTTTCAGTGAGTAGGTTATGTGTGTGTGTGTGCTTAGTCGCTTAGTCATGTCTGACTCTTTGTGACCCTTTGGACTGTAAAGGGTCCACCTTTACAGGTCCACCAAGCCCCTCTGTCCATGGGATTTTCCAGGCAAGAGCACTGGAGTGGGTTGCCATTTCCTCCTCCAGAGGATCTTCCTGACCCAAGGATCAAACCCACGTCTCCTGTGTCTCTTGCATTGCAGGTAGATTCTTTACCCACTGAACCATCAGGGAAGCCCAGAGAGTATATTCTTTCACATTTTTCAGTTTAATCATTAAGAAATCTTTCAGTTAAGAAAATTTCAGTTTTCAGAGTAGAATTGATTCTCAATGTGTTAGCTCTGATCTTGCTTTTAAGTCAGACCAAATGTGTGTTAACTTTAATTCTGCCTACTGTAGGTAAATATTATAACCATGTAACACTTTTTTTTCCCCTAATGTAAAATATCCAATTTTGAAGGAGTCTGTGAGAGAAGAAAATGCACACATGCCTATAGGGATGGAGTAGGGAGCAGGGGCTATGGGTGAAGGTCATTATATGGATTTAAAAGAATAAGGGTTAGGGTTAGGAAATGGCAGCCCACTCCAGTATTTCTTTCCTGGAAAATTCCATGGACAGAGGAGCCTGGTGGGCTACAGTTCATGGGATTGCAAAGAGTCGGACATGCTGAGCATGCACACACTAGCCACACTAGAGAAGAATTCGGATGAAGAATAGGACTAGAGAGTATAGACTAGTTCTCAAGAGTGTTTCTTTTCTTCCTGTCTGATCATGAAGTGTAGCCATACTTTTTGTTTGAGGAAGCCTGTGAGGTAATCTTTTAAATTGCTTCTCTAGGTTTCCTATGGATAATTTCCCCACTTATACCTCAATTGAAAATTTTTGATAGGAACATGTATCCATTCTATTTCTTTAATAGAAAATAAGATTTGGTAATATGACATTTATCTTCTTTAATACTGTTTTCGGGGTGTATTTGTTCTTTGCTTTGGTAGAAGTATTTGCTTGATAAGCATTTTAAATCCGACATAGTTTTGTTTCTTTTCTGGATATTTAGCTGAATAACTTAACTGTAATAATTACATTTGTTCCAATCAAGTCTATTCTGACACTGGGATTTAAGTTCTTTAATGTTATGAGCAAGAATTTTTCCAAGTCAGAAAAAATTTTCTTCTCCAAAGTGAAAATATTTTAAGCTGTCATGACAGTAAAGCTTAACAATAGGTTATTTGGATTGGAATAAAGATAACATTGGAAATGAAATTTTTTATGTAGCTGATTATAGGCTGTTCACTTAATTTTTCTAGCTGGGAAAAAAATCCAACCAAAAACATGTGATGTAGTCTCCTCTAAGAATGGAAACACAACCGGAGATAATAAGGAAAGGAACTTAATACACTAGAATTGGCCACTGAAATCTTGTTTAGTCTCTTTTTGGCATCTGGTGTCTTAGTTACTTGCTTCATTCTATTATTTAGCTATTGCATGGTAGTTAACCCATTATATTACGATCATTTGTTGATAATGTTTGTTTCTCCCGCTAGTGTATGAGAGGTCCTGGTCTTGTCCATTTTCAGTCTGGTATGTAGCTAATGCCCAACAATATGTTTCTTGAACCAAAAGATGCCCAATAGGTATTGTCATTCACTTATTTATTTATTGAAGGATAATTGCTTTACAGAATTTTGTTGTTTTCTGTCAAACCTCGACATGAATCAGCCATAGGTGTACATGTGTCCCCTCCTTTTTGAATCTCCCTCCCATTTCCCACCCCATCCCACCCCTCTAGATTGATACAGAGCCCCTGTTTGAGTTTTCTGAACCATACGGCAAATTCCCATTGGCTATCTATTTTACATATGGCAGTGTAAGTTTCCATGTTACTCTTTCCATACATCTCACGTGTTTTTGAATCTATTTGTCTTAAATAAGTAGAGATTGGACCTTTCCTCTGAGAATTTTGTTTGCTTCATATAGTATTCAGGATTTTGGTACCATACAGAGAGGCAATTTAGTTCTATTTAGAGATAATTCAACTTGGTGACTTATGTAGGGAGAATTTCAAATACGTTCCAAGTGTTAGCCTACATATTTGTGGTCTGACATGGGGAGAGAAGATTGTAGAGGAGACTAAACTCTGAGCACATACCGGGAATGGACACTAAGGGTCATTTTGGGAGAGAAAACAGATCTGTGAGTCTCAGGCTCTCCGACCAAGGTGAGAGAGACAAAGTTGCCCCCATTTTTCAGAAGAAGCATTGCTAGGAAACAGGGGACTCACTTTGTGATTGACAAAAATGGAGCTGCCAGAATTCTGTTGCTGAATACTTGCTAATTATCGATGGGGTGGATTGCTTATGGATATAGTTCTAGAAATAGTCCTAGACATCCCTCAAATGACTTCTAACCCTGTTGTGAGGGAAACAACCTTCTAGTGAAAAGCAGAGTAAGGGGAAAAATGGGCAAGGGCATCTTCTGGGGAGACCAATGTGGGTAACAAAGCTTGTAAAAAGTGATTGTTTCTCTACTTCAGTAAAAGTAATATTAGCATCTTCAGGAGTAGAAGAATCAACATAAGTGGACCCAGGAAAAGCAAGACAATATCAGGGATGCCAGGTCACTCATCCTACAGTGGCATGCCAACCAGAATCCACAGAATGTTAAGCAAAATTTAAGTAAAAACAACATTTACTTAGCAGACCTTTCAGTATAGCTTCACCACCTTTCTTTTCTTTCCCTAGGGAAAGAAGTTACTCCAGCTTGCTCAGTAAATATTATTTTCACAAAATGGTATATGAATATTAAAACACTTAGAAGATTTATAAAAATCACATCATATATATAGGACTTAATGGCTGTCTTTTTATTCATGAGATTGCTTAGTGGATTAAGGAAAGAGAGCTGAGGCCAAATTTCTTTTACTAGGGGTGAGTGGGTGGGAGTTAATGGAAAATGTTTTAAAGTAGAAGGCAACTGACTGTCTCTTTAAAGAGCATAATGTTATTGACTTGGCTAAATCATAATGGCTGTTTATGGAAATTATAGAAATCCTTGATAAGATCACATTGACAGATGAGGACAAGTACTTTTAAAGGTTAGTTTTGTACACAGCTCAACTGTTTTTTTCTGTTAAGTATTCTATCAGTCTGTGATTAGATTGGGAGCCAGACAAGAAGAACCTGTGTAATCTTGCATAAAACTCAATTATTGCTCCGAAATAGTTATTGTCAGCTCTTAATAAAGCCCTCTTACTACACAGAGGTAAGACATTTCATTCTCTCCCTTGTCCTACTGGGAGGTGTAAATATATAATTAAGTTTGGCTGTCATTAATCACTTTCAAGTTGTTTTCTCAGGCTTTCAAATATAAACCATTCCAAATCCCGCTTTGATTAAAACTCGTGGGCAACTCAAGTTCACTAGAGTGTTGGGGGTGGGTGAGGTTACAATTTGAAAAGTTCACAAAATTTGTATTTTTAAGGACACATAGTTATTTAAAGTCCTTGTCTGCCAGTTTTTACCATATGGTTGTCTTTGGGTGTGTTTCCATCAACAGCTCTTTCAGTTCCCTTTACTTCATGTTTATGGTAGTTTTTATTGTTTTCTGGATGTTGCAAGTGATGTGTTTTAAAGTTTATCTTCTACTAAAAAATGTTACTGGAAGATCAGCTTGATGCTATGGAGGCTTATATTTAGGTTCTGGTATGGTGGGTCTGTTTTGGTCTTAGTCTGATAGTGTGTCTTAGTCCAGACTTGGAGTCTGTATACAGTCCTTATCCCAAGGTATGACCCTTCAGTGAATTCGGTGGATAGCATGAGGTATTTACCACACACTGGGGTGTATCTCAAGCCCCTCTAATTTGGTAGGACTTGAATTCAAACCTCTGACTCCCCAGAACCATGGTCAGCTTTTCAGCCTTCCAGCTCTTGCTTTCTGTTGTGTTCCTCATATCATCTTGTTGTGGAGTTACATGACATGTTTTGTAGCATGTCTGGTTACAAAACTGGTTCTGTCTGGTCCAGGATTTCTCTTCCTCAGTTTTCAGAGGAATTTTGACACTTCCAGATACCTTTGATTCCTTAGCTCTTATAGGACTTCCATTCACTTGTGTTTCATGAACTGGGGACTACCTTCAGGGAAAAAGATATGTACGTGTAGGTTTCATATATGTAGTTTGTTTTTTCCTTTGAGGCTCATATCCCTTCTAGTTTCTGCCTGCTTTGATTGCTCTCTGGTACCTTTTAATATTTTGTCTGAAGTTTATAATTATTATAAATGAGAGAGTTGATCTAAGTTACTCTGCCATTACTTCATTGAAAGGACTGATGCTGAAGCTGAAGCTTCAGTACTTTGGCCACCTGATGTGAAGGGCTTACTCGTTGGAAATGCCCCTGATGCTGGGAAAGATTGAAGGCAAAAGGAGAAGGGGGCAGCAGAGGATGAGATGGTTACATAGCATTACTGACTCAATTGACATGAATCTGAGCAAACTCTGGGAGATAGTGGAGGACAGGGGACCTTGGCCTGCTGGAATCCATGGGTTGCAAAATGTCAGACACGACTTAGTCACTGAACAATAACTCTGCCATTTTTAACAGTAAAAAATAAAATTTTAAGAGTCAAAGTTTTCTACATACTGCTTAAGAGGTAACTAGCACAGTATTTGTGAAACAATAGAAAGTCACCATGAGTTATATAGCTTCTGTGAATGGTTGATTCCTTTAGCGGAAGAATCTCTATTTTTTGCCAAAGTATCTAAGTAGAAACATTTTAAAGTAAATTATTATAAATAAAAAATGTTATAAAAAATAACTGTCACATTTCACCTAAAATTTATCTATTGATGCTAAGAAACATTAAACAGCTAACAGTTTTCCTTGCCAGGATTAGGAAGTAGTGTTGGTGGTCCGGGCCTCCAAAAGCCATCCAAGAAAACCAGAGCCATTGCCTTCTTCATCCTCTGGAGAGAAGGAAATAGCAACCCACTCCAGTATTCTTGCCAGGATAATCCCATGGATAGAAGAACCTGGTGGGCTACAGTCCATGGTGTTGCAAAGAGTTGGACATGGCTGAGCAACTGGGAATAGAAATACTCAAAATACTCCAGAGCCTGACTTATAGTATAGGATGCATCACCAGTGTGTTGTGGTGGTACTGCCCTAGAAAGGCATTTTCAAAAGTCGTGGCCGACTCAGTGTTTTTCACTTTCAGTCACCTTGCTGGTGCACTCAGTGTTGTTCAGGGGCAGTATCAGATCAAAGAAAGGCACTGGGAAAAATATCAACTATTAAATCGCTTTTTCTTTTCCTGCTGAAACTGGTTTTGCCAGCAAGGTTCCTTCAATCTTGATAAATAATATTTGAAGGCAATAGTTCAAAATTAATACAAAAATTATGATTAAACTATGTACATTTTATTTTATTTTATTTATTTATTTTTTTTTGGCAGAGATAAGAATTTAGTTTATTGTGTGAAATCTAACACTTTAGAAAACTTCTATGTAATTTTGTTATTGTTGTTCTGGAACATAATGGTTTTTTGGTACAGCTTTGTGTATCTTTGAATGTTATAATAACACAGCAGATAGGCAACCATTAAACATGACCACTGGTTACACATACGTGGTTTTAAAAGTTACTTTAGAAGGATTTACTGTGAAAAGCCTCATTCTCCCCATCCCACCTTCTTCTTCCACTGATGTCAATCACTTTTACCTCTGTTTTAAAACTTCCAGTGATAACTAGATGTATGTGTTCAGTTCAGTTCAGTCACTCAGTTGTGTCCAACTCTTTGCGACCCTATGGACTGCGGCACACCAGGCTTCCCTGTCCCTCACCAACTTCTGGAGCTTGTTCAAACTCAGGTCCATCAAGTCAGTGATGCCATCCAACCATCTTATCCTCTGTCATCCCCTTCTCCTCCTGCCTTCAGTCTTTCCCAGCATCAGGGTCTTTTCTGATGAGTCAGTTATTCACATCAGGTGGCCAAAGTATTGGAGTTTCAGCTTCAGCATCAATCCCTCCAATGAACACTCAGGACTGATCTCCTTTAGGATGGACTAGTTGGATCTCTTTGCAGTTCAAGGGACTCTCAAGAGTCTTCTCCAACACCACAGTTCAAAAGCATCAATTCTTCGGTCGGTGCTCAGCTTTGTTTATGGTCCATCTCTCACATCCATACGTGCCCACTGGAAAAACCATAGCTTTGACCTTGGTTGGCAAAGTAATGTCTCTACTTTTTAATATGCTATCTAGGTTGGTCATAGCTTTTCTGCTTGGGAGCAAGAGTCTTTTAATTTCATGGCTGCAGTCACCATCTGCAGTGATTTTGGAGCCCGAGAAAATAAAGTCCATCACTGTTTCCATTGTTTCCCCATCTATCTGCCATGAAGTGATGGGACCAGATGCCATGATCTTGGTTTCTTGAATGTTGAGTTTTAAGCCATCTTTTTCACTCTCCTCTTTCACTTTCATCAAAAGGCTCTTAGTTCCTCTTCACTTTCTGCCATAAGGGTGGTGTCATCTGCATATCTGAGTTTATTGATATTTCTCCCTACAATCTTGATTCTGGCTTGTGCTTCATCCAGCCAGGCATTTCGCATGATGTACTCCGCATAAACGTTAAATAAGCAAGATGACAATATACAATCTTGACTTATTCCTTTCCCAATTTGAAACCAGTCTGTTGTTCCATGTCCAGTTCTTTTTTTTTTTTTTTTTATTATTGTTTTTGCCATACATTGTCATGATATCACCATGCGTTTACATATGCTTCCCCTCCGGGTCCCCCCTCCCTCCTCCCTCCCCCCCCGGGAAATCTCGCTGCACCAGTCCCGAGCATCAATCCTGGGCTGGCGATTGATTAGACACATGACAATTAACATGCTTCAATGCCCTTCTCCCATCTCATCCCACCCTTACCCTCATCCACAAAGTCCACAAGTCTATTCTATACATCTGCGTTCCTTTTGTTGTCTCCCATGTTGGGTTCTCATTACTGTCTTTCTAAATTCCATATATATGTGTTAATATACTGTATTGTTGTTTTTGCTTCTGGCTTACTTCACTCTGGATAATGGGCTCCAGTTTCGTCCATCTGAGCAGAATTGCTTCAAATGAATTTTTTTTTAATGCTGAGTAATATTCCATTGTGTATATATACCACAGCTTTCTTATCCATTCTTCAGTTGATGGGCATCTAGGTTGCTTCCATGTCCTGGCTATTGTAAACAATGCAGCGATGAACATTGGGGTGCACATGGCTCTTTCAATTCTGGTTTCCTCAGTGTATATGCCCAGCAGTGGGATTGCCGGGTCATATGGCAGGTCTATTTGCAGCTTTTTAAGGAACCTCCACACTGTTTTCCATAGTGGCTGTACTAGTTTGCATTCCCACCAACAGTGTAAGAGGGTTCCCAACTATGTACATTTTAAAGAAAAGATGAAATCAGTACTGTTGATTTTTTTTTTTTTTTTTTTTCGCTCCAGGCTCCTGTATGGTTAGTCTGGCATTGGTGAGTAAAGTAACACATTTGAAAGAGCTTTGTTTGGTGACATGGAAAGGACAAGTTTTCATGTCAGATAGACTTGAAGTTCAGTCCTAAGTATTGTCAGTAATTAGATCTTTGGCAAGTTAAAGAGTATTATACTAGCTAACATTTATTGAGCATTTATTGCATACTAGCCTCTGTGCTCGATTAAGCTCTTTACGTGTATTTTTCTAGTCCTCAGGTAAGGTTGACCATGCTCAGTCGCTCAGTTGCATCTGACTCCGCGACCCCATGGGCTGTAGCCCCCTAGTCTTCTCTGTCCATGGAATTCTCCAGGCAAGAATACTGGAGTGGGTTTGCCATTTCGTCTTCCAGGGAATCTTCCAGGCCCAGGGATTGAATCTGCATCTCCTGTGTGTCCTGCATAGGCAGGTGGATTCTTTACCACTGAGTCACCTGGAAAGCCTCCTCATAGAAGGTAGATAATTTTAATATCCCTGTTTTACCAGTGAGTATATGAAAACTCAGAGAGGTTAAATATTTTGCCCAACAACACATAACTCTTAAGTATCTGACCTGAGGTGTGCGCTTTGAAAATGAATCTCAGTTTGCTTATCAGTAAAATGGGACAAAATTATCTATTTTAAAGTGGTAGTTTAAACAGGATTTTCTGAAAAGGCAATGTGGAACATTTGAAAGTGCATGAAAAGTAGCTTTTCAGATCAAGATTATGATTAAAATTCTATATAGTTTCCTTTAATTTTAAAGTAGAGACATAGGTAGGCCTGGGTAGCTCATAATATTGGGTTGGCCAAAATTTTGTTAGGGTTTTTCTGTACCATCTTATGGAAAAACCCATATGAAGTTTTTTGCCAGCTGAATACAAGGGCCAGGCTTGGCTAATGCTGCGTTTCTGAGAAGTGGCCTTGACTGTGAGAGCTCAGTGCAATTAATGCAGATGAAATATGAGAATAGAGCAGTGAAGGTGGGGGTAGAGGATATTGTGTGCTAACATGCTTTTTAGTAGAAAAAATTAAACTTAAAACCTTGAAACTTCTCCCTTTTTTCCTAATGGAAGATGAGCAAGTCCAGACAGATTTTATGCAGCTGTGAAATTGAGACAGGTTAAATTCTACCACTTCTGATAAATGATGCTGCCAGCACAGGGATCACAAATTGTTAAATGCACAGCCTTATACTTGCAGTGTGAGTTATAGACATATAGATGTATGTCTTGTGAGGCTTTCTTTGTTTAGGACTTGGAGTCTGGACCTTTCAACAGAACCATTTCTAAGCTGTTGTTCTTATTAACGTTTATGTCCTTGAAAAAATCCTTTAACAAATATGTTGTGTCCCTGAGGAATTTTTCATAAAGAATGAAAAATTGATTAATAGCTTCTTATCAATATATAACAGCAGAATTCCCATGTTCTGTTCAACTGATCTTTATTCTTTAGGTTAGAAACTTTACAAACTTCAGTATTAGGTGGAGAAGTAGAAAAAGGTGGTTCTTACGCTCTGCTTGTATCCTTTTGCCTGTCTTGGGTCATTGCCAGTAAGTTAAACCAACTAATCTTGGCCTGCAAACCTGGCATAAATAGTTAGGAGTTTAGCTAGGCTTCTTTCAACACAGTCCCCATAATACAGGTTAACTATAATCCTGAGTAAAGTTTCTTTCTCATTGTTCCATTGTGGCATGTCAGCACCATTAATTTCATGTAGTAATTCCTTTATCCCCCTTTTCTTTTGACTAAGCAGGATGAGAAATATTTCTCTTTCATCATCTGGAGTGACTTAATTAAATCCTTCATTTAAAATTTTGGCTCTCTGTCTTTTATCAAGCCTGGCAAGGTTGAATACAAAGGGTTTGAGGAAGTCAGAATGTGATAAAAATGTAATTATCTAAAAATTTCCAAGTACTTTTTTCTCTGTTAAACTAGCTTAAATGTGTGGGAGTGATGACGCTTTTCATTAAGCTTCCTTCTCAGCATCCTGAGCTAGGAGTTTTGTAGCTAGAAATGGAGTTTAGTGTTTCCTCCATCCCCATACCCTCGTTGTGTGAGTGTGTGTGTGTGTGGGTGTGTGTGTTTGTGTATGTGTATTATGTGTTTTGTTTTCATAGCTTTTTAGTTGTGTTTTGTTTTGCATCTCAGTGTCGTTTACAATTTCCCTGGGGTGTCCCGAAGTTTTCTATACCCTATTCAGTCATTATCGGTAATCTTCACTAGCACTTCATCCTCTGTGTCTGAAGATGTATTACTGACTCTCATACTGATGCCTTCAGTCTTCTCTTATTAATGCAGTTACCTTCTGTTTAAAATGTTCTTCTCCTAAACAGTCTTCTACTTGGATGCAAATGAAAAGGCCTTAATGGAAAGAAAGTGAAAGCAAAGACTAATAAAGGTGTTATTTAAATAACAGGTGGCATTACTTAGGATACATATCCAACGGGAACGTTATATCCATTTTTTTTCTTTATATAAGTTTGAGGAGAAAGTAGGTGTTAATGAGAAAAGAGGCTGATTAAACCTTCTGTAGACTAGTAGCATTTAGGGCACAGATCTGTGTGGGTTCAGGCTACTCTCCAGCAGGTACTGTATGTATAGTTCTGTATCCTCAACACTGACAGTCAGACTCTAAGATACTTTAGGATCATCACTGTTTGTCTTAGTCAACTCAGGCTGCTGTAGCAAACTACCAAAGCCCAGGTGGTTTAGGCAACAGACATTTATTTCTCATAGTTCTGGAGGCTGGGAAGTCCACGATCAAGGTGCTGGCTTCCTCAATTCCCTGTGAGGACTTTCTTCCTGCTTTGTAGCCAGCCAGCTTCTCACTATATCCTCACATGGTGGGAAGATAAAGTTTGGGTCCCTTCCACTCTTTTTCAGGGTACTAATCCCCTCATGAGGACCTCACCCTCTTGACTTCATCTGCTGAGTTATTTCCCAAAGTCCCCAGTTTCAAATAATATCACATTGGAGATGAGGGTTTCAATATAAGGATTTTGAAGGGGTGCACTCAGTCCATAGCCCTCTTCAAAGGAAAGTTTTATTTTCATCAAACTGGTGTTTATTGAACTGGCTACTGTGATTAAGCACTGTGCAGGGTATTGTGATCAAACATAAAGGCTGAGGAGGCCTGTGCTGTCTAACTTTCTTATTCACAAGTATCTATACCTCAGGAGTGCCTGCTAATGAATATTGTGTTTCTCTTGCATAAGACATGATGGCAGTTCTCTGATGATGTCTTGCCATCTTACTGGGGAGATGAGGCATACGCATGCATATGTATATATGTACACATACATATATTATATATAATATATGTATGTATATGAACTATGGAGATTGAGACAAGGGGATGACTGCTATGGGATGGAAGACTAAAATCAGAGAATTTTTTGTGTTCACTCGTAATCTGAGAATAAGTCTGAGAATATTGACTGTGTCTTAGGAAATGGATAGGCAGAGGTTGGAAGTAGAGAGACTGAGGCGACTAGACAAGGCTATGATTAACTGAAATAATCATTACCAATATTGTCACTGTTTTTTCCTTAATGACATAGTTTTAAAACTTTTTTTTTTTTTAACATCGTGGGTGTTCTCTGTCTGTACTTCAGTTTGTGTGAGGTTTTGCTCAACTAGCTTGTGGATTTTTAATCTGTTTCACAATGACAACTAACTGATTTGAAAATCATTCCTTTAGCACACGTTGGCTTGAATGCCTGAGATAGGCTGTCTGCATTAAGGGATGAGGGGGGAGACCAGGGACAAAGAAGAGGGGGCAGCTGGAAGCAATCATCTCTCCTTCCCTCTGCCTTTTGGCCTTGACTGTTGAGTTTTGTGCTGCTTCCAGAACAGAGTGGCCAGGTAGGCTTGTGGACATTGTTTACAGGGAAACACAGAATTCAAAATCTCTGAGGCAAGAAAAAAAAGGGTTGGGTTAGGAGGAGTGATGGAAAAACAGATGTCAGGAGCAGGATCAGTCTTCATATAAGGCATAGTACGTTCTTGATCTGAGGCATCCCAACCTCAGATCTCTTCTGTCCAGCATATCATTGTCCTCATCCAGTTCATTTCAGAGATCCAGAGTAAGCAAGCATCTGTTAGACACATCTCTCGTTACCCCAAATTAGCTCATGTCCTTTTCTGCTTGTTTCCTCTGATTATATAGTACGTATCCAAACCCTCAATTATATAGAATAAACCAGGGATGCCTATTCTGTGTGGAAAACATTTGATAGTGGTTATGATTCCTTTGCCTAGACCATGGCAGCGACTTGGCCACTTAACTGCCTGTCCCTTTAAAATTTTGAAATGCTGGTGGTTATTGTGTAAGCCAGAGACATCTCTTTAAGGAATTATTTTACTGGGCAACTTGCCCCTTCTGAAATCTCATTCAGCCTGAAAAGTACCTCAGGAACCTTTTTGACTTTAATTTTCTTCTTAGCTGCATTTGTAAATAATATTGGTGGTGTTTTATTCTCTGTTTCATATTGTTAAAACTCATGGCCTTGAATTTCTGGGTCTCTCTTAAAAAATGGACAGAACTTGATTACTAGTGAAAAGCTGACTCATTTCCTCCTAGGCAAAGGCTGACACTGACAATCAGAGTTTATAATTAGTTTTTAGAGAAGCATACTCTCTAATTATGGGACATCACCTATTCTTTCCTAAATTTTATAAAAATTAATGAGAGCATTATGAGCAGGGGAAATGAGTAAGATAGGTACTTATGCTGTGTTGAGATGATGTATGAAAATTATGTCTGGAAAAAGGTCCTACATGAATTTAAGTAAGTGGTTGATTCTCTGCAAGCTTAAATTTGGTGCATCTCTTCCCAGACACACACAGTCATTTTTAGTGTGTGTGTGATTTGTGTGATTTGTCAGTGGATCAGAGTCCATAAAGGGAGAGACTGCAGTGTCTACCACTATTCTGTGCTGAGGAAAACAGGCTTTCATGTTGGCCATATGACTTGGGGAAGGGGCCTTTCTTTCCCTTTTAGGCTCACGGTTCCTCTTTATTCTTCATATCTTGCTTAAATATATCACTCTTTCTCTTTTGCTTATTCTTTGCTTCCTTATGCTTTTTGCAAGGGGTTAGCCGAAAGTGTGGGTTGTGCAGCAGTTCCTTTATACAAGTGTGTATTGAATTGTCTGTGTGCTTAGAAGGATGAGAGTTAGGTAGCATAAGGAATGTAAAAGAAGAGACACAGGCACAGTTCTTGCCTCAGGGAGTCCCTGCTTAGAGTGGGTTGATGGTCAAGACATACACAACCACTGACCCCAAGCATTACCATCAACAAGCATCATTGCATTCTCGGGCAGTATTCCTGAAGAAATTCAAAAGCCAAAATTGTAGAGTCATCAAACTCAGGAGGTGGAAAGGATTTTATTGAGCACCTTTCCCACTCATCTTGTTTTATAAGATGAGGAACCCAAGACTTAACATGGCCGAGTGACTTATCCTGTATTACATAACTGATTGGAATGTAGAGTGGGACTAAAAGCTGTTCCTCAGCCCCCATTAGGTGACCTAAAGATTAGGCACTATTTCTTTTCATTCTTGGTACCAACTCTCAAGGGACTGCTGTTCAGGGTGAAAACAGAAGGGGAAGAGAGGAAAAAGCAGAATTAAAAACAAACAACTTAGGGCTTTTATGAGGCAGTTTGAAAGACCAAGAATTTTAACTCTAGCTACAAATTTTATTTTTTAATATTCCACGAAACAAAACAATGTGGAAATTCTTTTGAGTTCCTCCTAAAGTAGGTCTTTAATCCTCCTAAAGGATATTAATATCCGTGGGGGCTGTAGAACATACCTAAATGGAATCATACAATTTTAGAGTTAAAGGCAATATTAGAAGTTATTTGGCTTAGCATCTTGTTTTAATACATGAGGAGACTGAGGCTCAGAGAAGTAAAGTGGCTTTTTCAAGATTCACACCTCGTGGAAGAACGAGGGCTTGATCTAGAGGAAAGGTCTGTGGGGAGCCACTCAATCAAACGCTCTGAGAACATGCTCAAGTGTCCAGTGAGAGTTTTTATAAAATAATATACTAGCTACATTTTTATTCTCATTCAGATAAGAAACAGACTCATTACAGATCTGCCTACCTACCTACCTATCTGTCTTCAAGTATACCCTGAGTATGTCTCACCTACCAGTAGACATGGGTTTTTAAAGCAGAATGATACAGGAGAATGTAGCCACGTCAGGTGTGGCTTTGCCTTGCCTCCGTTTGGTAAGTGAAGTGCCTCTCAGGATGCATTTATCTTCATTTTGTGTGAACTTGAATGTGTACTTTGAGGATTCTTGTTTGGTATTCAGTTTATTTGGTTTGGAAGGTCACAAATCACTGTAATATCTTTAGCTTAAAAAACAAATTTTTTTGACCCTTTGGGCCTGATCCCATCTTTTAAGGGAAGTAGTAGTTTTTGACTTGAGTCACCACATTAAGTTTGTATGCTCTAATTCTTTTCCTTAATGTCTGTTCTTTTTATTATTATTGGTTCTAATTATGCAGAGGTATAACAATTGACAGTGATGATTCTCTGATGATTGGGTTGCCTTTCTGAAATTAAACATGGTTCTTAACAAGTGCTCCTAAAGTGGCTGACTTCTAATAAAAAAAGTTAACCTAAATTGCGAGCACATGTTTTGAAGGTGTTTTTAACCTGAGTTCAGTTCAGTCCCTTAGTCGTGTCTGATTCTGTGACCCCATGGACTGCAGCACGCCAGGCTTCCCTGTCCATCACCAACTCCCAAAGCTTGCTCAAACTCATGTCCATCGAGTCGGTGATGCCATCCAACCATCTCATCCTGTCGTCCCCTTCTCCTCCTGCCTTCAATCTTTCCCAGCATCAGGGTCTTTTCCAAGGAGTCAGTTCTTCGCATCAGGTGGCCAATGTATTGGAGCTGCAGCTTCAGCATCAGTCCTTTGAATGAATATTCAGGACTGATTTCCTTTAGGGTGGACTGGTTTGATATTGCAGTCCAAGGGATTCTCTTATGTACACTTTAATGCTGTCTGGCCTTAAAGCAGGGATCAGTGAACTTTTTTCTTAAGGTGCCAGATGATAAAGGTTTTAAGCTTTTCTGGCCAAGAAGCAAATTAAGGATATGATGTACTTACCTATATACCTCTTTAAAACATAACCACTGAAACATGTAAAAGCCAGTTTTAGCCCCTGGGCTGGAGGTACAAAACAGGTGGCCTGTAGATTTTGCCCAGGGCAGTATTTGCTGACCTTTATCTTAGAGTATAGTAGCCATTTGAAATGCTTCATGTCCTTGGATGGCATGAGATACAGAAGAACCATTCTTTGTGCTAAGGTTTTTTTTTTTTAAATATACAAAAGGAATTCTTAAAGCAGCTATGCTGAAATTAGAACAAAGAATTATATCTGAATCTTCCTATATCAGTTTTTAGTTGATGTGACTTTTCTAGTTGAGATGATCTATCAACTTGGAGGTCTGCACCAAAGCCAAGATCCTATTCAATAAAAAATGTTTTTAAAAAATAAATAAAAAATCACATTTTTTTCTTTGACAGTAACTGTTCTCTTATTGTCATAAAAGTAATAAGTGTTGTGAGATGTCATTAACTTTATGAAAGTTATCTTTTGTGTGGAAAATTTTGGGGGTGATTATTGTGATGGTGATGATTTTAATAATTATCTTTGTTCTCAAAAGCTTACAATCTAGAGTAAAACAGATAACAAACCAAATCCAGTCCCAGCTCTGTAGTTGTTGATAGAGCATGCTTCCAAGTATAGACACTACTAGGCTAAGACTTTCATATGTACTACCAGCATCAGCCATGTAGTGAGGGATTGAAGGTTTTGCTGTTTTTGTTATAAAAATGCAAGAGTACATAAAATAATGAAAGCACTGTATTTTTAAAAGAAATAATCTTTATGGTATCTGGATGTATGGTATATAAATCTTCTCATTAGACTACTGTTTAGCTTTGCAAGATTTCCACTTTATCCCTATGGAAGCATAAACTTTAATTTCATACAGCAGATCAAGCATAGGTGAAGGAAATTCCAAAGCTGAGGAACAGTTTTTTATGTCATGTGAGTTTGAATATATGCAAATATAGGTAGCATTTGTAGGAAACTTTTCTGTTTAATTCAACCTACATTTATGAGTGTTATGAGTGCCAGATACTAAGCTAAAAATCACTTTATTTGGATATGCTATCTCAGTGTTTCTCAACCTTTTTATCTTTATCACCCCCTTGCCCCACAGGAGCATTTTTAGAGTTTTTTCCCCCTAATCTCTCTACCCCAACCCCATGCAATTTTAATACCATAGATATATTGTATATCAGTTTATCTATCATAGCCCTTTGGAAGACCATTATAATATCTAAGGTTTTTTGTTTTTTACCCCCAAGAACCATTATTTTTATGCTGTGGATCACAGCCCTATCTTTTATGGGAACTAGTGGTTTTGGTCTTGAAGTAGGATTCAAGGCACTGTTATTTATTTTCTCATGTTGTCCATTATTTTTATTACCTGTGGTTCTAGTCTAAGTAAGGCCATTTAAATGGGATTTTATAGTGTTGCAGGGCATTTTGAAATTATATTTTTCTATATATTATATATATATTTCAATATATTATTCATTGAATGGTCTTGCATACCTATACATGTGATTATTACATTTTTTGGGAGAATGATGTATTCAGAATCTACAAAGAAATATTTTTTATTTCTCTCCAAACTTATCTCTCAAAGTTTGAAAAAATGCAGGTTTTTCTCCTGCCTACTCTCGCATTCAGGTTTGGTTTGATATGATTTGAGTACAGTTATTTTTCAACTAGGAATCCTTTTAGGCTGAACCATAAGCTTTTGGAACTTTCTGCCTTCAGATATTTTTTGGACTTCAGAATTTTACAGGTGGTCATTTCCTCATGTTAGAGAACAGAAAGCAAACACAGTTGTTTTCTCTGAAATTTTGTTTAATTTTTGCTGCTCAGTGTCTGAATAATCTCGCAGTTTGTGCTATTGAGGTCACTTTGTAGGATGTTCTATCACTCAGGATCCTGGTGGTTCATGTAGTCAGTGTTTTATTAAAGATTAATAAAAGTACAAGAGAAAATGCAGACTCTGTGTGTGTGAGAGAGAGGGGAGGGGAGAAAGTATGATTTAAAAAGTCTACTCCATATAGGTTTGGCTGACTTGCTTTGAATGATTTAGAGGTAAGTGAAGATTAAAAAGTCCTGTCTATATCAGGATCTTAATTAGTATTGATAGTCCTTTGGGTAAATAGCTCAACCTAGCGGTTCCCAAACGTTAAGTATAATTAAAGTCTTTTAAAGGTGTAAGGATTCCAGAGACCCTTGAATTTTGCCTTTTGGCTTTGGTTAAGAATATGAGCATTGAATAGTTGAATGTCTTCTGTACGCCAGTTCCTGTATTAGGCACCATGAGTACAGTGATAATAATTCTCTGTCTCTTGGGGAAGAAACAAATAATCATAATATAATGAATGATATATGTTAGGATTATGGGAATATGCAGCAGGGGGCATCAAGCCTATTTCTCAAAGGAAATAAAATCTGAGCTGAAGCTTAAAGGAATTTTAGGTCTTAACTATGAGAAGAGGGTGGGGAAAAGTGTTTGGACTGAATGAATAGCACATACAGAGTTTTGGAGGTGCATTAGAACATGTTCTAGGAACTAAAGAAACTGAGCCTAGCGAGGGTGTAAGGAGTGAAGGGGTGATGGTCTCAAGATGAAGCCAGTTCTCAGTCTCTTGTTTGTATACAGTGCATAATGTCAAAATCTACTGAGAATTCAGTAACCCTTGATAATATCTCCACATTTTAATAACTGTAACAGCATTTACAGTCCATTTCATATGGACAGGACATTATTTAATAGTCTAGAGAGTGATTTATAAGCATTTGCAAACTCCTTGCAGTAACTATACAATGTTTGGGAACAACTGGCTTAACTCATTTGTTTTTGCCTGTTACTCTGAAGGGTGCTTTTTGTAAACTCATGTGTTTAGAAGATGTTTGCCATATTTTAATCACAAGTAGATGCTTTCTCAGGGTCCACTCAGTGAAATCTGGTAAAGGTACAGATTGTATGTTAGAAGAAAGGAAAGACCACCTTCTGTTATGGCAGCAACAGAAGTCTTCCAATGCTGTTTGTGTGCTCTTGTCCACTCTTTCAAGTGATGACTGAAGAGGCTAGGCACTCAGTTCAGCTTTTGAGCTCTGATAAATGAGCCCAGACTATAAACTGGAAGATAAGGATGTTTGCAAATTCTTGTGTAAATAAAGCATGGTTTCCCATTGCAGTGGTTACTGATTTCATAGTTTCTGATAAAGATGAACAGTGCTATGAATTAAGTTTTGAAGTGTATACCACCGCAGCTTCTTTCTGGTTTGGATTTATTAAAATCAGTGTGTGTTTATTGCTTTATTCATAGGGCGGGTAGTGTTGAAAAACCTAAATGCATGGAAACCAAGTGAGGTGGAGCTTCAGAAGATAATTCCCAGCCTCACAGTTCCCCGTGAAATTCTTTTCCTGTGGGAAACTTTTAATTTGGAAGCATTCAGCCTAATGTGGGAACCAAGATTAACATTTTCTGAAATACTACAAGAAAAGCAGAAATGTTCTGCTCAGGAAGCTGAATTTACATAGTAGAAAAATGGGCTGTCCTACAGTATTTGGTTGTCTTTATTAGTTGTGGTAAAAAAAAAAAGTTGTGCGTGTGTGTGTGTGTGTGTGTGTGTGTGTGTGTGTGTGTGAGAGAGAGAGAGAGAGAGAGAGAGAGAAAGAGGAGGGAGAAATTGATTGTATATTGGTCTTTGTTTCCTTTACATCAAACCAGCAAAGCCCTGCAAAGTGTGTTTACCACAGACAGCCCAGCACTGGGTCCTAACTCTGCACACGAATACTTTTTTTTAGTTTTTCCTTCTTGCTGAATAAGCTATAGTATTTCCTTTTTTTTTTTTTTTTTTAATTTTCTCTTTCTTTTTTGGGGAAGGGAGGTGAGAAGGGGAGTGGGAATGGCAAGAAGTCAACATTACCGAACTCTTCCCTTTTTCCCTCTTGACCAGGAAGTTAGCAAGACGTCTTCCTGTACCCTTTTTTTTTTTTAAAGTCAGTAATTAGCATAACCCAGTGGTTACCTTTACACAGAGTTACAGAATCAAAACGTTGACAGCCTGATGAGATATTCAGCTGGAGGTACTGAGAGGAGAGTGACAGTGGGGTTGGACTAGTAGGTTGGGCCGCTTGAATTCCAGTCCGAGAGTTTAGACTTGATTCTGGAGACTCTTTGGCATCTAGGAGTTTGTAAGCCAGAGCCTTGGGAATTAAGCATTATATAGGAACTTTAACTGGTTACAGTTAGCTTTGGCTGTTAGCAATCATTTTTATCTACTTTAACAGGGGCCAGGGGGTGGGGAGGGGGCAGGAAACTAAGCTGGCATTATGGTCACAGGGAAAGAACAGACTGATTTGGGACCTTTTCAGACTGCAGACCTTTGTTACTGACCAATGCTTAATTTGGTTTCTGGGTTTTGTAATTTTTTTCCCTCTGCCCTTACCTCATTTACCTTAACAACAGCTTCCCCCTCTCGAGCTCAGCTAGGGCAGGCTGCCACTGCGGATTGGGGGGCCGAGAGGCCTAGAGCAAGAAGAAAGTGGGTTGAAAGCAGAGTTCTGTTTAAAGAATTTTCTGCTGGAAACCAGCCCAGAGGGAGTAAAGAGGAGCTTTAATGAGGAGCAGCTGCAGGGCCGACGCAACCCACATGAGACATTTTCCCCCCTCCGTTCCACATTCTGTGTAGTTTTTAAAAAATCATGATTTTGAAATAGCTGTTTTATAAAGCACGCCTCTCTTTTTCTTCTTCTCCTATGTGGTGGTGTTTTGCTTTGTTGTTTTATTTTTTTAATGACCAAATCCTCACTAAAAAAAAGCTGAAGGCAGAGCTGCAGAGCAGCCCTGGGTGCCATTTGGGCTCACCCTGCTGGTACAGAACAGTCGGTGGAGAAAACAAGGAGAGAGAACATTGGCTTTTATTTGGAAAAGGGGCTTATTTCCTGCTCAGACTTTGGTCATCTTGGAGCTGACACAAGCTACTACAGTATTTTCAGCTTTTCTCTAGACGAGTGGCTATTCACTTAGGAAACTTGAAAGAACAAATTTTTCTGTCCTGTATTACTAGGGAGACTGATCCTGAATCACAGCCATTGCTAGATAGACTGGAATTGCTATTCAAATCCCAGCTTCGTTGAAATCTGTAAAGTGGCTACATGTAAACGAATCCAGGCTGCTGGTGACATGTGAGAGTTGGGGTCTGGTTTTCATCTGTTTTATTGAGAGGGGACTTATGGGTATCCATTCAGTTGGAATGTTTGCTTGTTTCGTTAGGAGGAATCCCCTGTTTTTCTCTCTCTTTTTTCCCCTTCATTCTTTACCTTCACTTCATTCTCCATATGTGTGTTTGAATAGTAACAATGAAAGAGTGGACCTCTTCGTGTCAGAAATGGCAGACTTTTTCAGAAAAATACGTGACTGTATGGAGCTGATAAGGTGTTCAGATTAGTTTATGGAATTGTTGTACAGGGAAAAAGCCCCCTCCTACAAAACTTTCCCTGTACTCAAAGCATCCTCTGTGAACTATGTTCTTTCAGAGATCCAAAGCCAGAGAAGGGAAGAGACTAGGAGGAAGTCACTGAGAAAACTACTTAAATAAGTTATAAATTTCCTCCAGAGGAGGGCATTCACATAGTTTCAGGAACCAAAGGCAGTTTTTAGAGGTTTTTTTTTTTTTTGGTTATATTTTTAGAAGATTTTTTACATATACTTTTAGTTCAAGATGTAGGCTATTTTCCAAAAATGGTACTGGCGTAACTTAATAGAACTATAGATTTGTAAGGGAACTTGAATGATAAAGTCAGCTTGAGCCATCTCTAGAAGAGAGCTATTTAATCTCTTGTTTTCAGCAGAGAGTCCAAGTTCCCACTGAGACTAACAGGGCCTATGGTGTATTCCTATTACAGTTGAACATGGATTTGCAAAGTTGAAAGGTCTCCTGTTTTAGGAGATGGGGTCCTTTATTTCTGGCTGTCTCACTTACCCATCTCTCCCCTTTCTTCCTATGTCCATAATTTCTTCATGTGTCCATAATTCATCCCTGGGATGTGAGGGTCGATCTTGTACCCCAGGATAATTTTTTTGGTTGCCTTGCCTTGTGTTCTGCCAGGCAGAGCCCCACATGAGATTGAGAGGGGATTTTGCAACATAGGTGGTCATGATGTTCAAGCCACCCGCTCCAGGGTCTGAAGGCTTGCTCTTCCCCACAAAAATATCAGTTTGAGAGAGACACAGGGAAGACCTCACTATGTCTTAATGAAGAAGAGCCATATTGATAGAAATAATGTAGTATATAATATGGAATACAACTACTGTTAGATCAGAGATGGGCGAGATGGTTTGGAGAAAGCTTAATAAAGGATATAGGTTTTGAACAGATCTTTGACACAAGGATAGAAGAAAGGAAAATAAATTAGAGACATATCAGATGGTAAAATGTGGTACTTCTCACTGGAGATTAGATAGAAGATTTTTATATAAGGAACAGTAGACCTGAGTGTGGAAATAATCTGGAGTGCTTAAGTTATGGGTCACTAAGGAGTAAGTGGATGATAGGAGTGGGGAAGACAAATAGGTCATAAGAAGGGCTGGGCACTGAAACTAGCTTCTGAGCAGAAACATGACATGATCAAAATTATACTTGAGAAGGATCATTCTTTATGTAGTGTGCTTACTTTCAGGGAGCAGTTTTCTCCCTGAATTTAATGAAGAGGTGTAGACAGGATGCTGGTGTAATTGAGATAATAGAGCTGACTGAATAGGAGCCAATCTTGGGGTAAGACTTCATAGAATACTTTCAGTTAAGTGATGCTTTATATTTTGATAAAGACTAGGTAAAGATAGAAATCCAGTTGTAGGTGATCCAAAACTAGGGGAAATTTCTGGATTTACAGACAAACTTGTGGCAGGTCAGTTTGGTGTCCTTATCAGTACAACAGAGGTTCAGATCAATTGACTTCTGAGATTTGGTGCAGTGTTGAAATCCTGTGATTATATGAATAAAGTGTAAAGTTATCTAAATAAAGGAAATTTGGGGTAAAGATTCAGCATGTTGAATTGAAAAGAAAGAAATTACAGGACCAATTATTGCATTCAAAAAACATGGTATACTAATATAGGGTGGGTTGAATATGGCATAAAAATAGTCCATGTGGAAAAAAAAAAGTGTGGACTTTTTAACTGAATCTGGATTTTGTAACTTTTATAAAAGTGAACACAGCTTTAAGCAGCAATAGTAGAAACAATAGTGTCCAATTCTATGCTGTAGTGGTAAGAACATATGTATTATGTGGTTTTTTTTTTTTTTTTTTTCCATTTTGGGTCCTACCTTTTACAGAGGTTTTTGACGAACTAGAATCATCTAGTTAGGGGTAGGAAGATAGCCCAGTTTTGCAGTATGTGGGCTCTGGTATCATACTGGATTTGAAGTCTGCCTCTAGTATCTACTAGCTCTGAAATCTTCATCTTTCTAAGCTTCAAGGCCCTCACATACAGAATAGACATAATGATATAGCATAATTAGAGAGAGTAATAAAAACAAAATGCTTAGCAAATATATAATACATAGTAAGTTCTTAAAAAATGTTGATCACTCTTATTATTATTCCTATCGTTATCTGAAGCATAGGAGAGCCACTAAAATGGTGAAGAAGTCTGGAATAGTCCAAAGCATTGAATCCTAAGAAAACAAAGAGAAAACAAAATAATTACCTGTAAGTTCTTGAAGGTCCACATGTAAAAGAAGCTTGTTTCTTTTTGTTCTAGAGGACAGGCATAGCAAACAAATGGAAATTATAGGGAGGCA
Organism: Antilocapra americana; assembly: GCA_007570785.1. Classification (NCBI taxonomy): domain Eukaryota; kingdom Metazoa; phylum Chordata; class Mammalia; order Artiodactyla; family Antilocapridae; genus Antilocapra; species Antilocapra americana. Next base: position 1,526,171 of record ML661955.1, read on the forward strand.
GAATTATTTTTTTAAATAAGATATAACTCATATACTAACATTTTTTCAATTAAAATTTTTTTTGAAGTATATAGTTGATTTACAATGTTGTGTTAGTTTCTGGTGTACAGCAAAGTGATTCAGTTATATATATATATATATATATATATATATATATTTTACCTTGTGGTTTGTTATAGTCTATTGAGTATAGTTCCTTGTACTACACAGTAGGACCTATTATTTATCTATTTTTATATATAGTTGTTTGTATCTAGGAACTCTATACTCTTAATTTATCCTTTCCCCACTCTCTTTCCCTTTTCATTTGTTTTCTACATCTGTGAGTCTGTTTCTGTTTTGTAAGTAAGTTCATTTGTATCATATAATAGATTCCACATATAAGTGATATCATATGGTATTTGTCTTTCTCAGACTTCACTCAGTATGACAGTCTCTAGGTCCATTGATGTTCCTGCAAATGGCATTATTTCATTCTCTTTTTTGCGTAACATTCCATCATGTATGTATATATACCACATCTTCTTTATCCATTCATCTGTTGGTGGACATTTAGGTTGCTTTGATGTCTTGCTATTGTAAATAGTGCTGCTGTGAACACAGAGGTACTTGTCTGGATATATGCCAAGGAGTGGGATTGCTGGATCATATTGCTCATCATATTGCTCTATTGTTAGTTTTTTAAGGAACTTCCATACTGTTTTCCATAATGGTTGTGCCAATTTACATTCCCACCAATAGTAATTCATATACTATTAAATTGACCCTTTTGAAATATATAATTCAGTGGTTTTTAGTATATCTATAGCTAAGTATAACTATCAGTATTATATAATTCCAAAATATTTACATTACCTTCCAGAGACTCCCTATTCTTTAGCAGTCCTCTCCAGTTCCCCTCTTCCCAGCTTCTGGTGACACTTATCTCCTTTCTATCTCTATAGATTTGTCTGTTGTGACCTTTCACAAAAATGAAATTATACAATATGTGGCCTTTTGTGTCTAGCTTCTTTCACTTAGCATGATATTTTCAAGGTTTGATATGTATCACAGAGTCTATCAAATCTTCATTCCTTTTTATGGCAAATAATATTTCATTGTATGGATATACTACATTTTATTTACCCATTCATCAGCTATGGATGTTTGAGTTGTTTCTACTTTTTGTTATTATAGTTAATGCTACTATAAACATTCTTCACAAATTTTTGTGTTGATTTTCATTTTATTCTTCTTGATATATACATACCTAGGAAGGAAGGCAGAATTTGAAGGCATCAGAAAGACTGCTGGACAATGAAATCTACCCACACTGAAAACAATTCTGTTGTTCAAGTAGTGAGCCAATATTTTATCTTACTTAACAAATGCATGGCATTTTCTATGCACTAGATAACTGTTCTAAGTGCTTTACAGTTATTTAAAACCCTATAAGGTAGACACTGTTATTTTACAACAAGGATGTTTAATAACTTGCTCAGGATCACTCTCAGAGTAAATGGGATTGAAATCCAGGTGATCTAATTCTAGTGTCTGCACTTTTAATAGTAGAAAGAAGATAACTTCAAGTATTTATTAAATTCTGTTTCTTAGACATCATACTTAACTGCTTTTATTCACATAGAAGTTGTGATCATCTTTCAGGGATATTTTAGAAAGAATTATCTCTTTGGGTAGAAATTACATTAGGATGTCTTGGATCCCATGGTTCTCTTATTATTATACAGTGATGGATGGAAGTGGGGGAAAAAGCTGGCAATAAGATGTCTGACCTGCGACTTTTTAATAGATCAGAATTTTTATCAGAAAGGAGACTATGATAAGTACTATAGGAATTCAGTTTAATAAGACTTCAGAACGTAGTCATAAGTTGTGTATAGTGTAAAAGGATTAACCCAAAGTAACTTTTGAGATGGTGATGGAAGCCTTAGAAAAATGGAGAAATCAAAGTTTCATGAAAATATGACTGTACTTTGGAAATGTATAGTTTCAGGTATTGGCAGGATATATTAGGGTAAGTAGATGACTTTTAGTAAACTGAACATATGGATACAAAGGTAGTTGCTTAAAACTAAATGAACAACAACCAAAATAACAAATGCATAAGGGAGGAAAGCAGTCCAACACAGACTTAAACTTCAAGTGGCCATAAATTGATGGGGGGGAAGAAGAAGAGGATTCTACAATCTAAATTAAGAATTTGCCAAGCTTTGAGGTACAGAGGGAGTCATAGAAGCCAAATGTAAACCAGTTAGAGTGACAGAGGTGTGGTCAGCAATGCCTCCTCTAAGAATTTCCTTATGAAGAAATCTCAGGTGAGACCACTGAACTTGACAAGGGGAAAGTCATTGCTCTTAGGACATGGTTTCTGGGCAATGAGAAGAATGTAAGTTTTACTGCAAAGAAACAAATAAGATGGAAAAGAAAGGGAAAATAGCTGCGAAACTGGGCTATATTTATAGAAGTTTGTTTGTGAAGCAAGTATTTGGAAAGAGAAATGAGGCTTAGTGAAAAATATAGATTAAAAGAGACTTGTACATGTTTTAAGGTAAAGGAATAAGCTGATGTCTAGCTATCTAGAATATTTTAAGTAAGAAAGTCTTTATTATTATATCAGCAGTGAGTCTAGTTTCCCGTAAAAATAAGTTGTGTTTCTATAGATGGGTTTCAGGAGAATAAATCAGTTGTACATCCTATCTTAATATTATCTCATTTAGAGTAAGACCCTGACTCCTTTGCAGTGGCCTAAAGTCTCCTTATGATCTGCCTCCTACTTGTAATCTCTTTTCTGCTACTCTTTTCCTTAATCCCTTTGGTGGAACTACAGAAGTCTTCTGGATATTCCTCAACCGTGCTAGGACTGTTCCCTATTTAAGAGCCTTTGTATTTGTTGTTCTCTCTGCCTTTAACATGCTTTCCCTAGATACCTGCATAGCTGTCTCTTCCCTCATTTAGCTCTTGACTCAAAGGTGTCTTTCACTGAGGCCCTCTCTGCTTTTTCCTATTTCTAACTGAAATACCTCATTTATCTACCTCCATTATCCCCAATTCATTCCCTTACTATGCCTCTTTCTTGTTTTATTGTTTTTCATAGCACTTAACTTCATGTAGCAAATTATAGATTTCATTTATTAATTTTGCTTTTTGTCTTCTTCTACTAGAATTTAAACTCTGTGAGTTCAAGAATTTTCCTAGCTCTATGACAGTGCCTGATACTTAATAGGCACTTAGTAACTGTTGCATGAATGAATTGAATGTGATATTCTTTGTGGAAACTGATATGAAAATATTCTTCTTCATCATCAGCATCATTATTAATAAGCATTTGGATGCTATATATATAATTCTGCTGCTGCTAAGTTGCTTCAGCTGTGTCCGACTCTGTGTGACCCCATAGAGGGCAGCCCACCAGGCTCCTCTGTCTCAAGAATACTGTTGCAAGAATACTGGAGTGGGTTGCCATTTTGTCCTCCAATGCATGCATGCATGCTAAGTCACTTCAGTCGTGTCTGACTCTGTGCCACCCCATGGACAGTAGCCCACCAGGCTCCTCTGTCCATGGGATTCTCTAGGCAAGAATAACTGGGTTGCCATTTCCTTCTCCAATATATAGAATTAGGCTTCATATATTCTGTTATTCAGGAGTTGACAAACTTTTTCTGTTAAGCATCAGATATAAATACTTTTTGGAGCCATATGGTTTCATCACAACTACTCCACCCTGTTATTATAATGAAAAAGTAGCCATAGACAATCCCTGTATGAATGAGTATGATTGTGTTCCAATAAAAGTCCATGTGTGGACACTGAAATCTGAATTTTGCATAATTTTAAAATGTCATAAAATATTATATTCTTTTGGTTCCCCCCCCAACCATGAAAAAATGTAACAATCATTTATGGCTCTCAGGCCATAAAAAAAAAAAAAAACAAGAAATGAATAGTGGATCAAAGTAGACTCACAAGCTGTAGTTATCACCTCTATTTTTTTCTGGTTTCTTAAACATATCTTAGTTGAAACATTTTTCCTTTAGTGGTAGGAAGCAACAATGTAGATTAAACCTTAGTAACAGATAATTCACGAATACTTTTGTTTGGCTCCAGAATCTTCCCTGGTGGCTCAGATGGTAAAGAGTCTACCTGCGGTGCAGGATACCCAGGTTCGATCCCTGGGTCAGGAAGATCCCCTAGAGGAGGAAATGGCAACCCACTCCAGTATTTTTGCATGGAAAATCCCATGGACGGAGGAGCCTGGCAGGCTACAGTCTATGGGGGTCACAAAGAGTCGGACACGACTGAGTGGCTTCACTTTACTTTATAATCTTCCATATTGCTTCATTTTTGTTTTCCTGGGAACCTTATACTTTCATTATGTTTATGAAGCTAATATTTAAGTAAATTTGTGTTCTCTGAGCAGATGCCACATGATAGTGTTGGGGAGGTGGTGATGATGGTAGCAAAGCTTGGGCAAAGCCCACCCAGGCTTAAAAGTTTGTCATTATTTGTAAGGTAAATAATTTCCATATGGGAGAATCAGGAGTTGCCAGCCAAGCTTAATGCCCAGAAGACTGTTACTGTGAATGAGAATTGTGTTGCAGTTTTAACACCACCCATAACAGATTTCTTGAATAGGTTGCAAATGCTTTTAATAATATGGTTAATTTTAGCTATACTACATTGGCAATTTTTGATGCTTTACTTAAAAAATAATTAGAAAATAACTTATTCTATTATATAATTAAGCTGTGATTTGAATAAAGCATTATATTTTCCTCAGTTAAGTGCATGGAGAGAAAAAATGTTTTTCATTTGAAAAACTTTTAAAAATATGTGTAAAATTTTTCACATACTTTTTTCAATTTTTACAAGAGCTTCATGATGGAGGTAGCTTTATTAACTATTTAAAATGTGAAAGAGTTGATAGTGAAGTTAAGTAATTTATTCAAGGTCATACCACCAGGACTCCAGATAGGCCTTCTGATGATATGAGGTGAATACTCCTCACTGGAAACTTCAGCCAGTCTTTGGTTTCAGTGCTGTTCCCTTTCCTCACTGCCTCTCATTCCCTAGTTTTACCTGTTCATGAGGATGCTCAGAGCTCTAGCTGCTCCTGGTTCTGCTGATCTTACTATACAGAGCTCTGAGAAAAGATGAAGAGGCTGGGACTAGCTCCATCACTGCCACTGAAGCTACATACTAGTTCTGTTTCCTCTTCCATTCTGTCTTAGTCCCCAAATATCTGGTCCCCCTTCTTTCCTCAAAACTATGAACTCTAAAGACCTTATGTGGTTAACCAGTGGCTGCTAAACATCGTGGACAGGTTGGCAAAGACAAGAAGGAATGAAACAGAACCCCAGGGCTTAAAGTCTGGGTGGCTGGGAGAGTCAAGACACAGTGACTAAGCTTCGGAGGATGCAATAGGAGCTGGTTTTGAGAGGGAGAATTTAGTTTGGTTTAAACGTATTATCTTCAAGGTAATGGTGGAACAGCCTTGTAGTTAGTTTTCTATCCTCCAAAAAGTCAAATGGAGAAATAGGTTGAACCAAGTATCTGGGGCGACAGCCAAATGGCAAAGTTTATAGTTAGAATCAAAGACTTTTTGTTCCTTTTAAATGCTTCTTAGAGATCCTGTTTAAACAACCTCTTCATTATGAAAATAGTGACTTTCTATGCCTTTTTTATGGTGTTTGGAGAAAATTGTTATAAATATTACACACATTTTGGGATAATTGTACATCTTATGAATCAGTGGTGGCATGTAAAAAGATTTCTCAACATAGTATGTGGGAAATGTTGTAGACTGTTGTTCTTGAATTGTTTTCCCTTCTTCACTTTGGTGTTTGTATGGTATCTTACATATTTTTAATGTTATTTTAATGTTATGCTGTGCTTTTTTGGTTAGGAAAACTGCTTGCTACTAATATCTTTGCAGATTTAAGTTTCTGAAAAATCTCTTTGAATTCTTCCCCGTTCCTGTATCTCCTTTTCCTTTGTCACAGTCTCAACCCCTTGAACATGATCCAGAAATCTAGTTATGGATCAGCTGATGTCTCAGTGGAAATAAGAAAAACTTAACTGTTCTTCAGTGCTTAATTGAAGCCACCTGATATTTTATAGATGTTAAATTTGAGAGGATAAGGGGATCAGTCCATGCATTATCATGTGTGTCTTAATTCTATCAATTGACTTGGTCAAAAGGAGAAAGTTACTGAATTTGAAGACAAGTCTCCACCGTGCTGCACAAAAACAGTGCTGTTACAGCGTACCAGCCTGAGCCTACGTCAAAAAAGCTATGGTTGTATTTTGCCTCTGAATAAGGATCGTGGTCAAAAAGACAGGAGGGTATGTGGTTAAGTGCTCTAAATGCTTCTCCTGAAGTGAGACAGTCCTATAGTTTGTGCCTTCAGGTTTCTCAGTTCACAATCTAGTATTTTCTTGAGTGAATTGCATTATCTTGTAAGTCTGTGTTCTTATAAGAAGTCAGATGTTCTCATGGACTCCTCTCTTTTCCACATAGATGTCCAGAGGGCTTCTTGGGAGAGTACTGTCAACATCGAGACCCCTGTGAGAAGAATCGTTGCCAGAACGGCGGGACGTGTGTGGCCCAGGCCATGCTGGGGAAAGCCACATGCCGATGTGCCCTGGGCTTCACGGGCGAGGACTGCCAGTACTCGACTGCTCACCCCTGCTTTGCGTCTCACCCCTGCCTGAACGGAGGCACCTGCCACGTTCGTGGCCGGGACACCTATGGGTGCAGCTGCCAGGTCGGGTTCACAGGTAACAAGTGGGACTCGGGCCCACGCTTTCCTGTTCTCAGCAGGTACTTCCGTTTAGTGACTTTTGGATACTGTCATCTGGTTCTTTAGGGTCCCCTTCTATAGTACATGCTTATCCGTATGGGAAGGAACTGGAATGTTCTAGTCAACTACACTTAACTTCCTTTTGAAAGGGGAGAAAGAGAAAGCAAACAGGTCAGACACTCTGCAGTGGTTGGCTGCCTGAAGTGTATATGTCAGGACTGGGGATTGTAGTTACTTCCCTGGCACTGGAAGAAAAGTTGTTAGTGTTACTGAGAAGTTATTCCTTAAAAACTTCTCTCCCCAGACATTCAGGGCACTGGCTTTTCTGGTTTTCTAAACCGATTGTTTCTTTTGCTTCTCCGTTGCCTTGTCCTTGTCCTCATGCATTTAATTTTTGTGTTCTTTGGAACTCTGTTTTTAGCCTGCTTTTGAGCCATATGACAACTTTCCCCAGGGAACCTCACTGTCTCCAGTTTCTTCAGCTGTCATCATCTTCATCCCCTGCTGATGACTGTCATGATCATCCTTTTTGCTTCACGCTGACACTGACTTTCAGGCTTGTATTTCTAATGATTTGTTGCCTATTATCCTTGAAAATTCAGCAGGTACTTGAAACTCAATATGTTGATATAGATAGTGACACCAGTGTACCCTCCAAATACCCCAGGCTAGAAATTGTCTCTCATTTATCTATAACCCACCTGGACTCAGGCAGGCATTTTAATCTGAGTTACTTCTCACCTGTCTACTCCCCTTGATTTTTCTTCTGCCTGTAGCTGATGTTCATGTCCTTTCTTACCTGGACTCCTGCAGTTATTTCCTGATTGTTTTCCTGACCTTTATTTTCTCCCCATCTTGTTTACCTGTCGCATTGCCACATCTTCAGTTATACAGGCAAATCTTCTCACAAACTCACCTGCTTACCATGCCTAGTGACTTTTCATCATCTGCAGAGTAACCTGCAGACTCTTTCACAGCCCTTCACAGTCTAGGCCTTGTGTCTTTTTATAGCCTCACCTTCCCACAAGCATCTCGTGTTGGTGACGCCAGCGTCCTCATCATTTCCTGAAAAGGTCATACTTCCTGTTGCCTCCATGCTATTGCGTACCCCTTTGCTGGAATGCCCTTTTCTATGTTTGGAGATTGCCTAATGTTGTTGTAAACTCTCAGTGACCCTCTCATGATTCCTGCACACAGTTAGTCTCTGTGTTCTATTATTTTCTGTGTCATGGTTTATTGTAATTAATTTTTACATGTCTCTCATCTGACTGTATTATGAGTTCTTCAGAGGTGGGTCTGAGGTGTTTGTTAACTTAGTTGTGAAAAGGAGAACTGTTCACTGTTTTGTCCTCCAGTATATCAACAATTCTGTAAATCTAATTAGAAAATGAAAAACACACTCAGAAAACTAGACTGGATCATTCAGTTTGGAATGCTTGTTGTTAGTTTTTCATTAGAAGGTGTTGTTACAGTTAGATCTCCATCATGACCATGACAGCATTCATACTGTGAGTCACTGAAGAGATTTGGTGGTTGAGAAAATGAGTTTTCCTGATTGGCAGTTTCAAGTTGTTTTGCTCCACAAGGCAAGGGAGGGCATATCCACTTAAAACAGTTTAATCCTGACTAGTGGAAATGGCAGTGATACCTTCTTCATGATTAAAATGTTACTCTGAAATAACCCTCAAATTAAAGCAGATTCCTTGCTATTAAAAAGGTCTCTTCTTGGTGGTCCTCAGGGTGCTAATCATCTTTATACATCTGCCACTTTCTTCTACCACTTTAGACCTACCACAGGTCAAGCTCACCCTTTTAGTTTTGGGATAGCTCACTACCCCACCTCATCAGACCTTATGATGAGACCTGATGAGACCTGATCAGACCTCACTCATAGATAAAAAAAAAGAGAGGCAGAAGGTTAGTGCTTGTACAAAACATATATGGGAAACCAAGGTCAGCAACCTTCTTGTTTCAATTGTAGGCAAATACTCTGATATACACTATTGGCAGAAGTAACTGTTTTTATCTGTTCTCCGCTGTAGCTAAGTACTCTCAGTAGAATGAAGGAAAATAGGGAGAAAAATTAAGGTTCCTTCATTCTGTCTTCCCTGAGGTATACATTGCTGTTCCTAGATCTTTTTTTTTCCCACCTTTTTCCTTTGATTTGATATTCCTGGTAGACAGAGAGTACTTTTGTGTACTCATGGGTCACCTCTCTCTCCCTTTTAGAGAATCAGTCATGACTCTTCCTTGCTTTTCTATGAGAAGGTGGGGTCAAAGATTTGGATGTTTACCTAGACAACCAATTGGAGTATTAACACATTCAGGAGATTCTCAGATCTTTAGTTTTGAAAAAAACTCAAACTCATGAAAATAGAAAGCCACGTGAATACTGAATTTACTAGTAGCGTAGGAGTGCTTTTTCCCCTCTCTCTGTCTATCTCGGAGAATCTGTTTTGATTCCTTGAGATCGAATACTGTCCTCCTGATTCTTTCTAGCACTTTCCTACCTGAGAGAGTCCACAAGGGTTACCTTTCTACACCTTTATTCTAATGACAGCTTCTAGTTTTTTTTTCATGTTTAAGAAGCCAGAGACTCTTCATCTTCTTCAAACACATCCAGCACTATTTTTGTAAAGACCACAATTAACAAAATGTTTCCCGGAATATGTGTGCATGTGTGTTGTGTTTAAGGGAAGCAGAAGTCATTTTGACTTGTTTTTATCATCTCAGAGGTCTGTGTAGTCACAGTGTATTGTGGAAAATGTCAGTCCACTTTATTTTCATTCAAAAGACATGATTTGAGAGCCTGCTCTAGGGATTGGAGCCCTGCTAGTGTGACAGGTGACATAATGAAAGAAAACAGCAAACTTGGGGTGTGTGTCTGCATGTGTAGGAGTGTGTCTGTGAGGGAAGGAGAGGGGCTGAGAGTTTGGGTGCCTGAGTGGAGCATTAAGGATGACTTTATGGCGGTGGTGACTTAGAGCAGAATTGTCAGGACAGTGGAGCCCACTGGGAGAACAACAAGGGAGACGGCCTTCCACACAGAGGAGTATCTTAGGCAGAAACAAGAGGTGGGAGACGCTAGGTAGATCCAGAGCCTTCTGTGCTGCAGGGATTCTCGTCGGCTTCCTGTGGTTAACCTACAGTCACTCCTGTGCTCCACTGAGTCTTTGTGTCTCAGCTAAGGGCCCTGGAGAAGTGCTCCTGTCAGATGAACTTGGAGAAGCTCTGATATGGGCTTCCTGTACAATTCGGAGAGCTTAGGGATTCTCCAAGCCATGGCTTCCTTACATCACCTGCCGGGTGGGAGATGTGGGGTGGGATGGGGCTGACACCCATTTCTGTGGGCAGTGCTTACTTCTGTTATCTTTCCTATAGGTAAACTGTGCCAGTGGACTGATGCCTGCCTGTCCCACCCCTGTGCAAATGGAAGTACCTGTACCACTGTGGCCAACCAGTTCTCCTGCACATGCCTGGCAGGCTTCACAGGGCAGAAGTGTGAGACTGATGTCAATGAGTGTGACATTCCAGGACCATGCCAGCACGGTGGCACCTGCCTCAACCTCCCGGGCTCCTATCAGTGCCAGTGCCCCCAGGGCTTCACAGGCCAGCACTGTGACAGTCCCTACGTGCCCTGCGCACCCTCCCCCTGTGTCAATGGAGGCACCTGCCGGCAGACTGGTGACTTTACCTTTGAGTGCAGCTGCCTTCCAGGTAAGGAGTCCCCCTAGTGTCCTGGGTTGGGGGGTGCACCTCCAGCGGGAAGGAAGGGGATGGGGTGTGGGTCAGCGTTCCTTGAGGAAGTATCCTTCCCATCAGGGAAAAGGGGAAGTGAGAATGTTGTGTGGGGTGGTTTGCTGGTGAGAGAGGAGTTTTATGGGCCCACTGTGGTCCATAAAGTGAGCAGGGGGTAATTTAACATGTCAGAGTTTATGATGATGAGTGACTTGGAAATTGTTTATTGTCCTTTTTGTAGGAACAGTGAGAAATAAGAGAAACAGAGCTCTGGGAAAGGATTGATAAGTCTATAGAATGGAAAGGAACACAAGGAGAATTAGACATTGAAAAATTTATATGTGTGATTAATAAAGTGCTTTAAACTGAATTGATAGTAATAATAGATGATCAACTTTCTTATATGCTTTTACCTCTGATGGAATAATGGATTATTTTACTAGGTACCTGATGGCACTCCCATACTCTTTTATAATTTTCCTTGAAATTCTGGTCCTTTGGAACCCTCTCTAACTTTGGGGTAACCCTACCCAGACTTGAATCTGGAGACTTTTGCAACTGGCGTGGTGGTAGTGCTCTGTTAACAAGTGAGCACTTTTTGATGGGTGCTGACAGATTATGTATGGCACAATGACACATAACCCAAGATAGAAGCAAAAGAGGAGCAATGTGTGGGAGCTTGGGGCCCATTGTTCCGTAGGATGGAAAAAGGAGCAAGGCTAACCAGTTCACTAAACTCCTTATGAAACTGATGAGGAGGCCAAAAACTGAGAATTTTGATTGAGAACAGAGCACAAGTGGCTGGAGCAGATGAATTACTAAGCAACAAAGATTCTGTTTTTATACAAATACCCTTAGTGCAAAAACAAAAGAAGGAAAACCCGTAGGGGGGCGGGGAATGACGTGCTGAGTAAGCAGAATTGCCTCAAAAAGTTTACGAGCCACTCTTTGGAGTAGGAATCTTCGATTCTGGTGTTGTGGATATGGGTCACATGTAATGGGATCGTGTGTTTTCTCTTTGGGGGATTAAAAGTCATACGTTGGTCTTCAGGATAAAAACAAATGGTAATTTATTCATTTCATTCAGTTAAAATTTTTAACTGAATGGCTGCCAGCTGTGTTCTAGCCACCATCCTATGTACTTGGAATACACAATACAAGACACTGCCACATAATAGAAAAAGATACAACTTAACCATAAGCCACAAAAACAAGCTGTTTAATTGACTTGCTTTCAGTTTCTCTTTCAGTGAAGAATAGATAATGCTGTCATTTTAGACACTAAATATTTACCTAATATTACTGTCATCCACATTATCTTGTAGAAGGAATAACTAAAAGGTATCTTTCTTCACTTCTACTTTTGTTTGCATTTTAAGGGTTAAAAAAAGGAAACAGGGATGTAAGCAATTTAATTTTGTGAATATTCTAATAGTCTGGTATTCTAATAGCCTAAGTGGCTAGTAATTGAGGTTGGTGCAATTTATTGCTGGCCACTAAACGTGTCTTTTAGTTTCAAGAAAATTAGTTTTAATAGTTGCCTAGGACAGGAGGTTGATTTGGCAGCAAAGTACTAACGGGAAGTTAGAGAAGTCAATAAAGGAAGTTTTTAGCTGGGAGAGAGTGATTATTCACTCCCATAGCCCCTGCATTGTTATCCATTAGCCACGATAAGAACCTTAGGGAATTCTGAGAGTGTGTCCAGGAAAGAATCTGTCAAACCAGAATAGTATCTCCTCCTTGAGAAAGGAAATAACCAGGGATTCCACAGCTAGAGGCTGCCAGGGCTGGTGGGATGGAGTAAGGATGTCTTGGCTGTCTCTTACACTCTGCTTATAGTTTAAAGCAAGACCTTTTTTTTTCTTTAATATAAAGAAAAAAAGTCTGTGTATGTGTGTGTGTTTGGGATTGGGACGGGGGTGCAAGCCTAGGGCAGAAGATTTGGCAAAGAGCAAACTAACATTTATTTAATTCCTTTTATAAGTCAGGCACTGTGCCAGGTACTTCTGCAGCCATTAGCTCTATTACACAAAATCCTTGGGGATGGGTATTATTGTTCAAGCTTTCCCAGGTGAAGTTTTGAGATGTGAAGCAATTTACCCAGAGTTGTACAGATGACATGTGGTTAGGCCAAATCCTGAAATCCAGGTAGGTTATTTCCCACTGTTAACTGCTTGTCTGCCCCTGAAGGTGCTTTGAAATGTCTGAGACTTTTTGTTAAATGTTTTGGTATATATGGATTTAAAAAAGTAGGTTCATGTTAAAATAAAAAGGAGATACTTCTAATTAAGATTGATAGTATTTATTACATACCAGCCTGTGTATGGGCTTCCCAGGTAGCAGCAGTGGTACAGAATTTGCCTGCTGATGAAGAAGACACAAGAGATGCAGGTTGGATCCCCTGGAATAGGAAATGGCAACCTGCTCCAGCATTCTTGCCTGGAAAATTCCATGGACAGAGGAACCTAGTAGGCTACAGTGCATGGGGTTGCGAAGAGTCGGACACGACTGAGTGACTGGGCGCATGCCCGCAGGCTGTGCACGGCATCCTGCAGATATCTAAGAATAGGGAAGTAGGCTAGTTGCTGCCTTCCAGGGTCCCATGATCTGAAACAGATGATGGCAGCTTGGACAATATATAGAAGGAAATTAGAAAAGAGTTAAAAACAATAGATGATGCAATAACACTGTGAATCAATATATATTTATACAATGTGTAAGATTTTTTGCTCATTGTTTTTATGTCCTAGGTGGAGTTTGCAAAGTATTAACTTTATTTACACATAGGGAAATAATGTCTGGAGATGATTTTCTTTTATGGAGTCCTTTTTATAATGCAGTACCATTCTGCTGTCCCTCCTGCATTGCCCTCAACACTAGTCAAGAGACTAAAATGTTACTTAAAATAGCAATCACTATCTCAATGTAAACAGCACCCTTATTTGAAGAGAATCATTATTTCCGTTCTAAAGATGGGGAAACCAAGCCAGTGACAGGTAAAGTCACTTTTGTCCAGGTTCTGCAGTTCTCAGATGGCTGGCTGCTTCCCACCATGTTTCAAATCTTGGCAGTTTTAACTGAGGCCTGCCCTGATCACCCTGTTTCAGATTGTAACCTTTCCCTTCCCCCTTCATCTCTGGCCCTGGTCTACCTTTTCTTTTCTTTTTTAGTAACACTTGTCATCATCTTACTGTATAATTTTCACCATATAATTTACCTCAGTGTGTCTATTGTTTATTGTCTGTCTTTCCAAATTCTTCTGCCTCTTCTCCTCTGCAGAGTGAGAGCTAGGATCTCTGTTTTTGTTTGGTCATGTATCCCAAGCACCTGGAAACCGTGACAGATACATAATAGGTGCATACCTACTGACTTTACAGGCCGAGTTTAGTGTAGCACGGTAGTACTGAGCGCATAACTTTGGTCTTCTCATTTTCTTCCTGGTAACATGCCTGCTAGACTTAGTCTAGCTTCTCCTTCTGTACTGGTTTACACTGAAGTGAAGTCGCTTAGTTGTGTCCGACTCTTTGTGACCCCATGGACTGTAGCCCACCAGGCTCCTTCATCCATGGAATTTTCTAGGCAAGAGTACTGGAGTGGGTTGCCATTTCCTTCTCCAGGGAATCTTCCCGACCTAGGGATTGAACCTGGGTCTCCCGCATTGTGGGCAGACACTTTACCATCTGAGCCACCAGGGAATCCCCAAATCTCCTTCTGAACTGGTTTACACTAGTACTAAGTAAAAAGAATTGGAATTCTTTTCCACTCTAAAACTCAGTGAACCCACATAAGTTAGTGATTATATTTGAATGGTTATGATACAGTTCTTTTCCTGCAAAGGGCACTGTAGTTACTGAGATGATTTTAGTATTATTTTAAGATTGATGGGGGAAATTAAAACTGTAAATATGACTCATCCTGAGTAATAAAGAAAGAAATGTTTCTCAGTAGAAGGAAGAAAAAAGGAATATATTCAAGAGGGAGCTGATAGAATGAAACCAAGGAACTGTATTTCATCTTCTCCTTGGTTCAGCAACTGTTAATAACCCAGATCCTTCATAAACTACCACTAGGTAAAGTTTATAGCAGAAACTGTAAGGAGGAGTACTCAACTAGAATAATTTTAGCTTAAGAACAAAATAGAAGATACATTCTTGAATCAGTGACTCCCAATATTTTGGGGATAAGTTAAGCTGGTTGTATGTCTGTGGATATATTAAGAAGTAGCAGTGTGCTGTTTGCATCTCCTGGCTTTGCCTGCAAGTTCACAGTTGGACTGGACAGTCCCTGATGGACTTTCCCTTTTTCTTTCTCTCCTGTACCTCCTTATTCCTTTATGATTTTTAAACTTCATAAAAAGCTGCCCAATCTGTTCTCTCCAAACAAAGAAGGTTTATCCTTTGTAAATCACCCCTATACTTTACAGGCTTGATTATATGTAATATCCCTATATCATTAAAATAAAGCTTAGCCACATTCTGTGGCTTTTGTGTCTGCTCTGCAGTTGCTGAGCTTAAAAACTCTTAGAAATAATTCCCTCTTGCATTCTCATATGCACAAGGCATGTGACGTTCTCTGGGGTATTATACTAATCATATTCTGGCAGATTTCTCTGGAGCAGATGCAGAAATTATTGTACCATTTTGCAGGGCGCATTGTTTTAGCCCCTTTAGTTTGGACCCTGAGTCCAGTTTTTCTTGATGTTCCTTCAATTTTTTACTATCCTCCCATGCTTGACAGTTTTGCCCCTGCCATCTCCTCAGCTTTCTATCACTTACCTCCCCCTCCCAACCTGCCTTTTTGTATAGAATTTATTCCATGTGATGTGCCAAAGGCATCTATTTCACTGAAATGCCTTCTGGATTCCCCACCCCTGGGGGGACTAGAGACTCTCTGAGATCTTTTGCAACCTGTGTACTTCTAGCACAACATTTATTAAACTGCCTGTTCATCCTTTCCGGTAGACACTCGCATTTTAACTACCCGTGCCCCCCGCCCCGCCCCCAGTATCCAATCTCGTGCCTGGCACAAATTGAGACTCAGTGGATATTTGACAAATGAAGGAATTGGATGTGATAGAGAAGAGCATTCCTATATTCTGTAATTAAAAAAAAAAGTTCTGAATTTATTTCTTTTGAATCCCTTTACTCATTTCCCTGACTTCTTTGGAGGTAAAGTTAGAAAGGAAAGTAGAGCTCATTTGGGAGATACAGAGGAGGCGGGTAGGAACAGCGGCCTGGGTGGGTGGTGGGGCTAACACTTATGGGCCAGCCATGGGGTCAGGGAGCTCACTGGGGCCCATTCAGAGGATGGATGAAGTGTGCCAGGGAAACTAGTGGGGTGGAATTGGGACCAATTTTCTTTTTTAACAGGCTTCTTTCCAGAGGGCAGGGAGAGAAGGTAGCCTGTAGCTGTTTACCTTTGGTACTTTTGTCAAGTTACAGGTATCCCTGTGTTTTCTTCACTCTCTTATCCCTGTGCACGGAAGCTCTTCCTGAGGACCTTCAGCCTGGCCTGGGAGAATCCCAGTTGTGTCATCTCAGCTTCCCCTTTCTGCTCTCCTCTTTGAGCCTCTGCACCAAGTCTTTCCACCGTCACACCTCCTAGGGACTGAAAATGAAAAGATATGGAAGCTCTCTTGAGAGATGCTGGTATCTGTGTGGGATGACAAGTTCAAAAGACACTTTTCTGCTCCCCACCCTCCCTGTCATCATTTATCAGTTACGTGGTCCATGGTTTTATAACAGCACAGTCTTAAAAATGTTCCTCTGAGTTTAATTTCTTTCTTTTTGTCCTTTTAAGGATGTGAGTTGGCTTCGAGCAGCGAACTCCTTTTAGTACAGTCATGTGAGCCTTTCCATAAGTCGGCTACACCCATCCCACCCACAGGTCTGGAAACTTGTCTGCTTCCCTTTCCCTTAAAACCTTAAAACATTTTAAAGAAGTGATTGCACTGTAACTTATTCATTTAAGCTATATCCATCCTCTGCACCCCCTTATCCCTACCTTGGGTAGACTTTTTAAAAGAATTTGCTGGTTATTTCCAAAAAGAGCCCTGTATCTCTATTTTTAAAGCATCTTGTCTTAATTTTTGAGGAGAACTGATTTGCTAGACTTTTCTCAGACCTGGGAGCTTTTGACTCAAGGTCAGTTTTTCAGATTTTTGGAAGAGAACTTTGGGGTCCCAGAGATCATACTGACCGAATCTAGGTAAAGTTTCTGGTTTAGGACTGCCTAGCCATGTAGAGTAAGTTAGCCATGTGGCCCTTCTTCATCTGTAATATAAAAGGATTAGAGCAGATAATATCTAAGAGATGCTTTGATCCCATTGATATATAATAGTATTAGCTAATATGTATAGAACACAGTGCATCAGGCATTGTTTTAAGTGCTTTTCCTTTTAATGTAACAGTTTTATTCAGATACAATTTACATGCCATGTAATTTTCTTTTAAAGCATGCTCTTCCTTGGTTTTGAGTATATTTACAGATATGTGTAACCATTACCACAATAAATTTTAGCTCATTTTTATATGACTTCAAAAGAAACTTTGTTCCCATTAGTAGTCACTTCCTAACCTCCCCTCCCCTCCCCCGCACCAACTCCCTCCCAGTACTAGGCAATTACTCATCTACTATCTCTCTAGAGCTGTCTATTCTGGACATTTCATATAAATGGGAACACAGTATGCTTCTTGTGTATGAATTATATTCCATTATATGGACTTACCACTTTGTATTTATCCATTCATCACGAAACAGACAATTGGGCTGCTTCTTCATTTTTTTGGTAATTAAGAATAATGTTGCTCCGAACATTCTTGTACAAGTTTTTGAATGGGCATATATTTTCATTTCTTTTTGGTTTTACTTATGAGAGAAACTTCTGGGTGGTATGGTAACCCTATTTAATCTTTTCAGGACTGCCAGACTATATCCCATAGTGGCTGCACTATTTTGCTAATACATTCCAACCAGCAGTGTATGAAGATTCCCAATTTCTCCATTACCTCACCAGCACATGTTGCTATCTGTCTTTTAAATTATAGCCATTCTAGTGGGTGTGAAGTGATAGCTTATTGTGGTCATGATTTGCATTTTCCTGATGGCTGATGCTGAGCATCATTTCATGTGCTTATTGGCCTTTTGTATATCTTCCTTGGAGAAATGTCTATTTAGCTCCTTTACCCATTTTATAACTGAGTTATTTGTATTATTATATTATGGATGTTGTATTTTAATTTTGTTGTAAGAATTCTTTGTATCTCCTAGATATATGATTTGCAAATATTTTCTCCCTTTCTGTGGACTTATTACTTTCTTGATTGGTGTCCTTTGAAACCCAAATGGTTTTAATTTTGATGAATTCCAAACTATCAGTTTTTTCTTTTGTGACTTGTGCTTTTGGTCATGTGTAGGAAATCTCTATCTAGCCCAAGTCTCAAAGATTTCCTCTTATGTTTTATCCTAAGAGTCTTATAATTTTAACTCATACATTTTTGAGTTTATTTTTTTTTATGGAATGAAGAAGGAATCCAACTTTATTCTTTTGCATCTAGATATTCAGTTGTTCCAGCACAATGTATTAAATTGTTTTTTTCTGTCTAACTCATTTAATCTTTAAAACAGCCTTTCAGGTAGGTCCTGTTAATTAGTCCAGAGAGTAAAGAAAGTTTAAGTATTAAGCATATATAAAATCTTGCCCACGTTCACTCAGCTACTGCATGGAAAGTGTGAGAATTGAATCTAGGCAGTTTAACCCCAGAGGCCTTGCTTCAACTCTTTTACCTATTTGCCTTTCTGCCTAAATAACTACTTAGTGACAGTTAAGAACTGTCTCAAAAATAGTCATGAAAAGAAAACATTTTATGTCTTATATGTTATGGTTATGTTGAAATGTTTCTGCTTTCTTAATTTGTCTGTGGTTGGTGAATTCTGTTCGTTATAACACTGGCTTATATGAATTCAAGTTCACAGTTTCAATTCCTTATAGTTTGGCTACAAAGGCTTCATCACCTCCTTGATACCTTAGTCAACCATATTTAAAGTCTTAGTCACCAGGGAGATCAAGTTGGGGGAGGATGGCCAGTATCAGTTCTAGGACACCACCAAACCACACAGGTTCTAACGGTGGTGGGCCATGACCCCGTATTTCTCTCCCACATTCTGAAAGTATCTAACTTTTCTAAAGAATGTTTTCATTTAAGAGCAGTAGACTAGAAACAGAGACTTCAGTTGTTCAGGGATTGTACTTTGCGGATCTATAGATTTGCTCTCACTTTATCATAATTTTGGGTGGGCTTAAGCAGTTCAGCATTTACTAACTCAATCCATTTGTAAGACTGTTATATGATTAGACAGATGTATGAGTGCATGCTAAGTCACTTCATTCGTGTCCGACTCTTTGTGACCCTGTTGACTGTAACCCGCCAGGCTTCTCTGCCCATGGGATTTTCTAGGCAGGAATACTGGAGTGGGTTGCCATTTCCTTCTCCAGGTGATCTTTCCAACCCAGGGATCAAACCCTCATCTCTTATGTCTCCTGCAGTGGCAGGTGGGTACTTTACCACTAGTATCACCTGGGATGCCCAGAAGATATATGACTAATATGATTAATTTTTTAAAAATCTGAGTCTATAAATTTTTTCGTCGTCTTTCTCAAGTTTACTTAATGACTCATCTGCTTACATGGACTTCTTACCAAATACCTGGAGAAATACAATTCAGTCAAGCGTTAAATTATCTCCATCTTCTACAAAGTGATTTCCTTTGGTCCCTGGGTAATTTTTTTGGTTACCTGGTTCATACTCATGTACATGACTGCTACATGTATTCAGAGAAACAAGCTATGTTCCAGTGTAACAGAGCAGATACAGAACACCACAGTAGTTTGTGCTAAGGAATGAAGAAAGCAAGGCGTGATTGATATCTGCCCACTCACCAGACTGCAGTGTCCTGAAAGCAGGAACTCTTTCTTTTACTCAACTCTACCAATGCCAATATAAGACCCAATATGTGTTTTGAGTAAAAGAGAGAAACTTAAGAGACATTTTGAAGAGGCCAAATACATAGTCATATGTATTTCAAATAAGGGAACATTCAGTAAACTTCTTCTCTTGTCTTAAAGCTTATATTCTTCCATTTTTATAGCAAGGAAAGAGAAAGAAGAAAGCCCAATGTATAAATTACTATGGGCAGTTAGGGTGAAGTTTGATGTGCTAGTTTCATTTTTCATAAAAGGGAAAAATCAAGAGGAAGGAAGCAGTGCTATAAGTGTGAAAAGGAGGATGAACAATTTGAAGAGTTGGCAAGTTTAGTTTGTAATAATGCCACCCCATATTCAGATAGCTTTTTATATTGTGTTGTACTTACGATGTGGCACTTATAACAACCTCGAAAGACAGGCTGGGCAGGTGCAGCCAGACTTATTTTACAGATGAGGAAGCTACTTTAGGGCTTGTAATTTACCAAGTATTAAATGGCTTGTAAGCAATGAGGTTAGAACTTGACCCTTATCTTCAGACTTTCAGTTCAGTAATTTTTTTATGTATCCCTATTCTCCCCCATGATTTTCCCAAGAAAAAAACAAAAAGGAATTTAAATTTAATTAGGTAATCTTTTATTTGTTCTTCCCATTAATCTAGCATGGAGCTGGGGAAAATCTAATACCCTTTTTTTTTAGAACCAGCTGTCTTGAGTAGACATTTATCTTCACTGGGATTTTATTTCATGAAAACACTTTGAAATACTTGTGAGGTAACTATGAAGGCATGTCATTGGCATAATGAGTCGTTTTAACTGTCTATGCCTCAGGCAAGAAAAGACAAAAGATTGGGGGATTTTTATATGGTGAATCTTGGGTTGACCATCTGCTGTTTGTTGAACTGTAATAATAAAGTCAGTCTGTTCTGATGACCATGTCCTGTGGAGAAGAGCAGATCACATCATCTCTCTGAGAATTTATCGTTTCCTTTAATCCTTCTCTTACTAGGTTTTGAAGGAGTCACCTGTGAGCGGAATATAGATGACTGTCCTAACCACAAGTGCCAGAATGGAGGGGTTTGTGTGGATGGGGTCAATACGTACAACTGCCGCTGTCCCCCTCAGTGGACAGGTATGTATGGTGTGACAAACCAGTCAGAATGGGGCATGGGTCAGTAGGCAGAGGCAGGTTGTTATTGAAGTGGGCCCCTTTTACAAGAGTGTCTGTGCTATGTCATTGGGTATAGTGCTAACCCCATATGTCCCCCCGGGTTGACTTAAAGAAATATTCTCACGGATATTTATTTGGCAAATCTTCTGAACTCAGTACCATGCTAAGTGCTGTAGGACAGCTGTCCCCAACCTTTCTGGTACCAGAGACTGGAAGAGCTCTGGTGGAAGTTTTTTCCATGAACCAGGGATGAGAAAAGGATGGTTTGGGGATGATTCAAGCGTATTACATTTATTGTGCACTTTATTTCTATTATTATTACATCAGCTCCACCTCAGATTTTCAGGCATTAGATCTCGGAGGTTGGGGACCCTACTGTAGAAAATAGGAGAAAGAGCATTACTGAAAGACTCTGAAGTTATTATCTGGCAAAGCAACACATTACTTGGAACATAATAGATGTTTATTAAATATTTGAGAGGAAAAGAACATAGTTAAATGCAAAAATATAAACATTCTTACCATATACAAACAAAAAATGTTAACTGTGTGAGGTAATAGATGTGTTAACTGATCTTATTTTGGTAATCATTTCATACTAAATATGTCTATCAAACATTGTGTATATACTGGTTAAACTTACACTTATGTTTATGTTAAATATAGCTCAATAAGGCTGGAAAAGGAAAAGAAACTACAACTTGTCAAGTTTCAGTGTAGTATCAATGAATGTTCTAAATTATATGAGAAGATTATTAGAATATTCTTCCTTTTGCTCTTCTGTTATCAAGCTAAAAAAACCCCTGAAAATAAGTTGTACAGACTGGGAGAGTTCAGGGCTTATTGTCTGTACACAGAAATCTATCTCATCTTACTGTTATGCAGAGGGTTGGGCAGGTCCTCTTGAAGACATTATTTTTATGACACCTGTCTACATTTCTGTATTTTCCTTTTTTGTATCCTTTTTTGCACATAGATTCTTCTGCCTCTGACATTAGAAGAGTAGACTTGCTTAAATTTACAACCATTTGAAAGTTTATAATGTTGTCTCCTTTTCTTATCTTTGAAATTGAGTCTGTATAGACATTTAGTTTCCGTTTCTTACTGTATCTATTTATCTAACTGAAAATGGAGACAAGTAAGAACTGATTAACTGGGCCTTTTGGAGAGAAGTTGTTTGATTTAATATGGAAACCCAAGAACAAGCTAATGTCATTAGGAAGAAGCTATAGTACCAGCGAAGGATTGTGCTCAGCAAAGAAGTCCTGATCTTGTATTGCTGTTGTTACTACCTGATATTCTTCAGCATCTGCAAATTACCTTCCCTCATCTGCAGCAGCTAATTATTTAGAGTACTCTTTAGAGCTGTAGCCTATGAATAGAAAAAGATTAAAAGGGTTTAGAACTTCAGTAACATGATTTCCTGGAAGGGCATGCTTTTCTGCTTTTAATCCCCAAACTGTCTGTTTAAAAAAAATACTTTCCCACTGGGTTTCTCTTAAGTTGGACTTCCCCTAGAATTTCTTCTTGGTATCTTGATCCTAGGACTTCACTCCCACCGCTCTGGTCTTGCTGTCATAGTCTCTTTTCTCTTCAGATTTTGCCATTTCTGTGGTGATTTCTTTTTTTTTTCATAGGCCATTGTTTTTTTTTTTAACTTAAAAAGATTACTCTGTGATGACCTAATGGGAGGGAAATCCAAAAGAGAGGGGATTTTATATATATACACACACACACGTGTGTGTGTGTATATATATCTGATTCATTTTGCTGTGGGGCAGAAACTAACATACTATACTCCAATAAAAATTAATTAAAAAATAAATAGAAAAGATTACTGTAAAGTTGATTACGTGACAAATAGTAAATGGAAATATTTAATTTTTCTCTTTTCAATGATCCTCCCAGAAGTATTAGGCAGGATAAGATACACATTAGGGACTTGACCTCATCCTGAGTCTCTCCCTTGCCCTGTGGGAGAGAGTGGCTCTGTGTGGTACCAAGGCTTCTGATGCCAATGAAGATTAAATGATAATTGTGATTTCATTGTTGATTTTTATTTGATACCACAAACACCCTTTGATTTCCTGCTTTGATATTGATTAGGAAAGTTCAGTCTTGGGGAAAGGCTTCCCAGTGAAATTATATTTTACCAAAATTTCTTCCCCCAGGTTGTTTAATAGATACCCTTTTCCCCTATGAAAGTCCTTAAAAGATGCTTCTTGTTTCATGTATTTTTGTATTGTTTTTCTAGAGGGTATGTCAGAAATGATAAGGATGTTCAGTGTGTCAGTGTTTATTTTCTTTTGACCTGCTGTCATGTACGGTACCCTTAGTCTTTGGTTTCCCACCAGTTTCCTTCCTCTTTTCACTAATGCCAATCTTTGATTTCCAGTGACGACCTTGTTTTTTTGTTTGCACCACATCCTATGTCTTTGTTCGTACCATTTCTTTGTTAATGTTTATTTATTTATCTATTCACTTTTGCCTTTGCTGGGTCTTGGTTGCTGAGTGGGCTTTTCCCTAGTTGCGACGAGCGGGGTCTACTCTCTAGTTACAGTGCATGGGTTTTTCATTGCAGTGTTTTCTCTTGTTACGGAGCGCAGACTCTAGGGCGTGTGGGTGCAGTAGTTGGAGCTCTCAGGCTCTGGAGCACTGGCTCAATAGTTGTGGCCCACGGGCTTAATTCTTCTGTGGCATGTGGGATCTTCCCAGACCAGGGATCGAACTGTGTCTCCTGCATTGGCAAACAGATTCTTTACCAATGAGCCACCAGGGAAGCCCCACACCATTTCTTGTCTCTAGATTTCCTTCTCCACTCCTTTACCTGTAGTTCTCACCAGTTTTACCTGCCAGGAGCAGATCAAATGGTTATCTTCTTCAGGAAGACCTCCATGCCCTCTCTCTAGGCTAAGCTAAGTGTTACCTTCTGGGCTCCCTTACTGCCCCATACATTTCTCTGTGATAATGCTCACTGCATTAATATTGGCATTATTCTAGGCTTGAGGTGATGGAATGGGGTCATTGAACTGTTGATGACAGCAGATACTGGAGCTCTTAACAGATCTTTGCTGTCAGTAGCATATAGCTGAGCTTCATTATCCCAGCCCCAACATCATTCTGAGAAGAGTAGAAAAATTGAGGATTGTAGGGTTCCTATTTATATTGGTATTAGAGCTATAAATAAATTCACATAAGTATTTTCTGCTTTGTCCAAATTAAAGAAATGAATGTGGCTGGGGGCTGAGAGTTAACTAATGCTTATTAGCACCTAAATAATGTGTTGATTACAGTATTTTATTTTGTGTAATCTTTGCAATAACTGTATGAAGGGTAGAGTTTTAGCTATTCTTTTTACAGATGATAATAGATATTCAGAAGGGTTAAACAGTTTACTCATGGCTCATAGTGGTTGGATTAGGGTTTGAATCTAGGCTTGTTGAACTCCAAGTCTGTGCTCAAATCTGTGGTCTTTTTTTTTTTAACTACAAATCGACTGACTCTACAATTTATTTATTTATTTATTTATTTTTTACAATTTATTTTTAAAAATACTTTTATTAAGGGCTTTGAGTCTTTTTCAATAGCTTAAACATTTAATTCATAGTTTTATTATTCTAGATAAGTATTCTGATTTGTTCTTTCTGTGTGTGTGTGTTCCTGGTTACTTAGAGATTAGAAGTTAATATTAAGTAAATGTTTTATATTCAATCTGGTGGTTTTTTCACTATATTTCAGAGGCTTATTGCAACTTTGTTCAGAATTCCTTTTACAATTTTCAGCTGCAGAGTTGAGGTATGAAGTGTTTTGAGAAGGAAAGGTTGGAGCCAACTATGAGAGGAAATTTAGTTGCCAGCTATCTGGGAGGAAAAAAAAAAGGATGGAATTGTGTAATTAAAAAAACCTAGGTATCAATTTGAAGTAAATGGAGATTTGGGAATTGGGCACATTTTTAATGAGAAGAGCCTGATAGGTTCCATGTTGTTTTCATAAGTTCACCTACAAAGAAGGCTTTGATCTTTTCTAGCAAGTTCTAGACTTCAAGATGACCAGACGTTTTTTTCCAAGTCTACTCATGCTTTGATTTGGAATAAATGAGTCATGTTCCCTTTCTTCAGAAGCTTTTATTTACTGTTCACGAACTGCTATCTCTTAGTTTCTTATTGCAGTATTGGGAAAATAAATGGTGCAGTTAAAAAGCTTTTCATAAATTAAAAATTAAAAAATAAATAAATAAAAAAGCTTTTTGAGCTTTTCATTTATTTAGCAGACAGTTATCACTTAAGACATTTCAGGTCCATGCTGTTTGATGTGGTAGCCACTAGCCACATCTTGCTGTTGAGCATCTGAAATATGACTGGTCCAGACTGAGAAGTGCCTCAATTGTAAAACACTTGATTTTGAAGACTCAGTATGAAAAAAAGTAAAATGTCTCACTAATAATGTTTTAAATATTGATTAGATGCTAAAATGATAATGTTTCGAATACATTGCATTAGATAAAATATAATATTTAAATTAGTTTCACCTTGTTTTCCTTTAAGTTCTACCAGAAAATTCTAAATGACATCTGTATCTCTTGTGATAGTTCTATTGGACAGCATTCCCTTGATGCAGAGAGGTTCTATGTAGAAGCATCCTCTTTGATCCTGAGTGATGGGATGGACATGAAACTGTCTTCAAGGGGCCCTTGTATTGGCCTCACTAGGGGAAAGTATGTTGGTTTCCATGTCACATGTGGACAGAACTGTGTCCAAGCTCTGTCCAGAGTGCTTTTACCTGACATGGTTGTCTAGAATAGTACTAATTTGTACCTACAAAGGTTACCACTGTTCCAGACAAACTAAAGTCCAGGTGGAAGAAAGAAATTGTTGGGAGTTGGGCAAGTGGTTTACATTTTAAAATAGGAATCTTGTTATAGAGTTAAGTCAGTAGTTAGATGTTTCCTTAGGAAGTGGAAGTTTACCTAAAGATTTGATGAAGCATGAGCACAAATATCTATACTGTTACCATATTTGGCTGCAAGCCATCTTACGAGAGCAATTCTGCTCTGGCAGATATCCATTTAAGAAAAAAAAAAAGTTATAAAAGGCCCTGAAATTAATCGAAGCAGTGTAGAGTAATGTTTTGTCTACATAGGTTGTTATTTGAATTTTCCTTTTAAAGGTTCATTTCCTTCAGAATTAAAGTTGACTCTAAACTCAACTCACAAATTCCTCTCTGGCAGCTTTTGGTTTTGGGTTCACTCCTAGGGCAGACGTGATTTATTTTCCTGTGCTTGTTATTAACCCAGAAATGTAATTTCAACTTGGGCTTGGAATCGTGCTTTGGGACACTAAGCAGAAGGGAACAATGGAAGTTAGGTGGACACGAGTCAAATAAAACCAACCACGTTTTCTCTCAGCTTTCTTTTATGGCGTGAGGAGCCTAAAGTGTTAGTTAAGATTCCCTTTGCTGTCAGTTGCTCCAACTTCAGCAACAATTTTTTGGCGTGAATCAGAAAGTATCCATACTGCCAGATATGGTGTCTGGGAAAGGAGTCTTTTTATGGTATATTTTGATTTTGAACTCAGTGCTCCCAAGCTGTTCTCCAGAATAAGGCTTTTCTCCAAACTAGTTTTCTGTGTTTTTAATACTCTAGAAATGGAGCTTTCTGGTTGAGAATGGAAACTAAGCATGTCTGGGACTGCAGACATCTTTTCATTTGTATTCTGCATGGAGGATTGGGAAAGTGCATCTCCCATTACAGTTTATTTGCTGTCAACTTGATTATGGGGACTTGAAATTAAGCCTGGTTTTTGGAATTCTGCTTCCCGTCCCAATTTCAGTGTGATATCAGTTGGGCAGACTGCCAAGAGTGCTAACCTGAGGCACTTTCATCCCAGAGGTCTCAGAGCTGATTAATAGTCATGCTGATGAGAACAGGGGTGAGTAGTTACTATGACCCAATACAAAATGCAAGAGGTGAGACTGAGGGATCTTTTCTGTCTTCATGTCCATGACTCACTGTCTGACTTTTGCTCCATCCCAGAAAAGATATAGTTTTTATTTCATGACTTTTCAAGCCCTTACAGAATGGTTGTAAGGTAGCTTCAATAAAAGATATTTGTTGAATAACTAACAGTTATATCCAACACACTATACTAGATGCTTATAAGAGACACAAAGAAGAAATAAATCAATTCCTCTCTTTGATAAATGGTACATTCACTAGGAAGAAATAAGAAAGTCTACACATAGCCATAATGGAAGTTAATAAGTAGTAGTGATCATGAGTTTGAAAGAAGCATGGATAGGATTTGTGGACCATCTAAGTACTTGGTTGGGTGAGGGGGGAAGATTGAGAAGAGTTACCATCTATTTTTAAATGAGAGAATATAGAGACTTTTGAGAGAGATAAGGAAATAGGTTAGAGATGATGATGAGTTTGAGGTGATTTTTCCAAGTGAAACGTTCAGCCATAAGATCTAGGCAATCAAAATAAGGGTAGGGGTTAGAGATTCAGACTTTGAGTCTTATTTTTGGTTGCCTGGGAAGTCTGTAAGGAAAGTATGTGGGCTGAGAAGGCCAGAGGGTTTGGAGCTGTTTGGACCTTAAGTCTACACTTCAGAAATGAGGAAAGGGATCTAAAGAAGGAAGGTGAGAGAAGGGAGGACTCAGAGTTTAGAAGAAGCTCTGCCATTATAGCATCACCGAGTCAGGAGTGCATTTTAAGATTGTGCCTTTGACTCAGCTCTATATGCCTCTGTTATAGCACCTGCAATATTATACTGATCTTACTTGTTTATATACTTAGCTCACATAATACACTCTTAGCCTGTAGAGAATTAGGAACTTGTGTTACTTATTTTTGCATTTCCAAGACCAATTTTAACAAATGGTGATAATTGAAAGAATGGCAACCAGGAGACTCAAATACTAATGTTAATTGCAGAGAGTCAATTTTTGAGGTCTTTAGAAATCTTATAAAATGGAGTTTCTCTGTAAAGGAGAGAAGAAAGCCATATTGCAAGAGGTAAGAGAGAAACGTGGGCATTGAGGGAGAAGTGGAATAGATCACTTATTCAAGATTTTGTAGAGGTAAAAAAGGGGAGGGGGAGGGATAAAGAGAGAGAGAAGTACTGGGCAGTAGCTTCAGGGGACAGGAACTTCATTCATGTGACCAACCCTAGAACCTTGGGCTAAGAGTTAAGGCAGCTAGGAGGGGTTGGTTAGTGAAGTGGGTGGTTTATTTAGGGTGGTTTACTCTTTCCAGGGCTTCCCTGGTGGCTCAGACAATAAAGAATCCACTTGCAATGCAGGAGACCCTGGGTTCAATTCCTGGGTCAGGAAGAGCCCCTGGAGAAGGGGATGGCTACCCATTCCAGTATTCTTACCTGGAGAATCCCATTGACAGAGGAGCCAGGTGGTCTACAGTCCCTGGGGTCACAAAGAGTCAGACACGACTGAGCAACTAACACTTTCACTTTTCATTTTACTCTTAAGTTTTAGTGGGAAAAATTAGGTGAACTGGTTGTTGGGAATGGAAAGAAGGGTGATTGAAAGTTACAGTCAGACAGTGGAAGTACTGATTTGGTGTCTTGGAGTTGGAACAATGAGTATCTTCTAATGAGGTCCAGAACATGAGTCTGTTTGTGCTAATGAGATGTGGAGGTCTGTAGAGTTGAGGAAAGTGGGAACTCTTGGCTTAGGTGGGCTTATTGGTCCTCAACCCAGATGTTGATTTCATGGGAGATGGGAGAGCAAAGAATGAAAAGATAAATCATGTGTTTAAGTAATTCTAGGAAGTAGAAATTAGTCCATGAAGACAATAGAGGTGAAATGATTTAAATTATATATAATGTTTACTCAGTTGCTTCAGTCTTGTTACCCTGTGGACCGTAGCCTACCAGGCTCCTCTGTCCATTGATTCTCCAGGCAAGAATACTGGAATGGGTTGCCATGCCCTCTTCCAGGGGATCTTCACAACTTGGGGATTGAACTCACGATGCCTCTTCTGCGTCCCCTGCATTGCAGGTGGATTCTTTACCATCTGAGCTACCTGGGAAGCCCATATAATGTTCAGTGCTTTTTAGATTTTAAAAGGTATACATGTTTAGAATAATTTGGATTTGAATCCATCTTTCTGCTTTTCTCTATCCAAAATGAAACTATATCCTCTTTTGTAAGGTAAGGAATGAGCATACATTTACTTCTTTTAATCTTCTCTTAACTCTCCAGATTTTGTTATAGGATCTGGGATTTTAAGATTTATATTTTAGTATTATTATTACTCAAACTTAAAGTCTTACTCATGTTCTTTAACACTACTGATATTCATACTATTTTAAAGTTCAATTTGTAAGACTTTAGACTTAGTTATATGTGTAACTTATGCTATGTTAACTAGTAGTGCATTTATATCACAACCTTCTTACAGAGCTCATGAATATTTGAAAAATATTTTTTAATTTAGTTGCCTTCATATGCAGATGGCATCATGTATAGATATTGAACTCTTTGGTCACAAATTATATTCTTATGAAGTTCCTAGACATTATTCCTTTGCTTCTTGTAGTGAGTATTATAGAGAAGTTCAATGTCTTCTGAGTTATTCTCTGTCTCCCTCTCTTTCGATCTCTCCTCCTTCTTTAAAATCAGAACTTTGACCAATATTGGTATAGGCGTGTTTCTTATCATTTTTTTCCTAGTCTTTTTTTGGGTTCTTTGGATTTGCAAACTTAGGTTCAGTCTCATCTCAGAAAAGATTGTTTCTCATTTGTTTTTTTGTCTTTAGGAATACCTTTACACTAGGTCTTCATTCTTCCCCAGAGCTAAAATCTTTTCTCTCTATATTTTAATCTTTTTTCCTTTGCATTTCATAAGAGCTTCTTAAACTCTTTTTTTTTTTTTTTTGGCGTATCTGATTTTTTTTTCTTCTTTGTCAGTTCTGTTGTTTATAGTTGCCAATTCTGATTTGTATTTGAACTGCATTCTTGTTTTCTGATAATATTTACTCATTCTGTCTAGGTCCTCTCTATTTCTGCCTTTTATCTCAACCCACCCCATTTTATCAGAGTATCTTCATTTCTTTTGAAAGACTGCATGAATTGTACACATACACTTCATGTGTATAAAATTTTGGAGAATATAGAACCAATTCTTTCTATAATGTACTCATTTCAGGAAGTATATATTTCGCTTGTATGCTTTTCATCTACATTTTACATGGTATATCTACATCTTTTATATTGCAAATGTTCTAATGAACACCAGGTTGTTGTTTGTTTGTTTGGCTTATTCATTCTGCTTATTAGTAATGCCTTGCCCATAAATAGAGTAGTTTGATTCTCTTTGGAATCCCTGGTACAGTTAGCTTTTGCTTCCACGGAGGTGAGGGGCTCTTTCTGTAAACTGTTAACAGCCCAGCAGCCCAAGGAGGTGGGAGAGAGCCAGAGTGTGTATTTTTCCTCCTAACAGGAATACAGAAGCCTGGTACCATTTTTTCCCTCTGGGTAGAGAAGCTTCTGTGCCAGGTGTCAGTTCCCTGAACACTTGGCATTGGCACAGCATTCATCGCTCCCATACAGTGGCTGAGCCTGGTTGCTCTTTGGTGCTGTTGCATCTGGAATTTGCCCCCAAAGCGCCACAGACTTTTTTGATGCTATAGAGACCACAGGAGCCCTGGGACTCCTCAGTGCTTTAAATTGCTGTTGACCTGGAATGGTGGGATGGAGTTCAGTCCATTCTTCCCAAGGGAGCAGGGTGGGCTTTCTGAAACACAAATTGGATCATGTTATTTCTTTGCTTGAAATGATTCAGTGGGTCCCCCTTGTCTTTGGATAGAGTTCCAAAGCTCTGCACATAACTACCTCTCCAGCCTTATCTCCACTGATACTTGCCTTATAATTAAACCACAGTGGGTTTTTTCATTGCCTCAGATGAGCCATATTTTACCTTCTTTTCAAACCTATACACATACACTTCCTAAAGTACCTAAAGTACTAAAGTACTGCCTAAAGTACCCCCACACCATCCTCTTACATTCCTACACAAACTGGTTAACATGTAGAGTCTTTGTCTCTCTCTCTCTTTCAACAGTAATTTACGATTTATTCAGCTGTAATGTACTTATTCCGACATTAAGGTGGTATCACATGGCATACTTTTGGGTCCATTCCAGAGATTCCTGAGGTCACTCTTTTACTTATCTCTGTCATTTTATAGATTTTTGCAGTCCCTGGCACTCGAGGGTCATCTGAGTTTGGAAGACACAGCATTGAACCAATGGATAAAAAAGAACTTCAGAAACAGTTGAAGCAGGAGGACATTGTGATCTTAGAATATCAATACATATGCTGCTATTACTGTTAATATTTGGATGATAAATTCTTGTAAATGCAACTTTAGGTGGTTTGAAGATGGAATCTGTAGGAATATGAATTTTCAAAACACACACAAAAATACTGCCTCGATGCAGGCTGACATTAGGCCATAATCTTGGCTTAATCATCCCCCACTTGACCTGCAGGACATAGTTCTTCTGTGTTTTCTTGCTCTGTGGTCCTAAGGCAACATGTATATATTACTGCACTTCTCACCCTCTCTTATAATTATTTGATTGATTGTGAAACCCTCTTTTGTCTGTATATTCTGGTTAGAATCCACAACTGTTTTGTTTAACAGTGTGGATAGGTCAGGCCTGGCACATAATTTATACATATTTGTTGAATGAATGAATGGAGCATTAAATTTTCTCGTTATTCTGGCCCAACATCATGCCTCCAAATTCAGGGCTGTCACTGAGTTCTGTCAGGGTCTCTTCTCCTTACTTCCCTGAGATACATTAGTATCTTTCTTCGTCGTGGACCAGGTCTGTGCTGTCTGTAAATCTGGACTAATTTTGTATGAGAGGATTACATTTGACTATCATTGTAAGCACTCTGAATAAGTATTTTTACTATTTGAAGTTAGTAGCACCACTAGGAAATAAAAGAGTGGTTCTTTGCCTGTTTACCTTCATGCAGATAGAGGCAACTGGAAAAGGAGTGTTGCTTGCTGACTGGGATGCAGTCTTTAGGGAAATCTTAGGTTTCAGTTGAAGAAATAAGGTACTCCAACAATGTAGAGTCACCACAAGACATAGTTGAAGAATTAAGGTCAAAAGGCTAGATACATTTGGTGTGGTATAAATGAGATGGAGTTTAGCAGCTAAGGAAGAGAGTGGAATGAGAGACATGTATATTGATGGGTGGATATAGATAAGGGGATGATGAAAACTTTGGCAGTATGAGTAGAATAGACACCCTGTTCTACTAGGAATAGTAGTCGAAAAATGACTATTGAGTTTAGAATGATCCAAGTGAGGGGGAAAAGAGCAAATAAAATTTGTTTAAACAAGTATTTTGATTAGTTCTCAAGAAACACTATTAGCTAGGCACTATGCTAAGTGCTCAGGGTTCACTGAGGAAGTAAATGGTACCACCCATTTCTCCATGAAACTTGAGCATGTGTCTAGCATATGTTTAGTGAGGAACACAGGCATAAAGCATGTAATTATCTGTAAGATTTTGAACTGTAATGAATATCTAGTGGGGAAAGTAGAGGTTGTTTGGAGAACATACTAAC
Organism: Antilocapra americana; assembly: GCA_007570785.1. NCBI lineage: Eukaryota > Metazoa > Chordata > Mammalia > Artiodactyla > Antilocapridae > Antilocapra > Antilocapra americana. The sequence continues at coordinate 1,558,466 of ML661955.1, forward strand.
AGGCAGAACTACCTGAGCTTGGAGTCAGCATGTACTGTCTTTCAGCTGTGGGCAGTGGGTATGAATTATTAGAGGATCATTGAGCCTAAAATGCTCCAGGTGCAGGGTCCTGTGCAAAGGCCCATAGTGGGGAAAGATTGTGATCATGTTGAGAAATGATAAAGATAAAAAGCCAGAATGCCCAGCACTAGTCATATTTCAAGGGGAAAGACTGGAGTGATAGGCAGAAAATGTAGAAAAGATTTAGAATTTTATCCTAAGAGTAGTGGCACGCCTCAGAGGGTTTAAACAGGCAAATGGCACAATCCATTATCCATGATGAGGTCAAGATGGTGATTCTTTAGATACTATATTGATCAGGATGCAGGGAAACCAGGCTTTTGAGGAGTCTGGCAAAGATGATGGTGTCTAGGGTTAGCAGGAATATTCACTGAGATTCTTGCATTTATCTGCGTGTATGTCTCCTATGCCTACTATACCTACAGGATCTTGTTAGACACCTGTAACCCCAGCCTCACAGGCACATTTGTGTGCTTGTACATTAGTGCAGACCCTGAAGACTCCAGTGTTTGTACAAAATATTTCAACCATCTTTAGCCGTGGGAGGGTTAAGAATAGTCAAGCTTGTCCTCTACCCTTTCACTTCAGGAGAGGAATAGAAAATCTCCCGTGTGTAGAGGAGAAGGTTTGTAGGACAGAGGTTAAAAGAATGCCCTGCTATGATAGGAAAAGATGAAACTCCACACCTCAGGAGCCTGGGTAACTGCTGGCTGGGAGGATATATTGGAGACCAAACTCTCTTGATTTAACCAAAGAAGAGGAGGTAGAGGGTCAGGGCAAGGGTCAGCCAAGCTCATTTTTTACATGTTGTTCATGTGGTGACTGTTGCAAATGAGAGCTGACCCTTAACAGGGCCACTGATGTAGTAAAAGTTTTTCCCACACACTTCACACTTGAGAGATGACTAGGAAGGGCCATGGCTTCTTCCAGAAGTGCTAAGGCTCAGTGATCATTTCTTTTCTTTCCTTTCCGCCCTTCCTCCTCTTGTTTCCCAGTCACTTGTAACTCAAGTCAGATTGATGATGTTTGTGGTGTCTTGAGAAAACCATAGTGAGCTTTTTGTATCCTCATGTGCTGCTGCTGCTGCTAAGTCACTTCAGTTGTGTCTGACTCTGTGCAACCCCACAGACGGCAGCCCACCAGGCTCCTCCGTCCATGGGATTTTCCAGGCAAGAACACTGGAGTGGGTTGCCATTGCCGTCTCCGATCCTCATGTGTTACGGCTCATAAAATGGTGTCTTGTGTAGTGGTCTTCAGTTCACATGGCCAGAACTTGATGCTAGTGAGGCTTAGGTCATAGTTTCCATTTCAGTACAGTCCTGTTGGGTTCATTCTGTTATAGTTTCTGCCACAGGTGCAGCTCACAGTCTTGCTTATTCATTCTTTGCTTTTAAGACCATAGTTGGCACAGTAAGAAAAGATCATTATGAAAGTGACCCCACTCCTACAAAATCAATATAGTGTACTATTTTTTCTTGTTTTTATTTTATGAAATAAATTTATTTTTTGATTGAAGAATAGTACATTTACAATTTTGTGTTAATTTCTGCTGTACAGCAAAGTGTTACAGTTGTATATACGTATACATTCTTTTCTAAATTCTTTCTCACTATGGTTTATCGTAGTATAACTGAATGTAGTTCTTGTGTTATAGTAGAACCTTGTTTTTTTATACATCCTGTATATAATAGTTTGCATCTGTTAACCCCAGACTCCCTTCCCCACCTGCCTTCCCTTTGCCAATCACAAGTCTGTTCTCTGTGTCTGCGAGTCTGTTTCTGTTTTGTAGGTAGATTGATTTGTGTCTTATTTATAATTGAAGTGTAGTTGATCTACAATGTCATTTTGTTTTCAGGTATCAGTCAGTTCAGTCGCTCAGTCGTGTCCGACTTTTTGCGACCCCATGAACCGCAGCATGCCAGGCCTCCCTGTCCATCACCAACTCCCGGCATCCACCCAAACCCATGGCCATCGAGTCAATGTTGCCATTTAGCCATCTCATCCTCTGTCCTCCCCTTCTCCTCCTGCCCCCTATCTTTCCCAGCATCAGGGTCTTTTCCATGAATCAGCTCTTCACATTAGGTGGCCAAAGTATTGGAGTTTCAGCTTCAACATCAGTCCTTCCAATGAACACCAAGGACTGATCTCCTTTAGGATGAACTGGTTGGATCTCCTTGCAGTCCAAGGGACTCTCAAGAGTCTTCTCCAACACCACAGTTCAAAAGCATCAATTCTTTGGCACTCAGCTTTCTTTATAGTCCAACTCTCACATCTATACATGACTACTGGAAAAACCATAGCCTTGACTAGATGGACCTTTGTTGGCAAAGTAATGTCTCTGCTTTTTAATGTGCTTTCTAGGTTGGTCATAACTTTCCTTCCAAGGAGTAAGCGTCTTTTAATTTCATGGCTGCAGTCACCATCTGCAGTGATTTTGGAGCCCAGAAAAATAAATTCAGCCACTGTTTCCACTGTTTCCCCATCTGTCTGCCATGAAGTGATAGGACCGGATGCCATGATGTTAGTTTTCTGAATGTTGGGCTTTAAGCCAACTTTTTCACTCTCCTCTTTCACTTTGATCAAGAGCCTCCTTAGTTCTTCTTCACTTTCTGCCATAAGGGTTGTGTCATCTGCATATCTAAGGTTATTGATATTTCTCCCGGCAATCTTGATTCCAGCTTGTGCTTCCTCTAGCCCGGCATTTCTCATGATGTACTCTGCATGTAAGTTAAATAAGCAGGGTGACAATATACAGCCTTGATGTACTCCTTTTCCTATTTGGAACCAGTCTGTTGTTCCATGTCCAGTTCTGTTGCTTCCTGACCTGCATACAGGTGTCTGGTATGCCCATCTCTTTCAGAATTTTCCACAGTTTATTGTGATCCACACAGTCAAAGGCTTTGGCATAGTCGTAGAGCACAGCAATTCAGTTATATATATACATATATATACGCACAGATATACACACACACATACATATGTACATATTCTTCTTCAGATTCTCTTTGCTTATAGATTATTATAAAATATTGAGTGCAGTTCTTCATGCCATACAGTAGGTCCTTGACATCATTTCTCTAATTATTAGAGAAATGGAAGTCAGAACTGGAATGAGGTACCACTTTACACCAGTCAGAATAGCCATCATAAAAAGTCCACAAACAATAAATGCTGGGAGGGTATGGAGGAAAAGGAACCTCCTATACTGTTGGTAGGAATGTAAATTGGTACAGCCCCTGTGGAGGAGAGTATGGAGGTTCCTTAAAGAACTGAAACTAGAGCTACCGTATGATCTAGCAGTCCCACTCCTGATCACATATTCAGAGAAAACCATAATTTGAAAAGATAACATGCACCCCAGTGCTCTCTGCAGTACTGTTTACTATACCCAAGACATGGACGCCACTTAAATGTCCATCAGCAGAGGAATGGATAAAGAAGATATGGCACATGTATGTAATGGGATATTACTCAGCCATAAGAAAGAATGAAATAATGTCATTTGCAGCCACACAGGTGGACCTAGAGATTATGATAGTCAGGCAGTTTTTGTTGTTCGGTTGCTCAGCTGTGTCCATCTCTTTACGACTCCATGGACTGCAGCATGCCAGGCCTCCCTGTCCCTCACCATCTCCCGGAGCTTGCTCAAACTCATGTCCATTGAGTTGATGATGCCATCCAACTGTCTCATCTTCTGTTGGCCCCTTCTCCTCCTCCCCTCAATCTTTCCTAGCATCAGAGTCTTTTCCAGTAAGTCGGCTCTTCGTGTCAGGTGGCCAGAGAAAGACAAATATCATATGTATCAATTATATGTAGAATCTAAAAAAGTATGAATGAACTTATTTGTAGAACAGACATAGAAAACAAACTTATGGTTACCAAAGGGGAAAGGGGGATGGGGGAAATATAAATTAGAAGGTTGGGATTAACATACACACACTCGTATATACAAAATAGCATGTTTATTTTTCTAATGGTGGGTTAGTAGTAGTGTCTGTAGTTGAAGCACTGCTTATATGTTTTGCTCTTCCTATACATTTCTCAATCCTGTTCTTCCCTCAAGATAGTTTTGAAGACTAACTTGAAATGTTGTGATCACACACCCCAGTGTTCCTTTTCAGAACTTGATTTTCACTTTTAAGTTTGTCTCTTTTTTAAAAAATTATTTATGTAATTATTTTTGACTGTGCTTGATCTTTGTTGCTGCGCTGGCTTTTCTCTAGTTGCGGTGTGCGGGCTTCTCCTTGTCATGGCTTCTCTTGTTCCAGAGCACAGATTCTAGGGCCCATGGGCTTCAGTAGCTGTGGCCGGTGAACTCAGTAGTTGCGGTTCCCAGTCTCTAGAGCATGTGTTCAGTAGCTGTGGTGCACAGGCTTCATTGCTCTACGGCATGTGGGATCCTCCCGGATCAGAGGTTGAACCTGTGTCTTCTACACTGGCAGGTGAATTCTTTATCACCGTGCCATCCGGGAAGCCCAAGTTTGTCTGTTTCTAATTATTTTTCTAACTAGCTGTGTAAACGTGGATAAGTCACTATACCTCTCTGGTCCTCGTTTGTTTGTAAAATGAGCACATTAGATTGAATCTAAAGTCTGTTTCATCTCTGATGCCAAGTGTCTGGTACAGTGGCTGATACATAAACTGAGGTGAATGACCAACAGAATTCCTGCTGTCATGGAACTTTTAGTCTACCAGAGACTGTAAAATGTAAGTAAATATAAAATTACACCATTTGATAAATGACAAGATGGACTGAATGGAGTAGATGCAATGAAGAAGAAAAAAGAGGAAATGTGAGCTTAAAGATCTACCTAAGTTATGAAGAAGGTCAAGGTGGTGATGGTGGTTTAGTCACAAAGTCGTTTCTGACTCTTGCAACCCCATGGATGTAGCCCACTAGGCTTCTCTGTCCATGGGATTCTCCAGGCAACAATACTGGAGTGGGTTGCCATTTCCTTCTCCAGGGGATATTCTCCACCCAAGAATCGAACCCAGGTCTCCTGCATTGCAGGCAGATAATTTATCAACTGAGCTATGAGGGAAGATTGAAGGTCAAGGTTTGAGATGTTAATTGGCCGTATAAGTAAGAGGAAGAAGAATATTTGAGGTGGAGAAGACAGGATATGAAGGGGCTCTGAGGTATGAAAGAACTTGTTTAAGGAACCAACAGTAAGCCATGTGGCTAGAATAAAATATTTTAAGGAAAGATAGAGACTTGAGATACATTTCAGAGGCAGAAGCTATCACCCAGAGAATTATCAGTATATACTAGTGGCTCTGAGTGTCTAAGGTGGTGCTAGCAGTAAAGAACCCACCTGCCAATTCAGGACATGTAAGAGATGTGGGTTTAAGGGACACAGGTTCGATCTGGGTCGGGAACATCCCCTGGAGGAGGAAACGGCAACCCACTGCGGTATTCTTGCCTGGAAAATCCCATGGACAGAGGAGTCTGGTGGGCTACCGTCAATGAGGTCGCAAAGAGTTGGATACGACTGAGTGACTTAGCATGCTAAGTGTTTAAGGTGTTAGCCTTCATACCAGATTAGTCCAGGTTTATATGGCAGTAGTGAAAGTAGTTTCTAGAAACAAGTTGTTTCCTTTCTAATAGGAGATGGGTAAAACCTAATAGCCCACTGCCTTAATCCTGATGTTAGATACCAGTAGCCTGCAATAACTTGCAGGTGAAATTAGTAAGAGGGATAATTGATGCCCTCACAAACTTGCCCAACCGAGCTTTGTGCAACATATTTTGGGAGTTCACCAGCAAGGTTTGTGTGCTGGCACAGATGATGGTACATGCTGAGACTTGTTTGGATTGAAGGTGTAGTAGCTAGGTAGGGCATGGAAAGAACACAGCTCTGTCTTTTCACCAGGGGCTTTTATATGCTAGGTAGCTAGCTCCTAACTTAGTGCTTTCTCCTTTTCTCCCAACTAACACAAAGTCATTTGCTTTTAGTTCATCCTGTATTCTACTGGCAGACTAATGTTCGTATGCAGATTTGATCATACCTTCTCTCACCTGTGAGCCTGCAATAATTCTCCTTTGTCATACCAAGTTCAAAATTCATATAAGAATTCAGATCCTCAAATGCTCTCCAGCCTTTTCTTGTTTTAAACCCAACTCAAGAATACGCTCCAGTCCGTTTGATATGTTCAAGATCTAACCCCACAAACCTGAGTGAACCTTCTTCCTCCAGCCCAGGCTGATGCTTTTTTGCCATGGAGTAGTGAGAAAAGCTGAATGCACCCAGCTTCTCTAGAATATCACCAAGAAACTTTACTGTTTCAGTATTTAGTGACTTTTTGTCTTTGTCAGTTTCTACCAAGGGTCTTCTTTCCTTGACTCATGCTTCCATCCCTTTTAGGTGTGCTTTAAGGCCCTAGAATCAGGGACTTAGTCTGTAGGTCTTATTGATCAGACCTAGGATTGGATAATTAACTCTGCTGTAGCGGAAAGAACAGTAGTTTTAGAGTCAGACTGGTCTGGGTTTGAATGACAGTGCCTCTGACTTACCCGGTTATGACCCTGGGCAGGGGTGGTGAGCCTAGTGTTTCTTATTTTTAGGCTTCTGCATTGGTTTCCTCCTTTGCCAAGAGAGAGGTGACATGAAAGAAGTGCAGCATGTTAGTAGACTTTCCATTGGGAATTTTGGAACAAGCAATTTTGTGGCACCCTGGTCACTGTTATGACATTCCAAATGTAATAGCTGGTTGCTGGAATTGGAACGAGGAAAAAATTCTGGCATAAATATGCCTGGGAGGGGTTTTGTTTCGTTCTGGAGAAATATGCCCAAACCTTAGAGGAAAATGACCCATTCTATGAAAGATTACATATAAGCCAGGATTCTTTTGACTCTCCAGATGTGATTTCTCTAACAGTATCTGACACCAAACACAAAAGACCTTAGGTATTTGACCTTCAAAAGTCAACCTCATTGGAAAAGTAGTCAGCTGTACTCAAAAAGTACATTTGACTTTTGGATAGTAATTTGAAGTCATAAGTTTTTGCAATAATCTGATCGTATCATATGAGTCATGATTTTAATCCTCCCCTCCCCCATCCTCTTTCCTTTCCCATGCTTTTGTGCGCGTGGGAAAACTGAGATGCAGAGAGGTTGTTTTGATATGGTGAGTAAGGATTTTAGAGTCAGCAGCTCTAGTTCAAATCCCGGCCCTCCTGTACCCCCTGCCTCATGATAGGTGAATTATGTCTCTGAGCCTATTTCCTCAATGAGACCGTGATCACAACACCTCAAGCCCGATACGTGGTTCACAGTAAGCAATCAGTGACTCTTGATTTCCTTTCCCAAGAGTACCAAGTTTTCATTCCAAACATTATTTCATTAACCTAGTCTGTCTCACTGTAATATTTAAGTGTTTGGGTGTTATATAATGTATATGAAATATATATGAGATTATTGAAATACACAGTGTCTTGTGCTCAGAATTATCAAAGAACCAATAAGAAAGAAAAACAACTTCTAAATTTCTCACATTCAGCAAGTCAGTTAAGTTTGATGGTAGCATAGGTATTTTGAGTTAGCATTAGTGTAAGATACCAAGGGAACATTTCATGCAAAGATGGGCTCAATAAAGGACAGAAATGGTATGGACCTAAGAGAAGCAGAAGATATTAAGAAGAGGTGGTGAGAATACACAGAAGAACTATACAAAAAAGATCTTCACGACTCAGATAATCATGATGGTGTGATCACTCACCTAGAGCCAGACATTCTGGAATGTGAAGTCAAGTGGGCCTTAGAAAGCATCACTACAAACAAAGCTAGTGGAGGTGATGGAATTCCAGTTGAGCTATTTCAAATCCTAAAAGATGATGCTGTGAAAGTGCTGCACTCCATATGTCAGCAAATTTGGAAAACTCAGCAATGGCCACAGGACTGGAAAAGGTCAGTTTACATTCCTATCCCAAAGAAAGGCAATGCCAGAGAATGCTCAAGCTACCGCACAATTGCACTCATCTCACACGCTAGTAAAGTGATGCTCAAAATTTTCCAAGCCAGGCTTCAGCAATACATGAACCGTGAACTTCCAGATGTTCAAGCTGGTTTTAGAAAAGGCAGAGGAACCAGAAATCAAATTGCCAACATCCGCTGGATCATCGAAAAAGCAAGAGAGTTCCAGAAAAATATCTACTTCTGCTTTATTGACTATGCCAAAGCCTTTGTGTGGATCACAATAAACTGTGGAAAACTCTTTAAAGAGATGGGAATACCAGACCATCTGACCTGCCTCTTGAGAAACCTGTATGCAGGTCAGGAAGCAACAGTTAGAACTGGACATGGAACGACAGACTGGTTCCACATAGGAAAAAGAGTACGTCAAGGCTGTATATTGTCACCCTGCTTATTTAACTTACATGCAGAGTACATCATGAGAAACGCTGGGGTGGAAGAAGTACAAGCTGCAATCAAGGTTGTCAGGAGAAATATCAATAACCTCAGATATGTAGACGACACCACCCTTATGGCAGAAAGTGAAGAGGAACTAAAGAGCCTCTTGATCAAAATGAAAGAGGCGAGTGAAAAAGTTGGCTTAAGGCTAACATTCAGAAAACTAAGATCATGGCATCTTGTCCCATCACTTCATGGGAAATAGATAGGGAAACAGTGAAAACAGTGTCAGACTTTATTTTGGGGGGCTTCAAAATCACTGTAGATGGCGATTGCAGCCATGAAAGCAAAAGACGCTTACTCCTTGGAAGGAAAGTTATGGCCAACCTAGATAGCATATTGAAAAGCAGAGACATTATCTTGCCAACAAAGGTCCATCTAGTCACGGCTATGGTTTTTCTAGTAGTCATGTATGGATGTGAGAATTGGACAGTGGAAAAGGCTGAGCGCCGAAGAATTGATGCTTTTGCACTGTGGTGTTGGAGAAGACTCTTGAGAGTCCCTTGGAGTGCAAACAGATCCAACCAGTCCATCCTAAAGGAGATCAGTCCTGGGTGTTCATTGGAAGGACTGATGTTGAAGCTGAAATGCCAATACTTTGGCCACCTCATGCGAAGAGTTGACTCATTGGAAAAGACCCTAATGCTGGGAAGGATTGGGGGCAGGAAGAGAAGGGGCCGACAGAGGATGAGATGTCTGGATGGCATCACTGACTTGATGGACATGGGTTTGGGTAGACTCTGGGTGTTGGTGATGGACAGGGAGGCCTGGTGTGCTGCAGTTATGGGGTTGCAAAGAGTCGGACACGAGTAAGCGACTGGACTGAACTGAACTGATTAGTGTAAGAGACAAGACTGAGGAATTCCCAGGTTGCATAGACTCTTCACCTGCTTCTTGGATATGTTTTCATATCTGTATCCCACCTGCATCTTAATGACACATCTGTCATTACTCTGAGGTAGCATTTCTGCCAGTAAAGTAAGGGAGCAAAGCTTTCTATACTAACTGACATCATCTACCCTGGGGGAAATGATTACTCCTGTACTTCCTTCCTCCCTCTGTACTAGTTAATGCTGTCAGATGCAATAGACAGATCCCCATCTCAAATTAGGGAAACCTGCTGGAAGGGACATCTCTCAGAGTGGCTGTGCTCGTAAATAGGCTTAGAAACAACCGGCCTTTGGGAACAGCCGGAGCCAATAACTTGAATGTCACCAGATTCTGTTTTTCTTTTCTGTGCACTTCTGATTCACTATTATCACACTATGTGTAGACTGTGGTCACATTTTTCTCTTAGTCCATGGGGCAAAGGGTCCCTAGTCCAAAAGTTTGGAAAAGAGACACAGTGACGTAGCTTGTATCAGATGCCCATCCTGGAACAGGACGGTGTGATCATGTAAATACGTGGTGGCTCCTTCAGGTATTATATGGATGAAGTAGAGTGAGAAGAGCAGCACAGAAGGAGGGGGCCTGAGCGCAGAGTTCCTCGGTTGCCCACACACTGCCATCTTTCGTAGTGGGATCTTAACTGGGAGTACAAAAAATGCTCCGGAACCGAGTTTGCTTGCAGCCCAGTGATGGGAGATGGATGTACAATCAGAGTGCAGTAGAACGATGTTGGTTCTGTAATAATGGGTTCATTGGTGAAATAGGAATAAAGTATAGGTGGTCAGTTAGGTTGGCTCAGACACAGCAGCCCCTGTTGGCAATGATGGCTGCACTTTGCAGACTCTCAAAGTCCTTGAGCCAGTTGACATATCTGGGGACTAGGTATAGCCCTGGGGTTTTCTGAGTATGAATGCCCTGTGCTTTGTTGTTAAGAGGCCTTTGCATCAGAGTGCCTTTTTGAATTATTCAATGAGTTTTTTTTTTACAAAGAAAGAATTAAGGATATCTTGAGGGTTTTGTCATGTTCTGTTTTAGAGAATTCATATGATCTGAGTATTCATCCCCTTTGGTAGCTTCTTAAACCTATTAAAAGACAACTTTTTATAAGACAGATTGATCAACTTGTTTTACAACTCAGGTAACCTGGCACTTAACTGCTGGTTAATTACAAATCCCTTGCTTTTAAGTAGCTTATAAATAACTCCTATTCCCTGTCATGAGGCCCGAGAGCATCTGCCACAGTCCCTGTCCTTTGCTGTTGAGGTGACATGTGGTATATCCGTTGGTGGTCTCATGTTTATCATCCTTTAGTTTGCTTCCTCAGGCAGAACAAACTGATTCTTTTCCATCTTCTGTTGCGTGAGATCAACTTTCTACATCTTATTCCACTGCTCCATCATTGGCTCCAGTCTCTTCATCTTGGCTTTGCGTTTCACATTTATATTTTACCAAGGCTTTTATTGTCTTTCACTCCTTGATTTTTCTCTCTGCCCTTTCTTGCTCTTGCATGTATTTTTTAATTAAACCTTCTTTTTTGAGATAATTGTAGTTTTGCAGAAAGTTATAAAAATCAACAGAGAAATACTGTTTACCTTTAATCAAGTCTTCCCCAATGGTAACACCTTGCAAGACTACTATCTAATATCATAATCGGGATATTAACATTGATATAGTTGAGATACATAATGGTAGCCTTAATATTTTGATTTTTAAGGTTGCTTTTTGTCCTTACTCATCTCTTAGACCCTTCTCTCCTTGCGCATCTCACATTCATTGTCCCAGGTATTTAACCAAATCTGATTTAAGGATCTTATACAACTCAGTTTTCTCTCTGATAGGCTGGCTAGACTTCATGCTGTCAGAGTTTCTAGGGATAGAACTTGCCTTCCCTAAATTACTTGCCTAGAATTTGGATGTCTCTAGGTGGCCTTAAAAGTGAGAACCGGGTTTGTTTGTGAGTTAATTTTGCCATAAGTTCATGCAGTTCACATGAGGGTGAAGAACATGTGGGGATTGGTATGGCACTAATCCTCTGAGACTCAGAGCCCTAAACGAAGACACTTCTCCCCCCAAAGGACAGTTCTGCACGGAGGATGTGGATGAGTGCCTACTGCAACCCAATGCCTGTCAGAACGGGGGTACCTGTACCAACCGCCACGGGGGATACGGCTGTGTGTGTGTGAACGGCTGGAGTGGGGCCGACTGCAGTGAGAACATCGATGACTGTGCCTTCGCCTCCTGCACCCCAGGCTCTACCTGCATTGACCGCGTGGCCTCCTTCTCCTGTATGTGCCCGGAAGGGAAGGCAGGTAAGGCTGGCAGAAGAACAGAGTTGGAGAGGGTGAAAGGGCTGGTGAGCATCCAGCACTTCTGCCTCCGTCTCTTTCATCCCTTCTGGGGTATGTCCTTTTAAGTTACGTCTTTTGGAACATGGCACTCAAGGCTTTCTTCTGGAAACGTAATTGGTAGCCAAAATGCTGTGAAGTCAGCCTTCTTCCTTAGGACTCTCAGCTCTCAACCCCATGTACCTCAGTGTTTCATCCCCCCAAAATGAAAGTAACTCTTGCCTTGGAAACATCTGTAACCTCCTTAAGATTTTAAGCTAAAAGACAGCTCAGAAATTAAGGTAAATTTCTCAGAAATTAAGACAAAATTACTCACAAATGGAGGTAGGCACTTAATTTTAAGAAGAAATAATCCATTTACTCAGAAAAGGTTAGCAAGAGGGAAACAATGAAGTATATTCCAGCTCTCAATATTGCCCAGTAGGGGAAGGTTTTCACTAACCGCAAAGTTAACATTGCTCTAGCCTCTCAGTTTAACAGTTCTGGGTCTAGGAATAGAGCAATGAGAGGAGGAATGTTACAGAAGGAGAGTGCTTAGGGAGAGAACTTTGTGCCCAGCAGTTTTGAAATGTTCCTGTATCTATGCCTTTTCAAAAGCCCTGCCTCTTGCTTTGTAGAAGAAGCCTTAGTCACCTCTTCTTAAGCTAATTGCAGACTGGAAAATCCAGTTCCCATGTGAACTATGCAGAACATGGGGTCTAGTCATGTCTTCAGAGTCCTGAGGGCACTTGAGCCAGGAATGTTGACACTATTAAAAAGCTGCCCAAGTATAGGCTGATGATGTTCAGCTGTTTTTTTTTTTTTTTTTTTTCCCCTTCTTGAGGCTAATGAAATGCAGGTGGCCCCAAGATCATCAGGTAGCATGATCTTGGGAAAGTGGGTTGCCAGATAAAATATAGGATGTATGTAATATTTGGGACATAGAGTAAATAATTACTCGTTGTTTATCTGAAATTCAGGTTGAACCGGGCAGCCTCTGTTTTTATGTGTTAGCCATGACAGCCCAGTGGGAAGGATATCTTCCTTTTGCTGACTCCATCATCTCACAAATCCCTCACATTTTCTACCCTTGAGGAGGGATCCAGCTGAAGGCTCAGAGTCAGGGTATAGAGAGAGGTGTCTGCAGAAGCTTCTTGCTTTGCATTTAGCTGCAGCATGTCCCTAAGGCAGGATCAGGCAAAGGGGAAATTGCCTCTAAATCTTCACATTGGATTCTGATGTGCCAGTCCTAAGGTATTCAATCCTTCATGAAAGAGAAACTCATTCCCCAGGTAAGGGACATTTTCTCTTTCTTCTCCTTACCCCACCCTTGTGACAGGTCTCTTGTGTCATCTGGATGACGCGTGCATCAGCAACCCCTGCCACAAGGGGGCGCTGTGTGATACCAACCCTCTGAATGGACAGTATATTTGCACCTGTCCACAAGGCTACAAAGGGAGTGACTGTACAGAAGATGTGGATGAGTGTGCCATGGGTGAGTACACAGGACCTTTCCTATTCCTGTCAGTCAAGCTCAGCAGACATTTCAGCTGAAGCACGTTTCACTCTGTGAGCATGTTTCCCCCAAACCTCAGACCTGTTATATGCCCTCTGCTTGCAACTGACCTTTCAGTGTAACCATATAGTCTGTCCTGGGAATTCAAATATATAGAAGGCTTGTGCTTGACTTTTAACACGGATCCTTACCCTAGTGACTGGGAAAAGAACAGCAGAGACACAAAAGAGTTGAGATTGTCTTTCTTTCCCTATTTCCTTCCTTCCTTCTTCATTTAGTTACTTATTTGCTTACTTTCTGATGGATTGATTGATTGGAAGGACATAAGAAATTGAGAATCAGATTATTAAAGGACTGGCTCTAATGCTACTAATCTGACCCACTTCTGTAGTCCGCGTTTGTGGAAGTCCATTGGGTGCTTTGATCCTGATTATGGGTGCTTGTGTCTTTCAGCCAACAGCAATCCTTGTGAGCATGCAGGAAAATGTGTGAACACAGACGGTGCCTTCCACTGTGAGTGTCTGAAGGGCTATGCAGGGCCTCGTTGCGAGATGGACATCAATGAGTGCCACTCAGACCCCTGCAAGAATGACGCCACCTGTCTGGATAAGATCGGCGGCTTCACCTGTCTGTGCATGCCAGGTACCTGGGCCGTCGCTGTGGGGTCCAGGCCGGAGACCTTGCACCATGCTTCTCTTAGGCAGAGCACTCAGTACAGCATGGCGTTTCCGAAGCTCTGTTGGCAGTTAATCCCTAGCCCTGGGACCCTTAGGGCTTCCCTGGTGGCTCAGTGGTAAAGAATCTGCCTGCAGTACAGGAGCCGCTGGAGACATGGGTTTGATCCCTGGGTTGGAAAGATCCCCTGGAGGTGGGCATGGCAACCCACTCCAGTATTCTTGCCTGGAGAATCCCATGGACAGAGGAGCCTGGTGGGCTATAATCCACTGGGTTGCAAAGAGTCGAACATGACTGAAGCGACTTAGCACGCACATATGCAAGGGGACGCTTAAGGACTAAAGCCCAAGTTAAAATTCTTAAAACTATGGAAAGCAATCCCCTCATGTCAAAACCCAGATACTTGTGAGAGAAAAATTCAGAAGATTTTTAAAATGCAAGTATACTTTGATTTAATAAAGTATTTATCATAAAAATTCTTTAAATAGCAAGCTTTCCTTATCCCCTGATATATTACAAATAGCATACCATTCCATTTATAGAAAATAATTTTACCCATAATTGTATAGGAACTTGCCATTTATCTCATGATGAGATACACATGCTGTGCAGTATCTTGGAGCTCTTCTGCAGAGACCTCTGCTTGAATCCTTAGAGAGCACAGCTGAACTTTAGCTTAAAATGACAGCTCTCAGGGGCTGCTTGGCCTGATTATGGGTGCTAACCGCTCTAGCCTTGGCAGGCCCTCCTGACTTTGACTTGCACCCCAAGTACAACAGCATCTCTGATTCATTCAGCTGGGGACCCTGCGGGTCTGGCACTGTCCTGAAAGCAATACCTTGACTGATCGGGGAATGTAGTTCAGTCTTCGTTGGCATGCTAGGTCTTATCAAGGTCTTTGGAGGTAACCCCTTCTCCGTCTCCACAGTGACATGGGTATCCCAGAATATGCCCATGTCTGACTGATGCTCACAGTGACTGTTTTCAGTCACGGCATAGTCCTCTTTTCCTTCTGCAGAAATGTTCATACTCATAGAGGATGTAGTCATCTTCGTGAATTTGTGCCTTCTTGGCTAGACTATGCCTTTGTCTTTTTCTAAGCCACTTGTGTGGTCCATTTTGTTCAGGTTTCAAAGGTGTGCATTGTGAGCTGGAGATAAATGAATGTCAGAGCAACCCTTGTGTGAACAATGGGCAGTGTGTGGATAAAGTCAATCGCTTCCAGTGTCTGTGTCCGCCTGGTGAGTGCCCACCACCTGCCCCTGTTGTCTTTGAAAGCACAAAGCCGACTGACCGCAGGGAAGAGAGGAGGGAGAGAATGTGTGTGGGCTCCACATGAGGAAGTCATTAAAGGGAGCGCTTCGGGATAGGAGTGTGTGTGTGTAGAAGTGGGGGATTTGTTTCAGCCAGTATATCTTCCAAATCCTTTGTGGCCAGAAGTCCAAGTCTATTCTGAATGGCCCATGACCTCGCCGTCTGGGTGTACATTTCAGAAAGTTCATACCTCACGGAAGCCCTTAGTTCTAGGTTATTTAGGATTTTATTTTTTTCCTGTGAATCATATTCTTGAAACCCTTCTCTGAGATGATTATTTTTAGACATTTCACCCATGGGTACATTAACAGCACGAGTCAGTTCTTTCCAAAGAATGCTGTGTCTCTCCTTTTGCCTCCTACAGTCACTGTGGAAGACATGCTGAATTTTCTGCCTTAGGCTATAGCCTCTCTTGTTTCTTCAGAGAGAAGGTCCCAGTTCCTGTGTAGCTACATTCACTTCTTAGGGGGGTTCTGCCTGTATGCATTCAGTTCATACTTTAAGTTGAAGTGAAATGTATACTGGGAAGAAAAAAGAGGTGAGGGAGACACCCGGGTGCCTCGGATGCCCTGAGCCTCACCTGGTTATCCCAGGTACCCGTTCAGGAGAATAATTCTCCATGTGCTGATCCAGAGGTATAAACCCTGCCAATAACAACCCAATTCCCCTTGGGCATCATTCTGATAGTAAGGAAAACATAAGATAATCCTTTGACTTGTGTCATCATGTGCCCTTTTAAGGATTCACGGGGCCAGTTTGCCAGATTGATATTGACGACTGTTCCAGTACTCCGTGTCTGAATGGGGCAAAGTGTATAGATCACCCGAATGGTTATGAGTGCCAGTGTGCCACAGGTAAGAATTTTTCACTTCTTATTCCCCTGGTAGGTCCATCTGCACTAAGCAGGAGATTGTCCTCTTCTAGCTGCCCTGCTGCTTTATGTTTAGAAGGGCCTTCTTCCAGCCTCTTTCTTGCTGCTCTCACTGTTTCTTTCTACAACACCTGCTTCCTTCACCACAATAATGGCCTGGCCTGGACATTTCCCTTTGGTGTCCCCGTCTTTCTAGGGCAGATTTTGACAGTGGTGAGTTTCCAGCTGGCTTGCCTTATTCCTCTGGAAAAGGGAAGAATTCCAGTTGAAAACTAACTATTTGTCATTGGGGGCTTCTCAGCAGGAGGCCTGTCCCTTGTGTTTCGTGAGGCAAGTGATTGAACAAAGGCTCAGAAATGCAGTGGTGGGCAAGTGCAGAGATTTCTTGCATAAATATGGTTGATGCTTTGAGAGTCAAATATGTATCTGAACAGGGGAGAGAGCTCTGTCTGGGAAAGTTTGTGTCCTTTTTCCTTATTCCTGCTACTAGAATCAAAAAGAATGTTTACAGATACTCTACATTTCTGATCTGTGGTGAGATTTCTAATTTGGGAGTAGATTTGAATAAGCCAGACATTTCTTGTTACACATTTGCTTCTGCACAGACCATTATTGTGTAGAGAAGGACTAGAAGTTATTAGAAAAGATGATTTCCCAGTTTCTTTTTTATCTCACTGTTTAAGAAGTTATATAATTCAAGACATTTTTTTCTTATTTTAGAAAATGGATTCTTAAAAGATTTTAAGCATCATGTGCATGATTTTTTTTTGTGATCACAGAAAAGCAAACCAAGTCATAAAAATAAACAGAGAATTATTATTTCAATAGTATTAATATTACCACTTATTAGGCCTTCTCAGAGTGGGCCCTGTCAGATGATCCACTCAGCTTCCTTTTCTTTTCACAAACTCTGGTCTCTGTTGGAAAAGTTTCAGGTTAGATCTTCTTCTGGCTAGATTATGCTTATGGAGTATAACCTTCACTGGAGAAAATTTAAACTTTGAACTCATGTTTAAAAGGGAGGAGAGTCCTTCTAAAGTCTCTTAAAAGTATTTAAGGTTGGATAAAGGAACTCTTACTTGCCCCTTTTAACTGTCTTAACTTGGTCATTTTATTTAACAAGTATTGGTTAAAACTTACTATATTTGCTTTGCATAGATTCCTGGGAGGTTGGGAGGAATAAAGAAAAGTTCTCTGTGCTCTCAGATCAGAATTGGAAAGATAAGGTACATGAAGTCATTAATTTAGTACCTATATATGCAGACTGGTTTGAGAGGAAAGGCATATAGAGATAAATATATTAAGGAAAGTTATAGAGAGTTATTCTTGACTGAAGTCCAATATGCAATGAAGATGCAGTTAACATGTCTCTGCAGTGAAGTTGTTGATCGTTTAGAAAAAGCTCTTTGAATTCTACAGGTCTGACGTGAACAACATCATTTTAAACAAAGCTCTCTCGGCTTGCCTCATAAATCAGTGCAGATAGTCAGTTCCAGTTGCTTATGGCCCACCGTATGAATTGTTTCAGATACGGGATGTGTAGGATTAGAGGATGCTGGAGCTATATGTATGCTCAGGGGTGGAATGCGCACCTTGGGTTTTAAGTGTCTTCTGTACACTTCCTTCCAAGGATTCACTGGCGTGTTGTGTGAGGAGAATATCGACAACTGTGACCCTGACCCTTGCCACCACGGCCGGTGTCAGGATGGCATTGACTCCTACACCTGCGTCTGCAGTCCGGGCTACATGGGCGCCATCTGCAGTGACCAGGTGGATGAATGCTACAGCAGCCCCTGCCTGAACGAGGGCCGCTGCATCGACCTGGTGAACGGTTACCAGTGCAACTGCCAGCCGGGCACGTCCGGTAAGCCGCCTCCCTCTTCATTGTCTGTGGAGTTTCCGCTGTTTCTCTAAAACAGTTCACACAGATGTCTCAGACTTTCTCCGCACATGCTTAGGTACCAAAAATATCGTCTTGATTCTGAGAAGCACAGACAGAGCACAGCCAGAAACATCTCAGAGGCAGATGGCTCTAGCCAGGAGGGAAGTCAGAGACAATAGCTTCACAAAGCTGATGATTCTGTGTGTGTGTTTTTCATCAAAAGGAGGCATACCACTTCAGAAAGTTGAAATCATTATTGAAAATTGGAAGCCTTCTTTCTTTTGTGGCTCGACTGGATTGTCTTTTTTGTTTCAACTTCCACCTTACTCAGATTAATGAAGTTGGTCCTTCCCTCTCCATCCCTCCCGTTCTTCCAGTAGTTTTTCCTCTCTTATAATCCAGTGTCTTCAATGGAGAAGGAAATGGCAACTCACTCCAGTATTCTTGCCTGGAGAATTCCTTGGACAGAGGAGCCTGGCAGGCTATGTAGTCCATGGGGTTGCAGAGTTGGACATGCCTGTGGAACTAACACACTCTCTTTAACGGGTCATCTTTCTTCTGCTGTTTTTCTCTGCTGGGCTTTGGGCATTTGGGGGACTCAGAGGGAGAGGAGAGACTCTGCAACATGTCTGGGTCATTGTCAATTAGAATGCAGAGCTGTCGTTTCCCATCCCCAGTTCATGGCTGTTTCCTGCCTCCAGTTGAATGACGGCTTGTTAGTCGTGAGGGCATGCCGCTCCTTGCTGGGGAAATGTTGAACTGTTTTCTCAGGCAGCAGCATTTCACAGATTTCAGTGGATTCTGTTTTATTTATTCGAGGAATAATTATGGTCACAACTGTGGTTAATGGACAGAGAAGTTCTGTGTCTCAGATCAAAGGAAAATGTATTAGTGGAAGATTAACTAGTGTGTGCCTTTGTTAGAAGGGAACCTGCCAATACAAGGAGTGATTTATTGAGAACTCATTCTCCATTTAAGGAAAATGGCCTGTGTAGGGGGCAAAGGTGGGGGAGGTGGTTCGCTGCCCTCATTTTATTTTGTTATTTCCAAATCCATTTCTTCAAAGTTGTCAAAGGCCCTGGTCTTCATCCAGGAACTCGTACATGCCAAGTTTGAAAACAAAGTCCTTTTTGAGTTGCTCAAGCATACGAAAAACATCCCATGCCTTCCCAGTTGAAAATGCCTCCCCCC
The DNA here is from genome assembly GCA_007570785.1 of Antilocapra americana. Classification (NCBI taxonomy): domain Eukaryota; kingdom Metazoa; phylum Chordata; class Mammalia; order Artiodactyla; family Antilocapridae; genus Antilocapra; species Antilocapra americana. The sequence goes on from ML661955.1 coordinate 1,577,598, forward strand.
TCCCCACGTTTAGATAACTCTCTAAAAGAGCTGAATAGATCTTTGTGAAACCTTCCAAAAGCAATTTGCTTCCGGGCTGGTCCCCAGACATGAGAAATTGCAGTACGAAAAGAAATTTGAGAGATTTACAAGCAATTGAATGGATGCCTTTAGAATGGTGGGGCTGTTTTAGGCTTTGCTATCGTGCCCATTATAAAAATGTACTGGAAACCTGGGTGAGTGGTGGGCTGGCAAGCATTTTATTTTCTTTGGGATTATATTATTATGCCAGGATGGATCAGGTGTGTTCCCTGGGGAGCACAGAGACGTCAAGGTGGAAGTAGCTGTCAGTGAGAAAGGCAGGCAGTAAACATCAGTGGTGTGCAAGCAGCACAGAGAAGGAGGGCAGAGGTTCTCTCAGAAAACTGCCAGATGCATTCCTGTGACTGTTTGGAGAATTCACGCAAAGAGATGCAGACCACGTAAAGAGATCTTGGTCTGTAAGGGGTGCAGAAGGACCTGGCATGTACAGGGAGCCTGGGTGAAAGGATTCATTCAATTAACCGTTATGAATAGACTCTTGAGTTGTAATCTAAGAATCGACAACCCATTCATAATATAGTCTGAGTTGGTAGCTTGGGGTTTGGATGAATGTATGGATAGAAAGAGGACTTTACAGTCTGCAGGTTATAATTGTGGTTTCTCACTAAGTACTTAAAGCACAGCACGCTACCCAGAGTCACTTCTAATACCTTTTTTCACCTGTGATCTTAAGTAAGTCTGGGGGAGTTTCAAGTTATAGAAACTGCATTGACCAGCTAAAAGAATCATCAGCAAACAACAACTGCAAAACAGACAAGCAGAAGGAATTCTGTGAAAGCACACAGAAGCATCTTACAGATTCCAAGTGAGAATTGAATAATGAGGCTTTGGGGGGGATTAGTGAGAAGTAGGGCCACATGCAGACCGTAGGTCACCCAGTTCATATTCCAACTTTCCAATGAGATAATTTCATAGGCCCAGCTTGAGCTGAGTGTCTGTTCCTGCAAGAATACAACATGGATTTGGGGGCAGAGTCCCATTAAACCGCATGGCTTCCTGGGGCCTTGCTTGGTCTGTTGTGGGTTAATTGGGATTGTCAATCAAGGGCTAGACACATCTCCTAAAGGCATCCATTTGTAATTAAGGAATATTGAAACCTTTGCCTCATCTGTGGCTAGCAAGGCAGCATAGCCACATTAATCACAGTGACCAGTGTGGTGCGGTGAAGTGTATAGAATCCAGAGAGCTGGGTTCACATCCTAAGTGTGCTGATGTAATTGTGCAAGTGCATGATAAAATGGGTGTAACACAAATTGATTTGGCACAGATGTGAGAAAAATAAAGTTATATCAAGTGGGAAGCAGAATATTTTGCTCACAGTAATGACTCGATACATTTTCAACATAATAATTATTAATAAATATTTACTTAAAGTTTGACTAGATATTATGGCATTTTGTTGTGGAAGTTTTGTTTGTTATTTTATATCCTAATTATCAGGCTTCATTTTTAAACTTTTTAAACTGCCAAGATATTCTTTTATGATATCCAAATCCATCACTAAATTCATGTTAAATAATATAATAGTGAGTATTTTTACAGAATAGTGGTAACAGTAGGAGTTGGTATATCTGTACCGTTTAGTTTCCTATATCTATAATTAAACTTTCCTGAACATAGTCAAACTCTGCCATTCATCTGGGGACTAGACCAGGAAGAAGGCAACATACCCCAGGAGAAAGCTATGACTCCGTAAGATTTGTCCTGCACTTTAGCCCTTAATAGTAACAGTCAGTATCAAGCTTATAGTAGTAGATAGAAGTTCCAGAATTTTAATGAAAGCTTAAATTTTACCTCTGGAGCACAGCATTGTCATAGTTGTTTTCCTTGAAATGGCAGGCTTGTTTCTTTCACTTAACTTTTTGCTAAGTACTTAGGTCTGAATAGTGCTGGTTTGTCTGTCAGTTGCTCTTTCAATTAAAATGGGATTCTGTGAAAAAAAGTTGCAGTTTCAGTTCAGTACTCAGTCACACGACTGCTTTTCCTGGAGACTGCTCTGTATGCTCTTGGCATGCCACAGAATAGCTTTATGTGTATTTTCAATTTCATCACACAAAACAATAGAGGTATACTTAAGGGTCAAATCATAAAGTTAATAATTTTGGCAGCGTCATCAAAGTCATTCTTAAGTGAAACTGTCTTTTTTGTATTGTTTTAACTGAATACATGGAGATGAAGAATAAAAATAACACTAGTACAGTACAGTTTGATGGCACTTTCTGGATTCCTGCTAAAATGCCAGCAGTCTTACCTCCATTGCTTTTTTTTTTCCAGTAAGATATTTATTGTAATCTAAAGCCATAGCTTTATCATCAAGATGGAAATATGGGAACTGGGTAATAATTTGGTTGGGTACAGTCTGACATTCTAAAGCAATCATGTCTATGGAGAACAGTTAATAAGACCTACATAAGCAGTTAATGTTTTAAATTCAAAGATCCAAAACCAGGATTTTTGTCTTCTAACACCAACTCCTCTTCCTCATTCATGACATCTGTCAAGAATATTATATTTTCCTAGACATCCAGGTATGGTAACTCTGAACTTCTATGACTTCTCCCTTATTCTCTTCATTGACTCAGTTTCCAAGTGATAAAGACTATAACTCTTATGACCTCTCACATGCATTCTTTTGCTTTCGTTCCTACTGGCATGTCCTTGGCCTTGGGCACCGTTTCTTTAAACCAGCTCCATGTCATGGCCTGCCCAGGGTTCTTCTCACATTAATCCATCCCACACCATTCACATTGACCTTTCATGCCACTCCAAATCATTGGCTTGCTAACCAGGGCCCCATTGGTGGGGTTGTTCATTTATGCTTCTCATCTCACCATTTGCCCATGTGTCCCACCCCTGGGGTTAAACAAATCAAAGTACGGCTCTTACTGTGCCTCCTGCTGGCTGTCAGCTGCCTTGCAGGTTTCTTCAATGCTGAACCACACATTTTTTTTTTTTTTTTAAATCTTCAATGTTTCTGAAATTAGGAAACACCTTATATTCAAGGTCATAGAAAACTGTCAGCCTTAGAATTAAGGCAGAAGTGATAACAGGCTCCTTGCTGCCTGTGACTGAGAATTTTTCAGTGTGTAAAAGGGATCAGTTCATCTGTCATTGCAGCTGTATACTAACTTTGGATCCCTAATTTGTACCTAAAATGAGGCAACATATGCTATAAACCACTCTGGATGCTTGAGGCAAAAGAGATAAAAATCTCTGCCCTGATGGAGCATACATCATGAAGAACTATTGACAGGTTCTGAAGCCTCTGTCTGTCACAGGGTCTGGTGGACTTTTTTTTTTTAATCAATTAATTTATTTTAATTGCTTCCATTGCTTTTGTAACATTAGTGCAAATGCCAACACAATAAAAAAGACAAATAGTGGCTTAGTGTGATTAATGTAATCATCTGACTTCAGGATACCTTTGACAAGGTCTGGAGGACTGAACTTTCAGAAATGCTACTTTCCTGTATTCAGGGTTGGCTAGGTACTCATTAGATTTCTTAACACCCAGCATCACAAACAAAGATCATTGGTATTTCTGTGCTAATATTGCACAATTTCTCTTTGCTTTCGTCTTGGCAGGTGTTAATTGTGAAATCAATTTTGATGACTGTGCAAGTAGCCCGTGTGTCCATGGAGTCTGTATGGATGGTGTTAATCGTTACAGCTGTGTCTGCTCACCCGGATTCACAGGTAATGGTCCTTTTTGTTGGGAGACTCCTTCTTCAGCCCCCTCATTTTGGGAAAAGGGCATCTAAAGGTTAGTTACTTTCAAATATATCTGAGTTCTTTGTCTCTTGGAAGGTTAGAAGTGTGCTTCTGTGCCTCTCTGGCCCAGTTTTCTACTTACAGGCCTTCCCTGAACTGTAACATGAAACTTTTCATTAGTTGGGGTTTTTAGGCCATATGTTTATGGCTCCTTAAAAAGAGTTTCTTTTCAGACCATGAGTTTCCATCACTATGCTTAAGTTATATAGCTTTCAAATTTGTCTATACTTAGTAGTGAATGCTTTCTTTAAAGCCATGGCCAAGGTAAAATTCTATGAACACTGTATATGATTTTTTCTGAGTACTTCCTCTTATAAGTACTTGGGTAAGGTAAAAACTTAGCAAAGCAACCTATTTTTGGCTAGCATAGTGAGTTTTATTTTCTCTCCAGGAGGGAGAAAGTAAGTGACTAAAATAAAATTGGTTATAATTCTTCTTAAATTCTTCTTAATTAATCCCCCCAGCTGGAACATTTATATACACACCGTGTGTACACACACACAAACTCCCATGCATTTTTTCTCTTAGCTGTTTTGTTGTTAATAAGATTACCTTTACCTTTTACTTTCCTGATCAAAAAGTACTAGGAGCTACCAAGGAAATATGAAGCCTCTTTCTGATACATCTGTTTGTCAAAGGCACCATCAGAGGGCGTGTAATGTGCCAATCCCATTCTTTCTAGACAATGCCACACACAAGAAGGCAATTTCATAATGATGTTACCATTTCATAAATACCATGTGGTCATTTGCAACCAATGTGAGAAACTTCCCACAGAGCTTTTTAAACTATGATGTCAAAAAGCCAAGAGATGCCTCTTTCTTGCTGGGAACTTACCTCTCTCTGTATTTCACAATCCTTTGCACTGCTTGTTGTGATTGTGGGCACGAGAGAGGAATGTTTGTGGCCGACACGGTCACCATAATCTCTGTTCAGTGGAATATCACTCAGAAGACCAGGATGATGAGAGCTCTTATATGTGGTACCCAGCACTGCTGGTGTGGAGCCAGATGTACTTCTGTATCCTGAAATATGTCACTCCAACATTAAGTGACCGCCAACTGACTTCACAGAATGGCATATGTACTTCTTTTACATAGGTAATAAGAAGAGAATAGCTACCATTTATTAAGGCCTTGTTTTGAGGTAGGCATTAAATCGAGTGCCTAACCTCATTTAATTGTCACTGCTATTATTATTTCTACAGTATTGATGAGAAACCCTGAATTCAGAGAGCTTAAGTAACAGTACCAGGGCACCAGGGCCAGCATTCCACCCCGGGGTGGTCTGTTACAGAGGTCATACGCACTGCCACTTGACTGGACAGCGAAAGTGGGTGCCTGCTGTGGTTTCTTTTTAGATATATAAGCCTTAGACTCGACTTAAATTTTTTGGAAATGTCAGTGAATCATATGCTCTCTGTTTTTAACATTTAGCAAATCAGGAAGGTCATGGAGGGAGGACATAGGCTAAAAATATTCTAAAATAAACTTAAGGTGTAGCATGAAACTGCATAACCAAGGAATGGAATGTTTTCGTTACTGGGTGGTACCCTGTTCTTGGAACTGTTTTCTACGTCTGTTTTTTCTGTTTGTTTTTTTAAGTCAGTTGCTGAAAATGTCAGAGGCAACTGTGTTATATACTCATGACCCGTAAATATAAGGTGTTTTAGTTTTGCCTTTAATACTGTTAACTTTTTATTACAATTTTAATAACAGCTTGAACAGATTTAAGGGAATTTTTTTTCAGAGAGAATTCTCTGTTCTCCGCAGACCACTTTATACTTACTGATTGAATAGGAAAAGTAAGAAATCACGTGGTACTTCAGTAGACTACTTTTCAGTTATGTAAACTACTTTTTCAGTTTCACATTCATGTCCATTACTTTGCTGACTTCTTAGAGCGGTCCATAAAAGTAGATAGGTTGTAAATGAAACCAAAAGCACAAGTAACAAAAACTAAAATGAACTTCTGGGTGGCAAAAAAACAATATGTTGGAAAGCTAACTTACAGAGATGGATAAAAATATATGTAAACTATGTGTCTAACAAAAATTTAATATCCAAAATATATAAAGAATCATACTATACTCAATAGTATAGAAGCAAATAATTCAATTAAAAATGGGACAAATAACAAGAAAAAAGTTCAGTAACTATATATAGTGATTAGACTTATTGTAGTGATCATTTTTCAATATGTGCAAATACCACATCATTATGTTGTACACCTGAAACTAATATAATGTGATATGTCAATTATACAACCCACTCCAGTATTCTTGCCTGGAGAATTTCATGGACAGAGGAGTCTGGCGGGCTTCAGTCCATGGGGTTGCAAAGAGTCGGACACGACTGAGTGGCTAACACTTTAAAAATGAAAACACATTAGTCAGGAGTAGGGAAACCCAATGTTAGAAAATATTACTGGAAAATTCCCAATAATTTCCAGATATAAGATACTGGTAATGTTCACTCTAATTCTCAGAGCTACATGATTTAACCACATTCTGATTATATTTTTAGGCTGTAAATCATTATTTGTATTTTGAAATCTAGTAGCAACTGAAACAGGTTAAGTTTTAAAAGCTTTACAATCTACCAAACCCTAGTGACTTTCAAATAGCATTTGAAAGGCTAATGATGATGAGTAGCTATCAATATAGCTAATCCTCATCACAGTGCCTTTATGCCGCTGTAGAAAATCACCAAATTCAATGAAAAAAAAAATAGATTCGAGGTTTACAATCTCATCTTTCTTTCAGTCTCTTATAGGATTTTCTAATCAGGAGTAAAGTGAACAAGTATTTATAAATTATAAATTTGTAAATGTTGAACATGCAGTTGCTTTTGGTTCTCCAGCTGTTAGTGAAGGCACACTGCTAAGCACAGAGGATTGGATTATGGGAAAAGTGGTAGAAAATGAGTTCATGCCTTTGAAAGCATTTAAAGTATGATCAGGAACCCAGACTGCATACATCAGAAAATGACTAAAGGTTAGGGGAGTAGTTAAAAGCAAGGTACACACATTCAAAAAAGTATAAGCGATGAAGGAAAACAAATGTTTAGAATCAGGGGGAAAATGGGCAAATAAGACATGCAGATGGCCAACAGGTACAGGAAAAGATGCTCAGCATCACTAATCATTGGGAAAATGAAAATCAAAACCATAGTGAAATATCACATCACACCTGAAAGATTGGTTGTTATCAAAAAGATAAGAGGTAACAAGTATTGGTGAGGGTATGGGAAAAGAGGAACTCTCATGCACTGTTGATGTGAATGTAAAATGTTACAGTTATTATGGGAAAACAATATGGCAGTTGTAAAAAAATTAAAAATTGAACTTCCATAAGGTCCAGGAATTCTACACTTGTGTATCTAAAGGAACTGAAATCAATATTTCAAAGAGGTATTTGCACACACCCATGTTCATAGCAGCATTATTCACAGTAGTTAAGATATCAAAACAGCCAAAGTGTCCATCAATGGATGAAAGAGTAAAGGAGATGTGTTGTATGTATACAATGGGATATTATTCAGCCATGAGAGAGAGGGAAATGCTGACATTTGTGACAACATAAATGGACCTTGAGGACAGTAAGTGAGATAAATCAGACAATGAAAGACAAATGCTGTATGGTATCACTTAATGCAGAATATTAAAAAGCCAAACTCATGAAAGCAGAGAGTAGAATGGTGTCTATCACGGTCTAGCCTGGGAGGGTAGGGGATTGGGGAGATACTGTTTAAGGGTACAAATTTGCAACTGTTAGATTAATAAGTTCTGATGGAATTCGTAGCATAGTGATTATAGTTAGCAATACAGCATTATAAATTTTCAAGAGAGTAGATCTTAATTATTTTTACCACAAAAAGAAATGATGGTTATGTGACATGATAGAAGTGTTAACTAACTCTGTGGAGGTAATCATATTGCAGTATATAAAATATATCAAACCAACACATCATATACCTTAAACTTACACGATGTTATATGTTAATCATGTCTTAATTTAAAAATTAACAACAAAAACATAGATAGGGAATTTTTATTATCCTCATTTAACAAATAAGGCAAATGAAAGAGCTTGATGTATCCATGGTCTTAGCTAGTGAGTCTCACAGTTAGCACTGTGAATTCCCAGAAGGCAGGCACCTCCCTAATTGTCTTTTTAGCCAGCATTTTCTAAAATTGTGTAGCACTCAGGGAGCATGTAGAAAATATTGCTGAATGAATGACCAGCACTCACATATGGAACCTCTGACATCCAACACTAGACTCTTGAGTCTGGACTATACCATGCTATACCATTCATTAAATGCTAATTTGTTAGGTACCTACCTACAAGATAAGAAACACTGGCTAATTTCTCATTCAGTAGTTACTGAGCCCAGCAAGGTACATAGCCTTGTGCTGGGAATTCATGAAATGCTGGGGTTTCCAATGCTACTTAAAGGATGAGAATTTGCTAGCAAGGCAGCTGTCAGTTCACCAGGTAGACTGCACAAAGAGGCACTTAACCCTCTCAGCTAAAGATGGCTTAAAAATTGATTCTGCTGAGAGCTTTAAAAGCAAATAAAGAAAATGTGACAAGTGTGACTTCTGAGAAGATTTTTCCCAAGAAAAGACAGAATTGAAAAGGCCTTTTCCTCTCATTCTCCCCTGGATTTCAGACAGAGGATAGTGCTGTAGTTGAAGAGTTGTGGCTCTTATCTTGGTGCCAGTGGCAAGCATCTAAAAAAATCAGAAGTTGAAGCTAAGAAAGTAGTATTATAGAATTGGTTATTAATAAAATACTTAAAAAGAAAACAGCAATTACTATCAGATTATGGGTTTTTTAACCACATGAACCACCAATAATGGTTTAGAGAGCAGTAGAGAGTGAAAAAATGTTAATACCCATTCTTTAAAAGGGTGTGTATCTATTTCATTTGGAATTTCCTGTTCTAATTGCAGGGTTACTCTTTCTTAAATAAAAATGCCTGGTTTTATCTGAATCAGAAAATTGTATTCTTTGAAATTTATAATTCCTTCATGGCAGTTGCTTGTCACCACTCATTTACAGAATTATGGGTTATTTTAAAATTTTATATCATTTTGAAATATATAGTTAAATCTCATTTATTCAAAACGTAGCAAAGCAAAACTCATATGTAACTGGCATACTTTATTCCACTTTGTAGCAGATATCTTTTCGAAGTGCAATCGTGGGTATATTTTAGAGGAAGAACGTATTCATTTCAATTTCATATATTCTGAACATTTACATTGTAACTTGATGAAGTAATTGTCTACATCAGAATTTCTCAAAATGTAGTATCCGAAGCACCTACATTATTTAAAATGTTGCTTTGAAGCTATAAGGATCTTCTTTTAAAGCAAGTACTTTTAGCAATCCTTGCACATTAAAATTTGAGAACCACTGTTCTATATTGAGAGACCCTGAAAGGTTTTCTCAATGATCAGAGAACAATAAAATTATATTTAGGTTTCTCTTCTTTCTGAGGCAGAAAATAGATTAATACAATTCCAAAAGTGAAAACAAATGGCTTTTCTTTTTAAGCAACTTAATCATTAATAGCCCACTCACTGAACATTCCTGTTAATTGAGATTTACCATATATAGAAATGTAAAAGATTGACTAACTCTTACAAGAATGAATGCAGTAAACCAGCTGACAACAGTGATAAGAAAAGCTTGAGAGTTCTCCAAACAGCAACAGGAGGAGCAGCCAACTTTGATAGCATTTGATGTTCTTTTTTTGAATATTTGATGTAAAGTTTCCCCATTTCTAAACTGGAGTAAAGAAACACATGTCGAAACACTACAAACCATTCCTGTATTTTGTTAACTTTGTTGAATTATCAAAGTACAATGCTCTCTGCTCCTTCCTTGCATGGCGCTAAGTGCTATTGGAGGTCTTATTCTTGAAGTCTTGACATTTGGTGCCCATGGCATTTTATAGCCTAAGCAGATAAAGGTGTCTGCAAAATAGATCTCATGGTCCTGGGTCTATTCCCTAAGCATTTTGGGTTTGACAGAAACCGTCCCCCCTTCTCTACAGGGCAGAGATGTAACATTGACATTGATGAGTGTGCCTCCAATCCCTGTCGCAAGGGTGCAACGTGCATCAATGATGTGAACGGTTTCCGCTGTATCTGCCCTGAGGGGCCCCACCATCCCAGCTGCTACTCACAGGTGAACGAGTGCCTAAGCAACCCCTGTGTCCACGGAAACTGTACTGGGGGCCTCACTGGGTGAGTAGCTGTTGTGTATTCATTGTTTCTTATTGACCTGTGTTGAGCCAGTTGAGTTTTAGTGCTGGCCACACCCGGTAGCAGTCAGTCGGGACTTGAGCTGAGACTAGGCTGAAGAGGTCGGTGATCCACGTCATAGTCTTCCAAGCCACCACTTCTCCCCTGCCTTCCATGACTGAGTAGATGGAAAGGAGGAGGAATGTTTCAGTCCTCATGTGGGTAGTGAGCACATGAGAGGAGTCCAGGGCTATTTTCTGAGTCTTTAGCTGTTGCGCTTTTAGTACTTACTGCGAGATTGGGTTCTGAGGGGTATTCTATTTGACTTAACCTCCTGCTTAAAGAAAACCCAGCTCTGTTTCATAATGATACCAGTGGGTACCACTGATGTAGAGCTGGTCTCAGCTAACTCGAGTCTTGGCCCTGATGAAGTATTCACAGTTGGCAAGCCCCTGAGAGTTGTGTAATGTGTTGGCAAGTAATTTTCTAGAATCATGGAGTGTGACATTTGGTTCCATGAGATAGTCCTGTGCTCTTGCTATGCTTACCAAGAGGATGGGACTTTGGCCGAGACTTGGCATTTGTCATGCTTACAGCAGGTGAAAGAATGAAGAGTACATTTAGAGGTAAATGGGAAATCAAGTGATTTCCAAGATGAATTAACTCAGTATTCCTGTTTCAGAGTATAGCAACCTTCAAAGCATCCCAACCCATTTACTTTTTCTACAAAAAGAATCACCAGACAAGGAGGCTGTTATCTCCCGATATCACATTCTAAATGCTAATGATGTACAAATTGTGAGCAATATGCATACATTTCAGATACCTTCATTTTTGTTCCATTTCCTGCTCAGTACCCTTGGTGTGTTCTGGGGGCAGGGTTTCAGGTCAGAACAAAGCATGTCTCAGAAGTCAGACATCCCAGGAGCTCTTCAGGGTCACTTAGAGTCTCTGATACTACCCTGCTTTCTGAGTATCTGTTTTATATCAGAAACAACTGATCTAAGGTTTCTTTATGTCTATTTAGCAGAAAAGAAACTGCAGATTTATCAATGTCAATGCGTCTTTCAGATTGTCCCAATTTGTTGTGCCAATCACTCTTTACGTATGAAAGCCCACTATACTTACTTAATTTTTCCAGCATCTTTGTGGGCCAGGAAGCTGTGTTCACTAAATACTCCAGATGGGCCCACATGATTCACAGGGTAACTCAAGTGTAGGTTTGAAGAGGAGCAGAAATGAGATTAGCCCACCCAGGGGCTCCTTGATCCTTCATGTCTTCAGAATTTTGTATTCCACCTGTGACTTAATTGTACATTCATACCACAAAAGTAGCTTATTTCTGTCTTCTTTCAGATACAAGTGCCTCTGTGATGCAGGCTGGGTCGGCATCAACTGTGAAGTGGACAAAAATGAATGTCTTTCTAATCCGTGCCAGAACGGGGGAACTTGTGACAATCTGGTGAATGGGTACCGGTGCACTTGCAAGAAGGGCTTTAAAGGTGATGCAGAAGTGCATATTTTGATGTCCTTTTTCTGCCTTTCTGTTGGTGCCTACAGCTTGACTCACTCCTTTCTTTCCCCTTTTTCCTACTCATTCATAGAGCGAACTTAATTTGAGTGCTTATTAGTTATAGGGCAGTTGGAGGATAAAAACATACATAAATTTAAACATGGATTCTGTTTTCAGACTAGCAGAGAGGTGAGCTATTGAAACAGTACCATTTAAGGTGAGCAACTAGAGCTCCCCTCATACAACTTTGGACATTCTAATTGGGTACTCTGATTGTAAGCTCCAGTGTAGGCTTGAGTCTATGATAATTCAAAAGAGATGTTGATAGAAGAATGAAATTCTTGTTTTACTGTAATTGTAGCAATAATATCATGGGAGAATCCGTGTATTTAAAACCTTTCCAACAAATTCTCTTAAACATTGAGATAGTCTTAGATGATACGCAGTCACCTATGGCCTTCTGGAAAAATGCATAGTAGTGTTGTGTAAAATCACTTTGTGAGTTGTCTCTGTTATATTTCACCTGTCACTTTTTTCTTTAACCCTTGAGAGAGAAACCTGTGGGTAAATCATACATATTTGTACTCCTTGATCCATATAGTCATTTATTTCACAACTCAAAGTTGTACCAGGCTACTGTGATAAGTTAATATGTTTCAGTGTCACTTTATTTGATAATTTGATATTTTTCTAAGATATTTTAGTCATTAACTTTTTGACATTCAGATGTATAACATCTGTAAAGAAACTTATAGATTTAAAAGCACTTTTATTCCTTTGTCTCTTTGAGACTTGCTGATCAACAAAATACATATCAAAATAGTTCACAATCATATGTCTAGTGATTAACAGAGTACAGTTTGAACTCAGACCTCTATACTCTTATACCATTATTTTCTTTTTATACCCGCTATAGTTCCTCTGTTTTAAGACTGTGTCAGGCCCTACTGCAGGTATAAAGGTGGTGGCGTTTGGTAATGTCCTGTCCCCATGAATGCTTCCTTAATTTTCTCTTATTTCATAGTGGGAGTAGATTTTGTGTCTTGGATCAGGACGAAGAGCTTTGTGACTTCAGAAAGCACCACCACATTGATGGTAGATACTGTGCATTTGAAAAAGTGGGCATAAATCAAGAGGCTTTGATTAACTGTTCAAATATTTTATCCCTTGATAACTTATACCTTGTTTTTAAGCCCTGACCAGATACTTTGTATAGAAGCCTCCATTTAGATAGAGCAGTAGCTTTTTACCCTGGTGAACTTCTTGGTCCATTATAGAGAAATTACTTGTATTTGGACATTCCTTAAACTTTCAAGTTATTAGAATATATTGTTCTTTCATTCGTTTTTTGATTAAGCCATTTTACTGACTGACTGTATCTCAGGGACTTCACACTGACATGAATGAGCAGGTGTTTCAGTGGCTTGAAGCAATTAATGCAGTTTCTGAGGTGTTTAATGTTTACCCCTGAGAGCGTTGCTTAGTAATTGAGATACTGAAGAACTTTCACTGTCTTTGATTTTTTCCCCCTTTCTGTCTGCAGGCTATAACTGCCAGGTGAATATTGATGAATGTGCTTCGAATCCATGTCTGAACCAAGGAACCTGCTTTGATGACGTAAGCGGTTACACTTGCCGCTGTGTGCTGCCATACACAGGTGAGTCCTGGGGCCCAGGGGCTAGAAGGGATGCTTGGTCTTGCCTTGTCGTTCCAAACCTCGGAGTCTCCGAGATGGGATCTTGGAGGCAGTGATGCTGCCCTGAGGAATCACTCCCTGATCACCTCTCCTGCCCTCACTGGCTAGGTCGTCCGCGCTGAGAAAGCACTGTGGCCTCCCTAGATGCAAGTGGTGGGGATACTTGTTTGCCTTTATTTTTTAGGGTTTGAAAAAAATTTTTTAATGATGCGTGTCTTGAATTGCTACATAGCTGATGGTTTAGTCATTATCTGAAATAACTATATGGCCTGTGCTCTTGGTCTTAGTTTTGCCAACACAACGGCTACCACTTATCAGTCTTTACTCTGTGCCAGACACTTTCTGTATTTTGGAGTATTTGCTCTAGTGCTCACAATAGTTCTATAGAGTAGAGGTTCCTATTCCTATCACCATATTGTGCATGAGGAAGCTGAGGCAAAGAGAGGTTACTTGCTGAAGGTCACATAGGTAAGTAGTAAATCTAGGATTTGTCCCTAAGTCTTTGAACCCAAAGCTTGTCCTCTTAACTGTCATTCCTCTCCTCACATTCATTGCCACTGCGTCCTCTGCAGAGAGGCACTACCCCTTGGATGGCGATCACACACAGAAGACATGGATGTGACTTCCTTTCATATCAGGTGACTTTGTTTCAGGTGGTGTTGTAGGAGCGTGCTTAGACATTTCTTTGTATTCTCCCGCCTCATTACTGCCGTCTTGTGACTGGGTGTATTTGTGTGGCTCACTTGCCTCATGTCATCCCTTTAATGGCTTTGCATGTTTCTCCAGTGCCTTGCATGCAGGCAGGAGCATGGCTGAGTTCTGACTCCCCTGGAGTCTTGGCCTGTTGATAATAGCTGTTGCTAGCGACTCTAGGCTGTTTAGAGTGGCCAGATGCATGACTCTTTTACCTGAAAGACTTGATACTACATTGCCGTCTTTGTCACCTCTTTAGAAGAAATGTTCATGCAGAGAAACTGCATTTAGCCATCCTGATTGAAAAAAATCAAAGTTATTGGAGATCCATAGCTATCCCCAGACAGTCTAAATAATGTCGTTCCATAGCAATAGCAATCACACTTGTTGGAACTGAGCAGGTCATATCATTTACAACCATAAAGACTGAGAGTTGATGGTAACAGGGAGGTATAAGCAGGTGCCGTTATGCTTTGACACATTGTAGGCTTATCTGAATGTGACCAAGGTGCATACCTCTTTGGGAAAATGTTTGCCTTCTTGCTATTCAACACTGTAAGGATATCTGACTATATGCTGGCTGTTGGTTTTTCTACATGTTAGGATCTCATTAAAAGAATTTACTGTGCGTGAACTCTGGGAAATTATATTAGATATTAACAGATTAAAATTTCAGTACTGAGTGTTGTTAAGGGTTCTGAGTATCACTGAATTTGGCTGGTGTGAAAGGAGCTAAGCAGTGTTGCCTTTCCTTGTGAGCCACTGTTCTGACCAGACACATTAAGAACTGGTTAGGGAAACTTTCCTGGTGATCCAGTGGTTAAAACTTTGTATTCTGGTGCAGTGGAAACAGGCTTGATCCCTGGCTGGGAGCTAAGCTCCCACATGCCTCATGACCAAAAAGCCAAAATGTAAAACAAAAGCAATTTTGTAACAAATTCAATACAGACTTTAAGAATGATCCACATTGGACTTCCCTGGTGGTCCAGCAGTTAAGAATCCATTTGCCAGCATCGGGGACACGAGTTCGATCCTTGGTCTGGGAAGATCTCACGTGCTTTGAGGCAACCAAGCCCGTACACCACTTCTAAAGCCCATTCGCCTAGAGCCCATGCTCACCAACAGGAGAAGCCCTGCCATGAAAAGCCTACTACCCACTGCGACTAGAGTAGCCCCTACTGGCCCCACGGCCCGAGCACAGCAACACAGACCCAGTACAGCCAAAAATAAATAAATAAATTGTATCAATGGCCCTGGGGCTTCCCAGGTGGCTCTGGTGGTAGAGAACCCACCTGCCTGTGCAGGAGACATAAGAGACACGGGTTGGATCCCTGCATGGAGAAGAGGCCCTGAAGAAGGGAAAGGCAGCCCACTCCAGTATTCTTTCCTGGAGAATCCCATGAAAGAGGAGCCTGGTGGGCTACAGTCCATGGAATCGCAAAGAGTTGGACACAACTGTAGCGACTTAGAAGCAGCACAAAAAATGGTCCACATCAAAATGAACCTTTTAAGAAAAGAAAAACTGGTTAGGGACATTGATAAAAATTTGTGGTAATATTTTTTTCTTTTTGAATGCAAAGTTTTAGGATAAAGTTTTAAATTGAGTTGTTACTTGACCTTATTTATTTATTTTGTTGCCATGTTGTATTAGTTTCAGGTGTACACTATAGTGATTCAAACATTTAAAGATTATACTCCATTTAAAGTTACTATGAAATAAAGCTGTATTCCCTGTTCTGTATCCATGTAGATTATTTATTTTATGCCTAGTAGTTTCTGTCTCTTGATCCCCCACCTCTACATTAGCCCTCCCCCTTCCTCCTCCCGCTGTTAACCACGGTTTGTTCTCTATACCTGTGAGGCTGTTTCTATTATGTTCATTTGTTTGTCTTGTTTTTTAGATTCCACAGATAAGTAATAACATACAGTATTTGTCTTTTCTGTCTGACTTGTTTAACTAATCATAATACTCTCTTAAGTCCATCCATGATGCAGATGGCAGAATTTCATTCTTTTCTATTGCTGAGTAATATTCTTGTGTGTGTGTGTGTGTGAGAGAGAGAGAGAGTCACAGATCACATCTTTATTTATTCATTTGTTGATGGATACTTAGGTTGCTTCCATAGCTTGGCAATTATAAATAACCTAATGCTGATTTGAACATTGAGATGAATGTATCTTTTTGAATTAGTGTTTTCATTTCCTTCAGATGTATACCAAGGAATACAATTGCTGGTATATTGTAGTTCTCCTTTTAGCTTGAGTAACATCCATACTGTTCTCTGATGGCTGCGCTAGTTTACATTCCAACCAATAGCATCAAGAATTTCCTTTTCCTCACATCTTTACCAGTGTAGTTTTTTGTATACTTTTTGATGATAGCCATTCTGACAGGTGTAAGTTGTAATTTGACTTCCAAAACAACTTAGTCTCCCTTTTTAAAACAGTTTCTATTGGAATATAGTTGATTTACAATGTGTTAGTTTGAGGTATACAACAAAGTGAATTCTTTGTTTTTGAATTCTTTTTTAGATTCTTTTTCCATATAGACCATTACAGAATATAACTCCCTGTGCTAAATAGTAAGTCCTTATTGGTTATCTGTTTTATACACAATAGTGTGTATATATCAATCCCAGTCTCTAACTCATCCCTCCCCTCCCCTTGGTAACCACAGAGTTGATTTCTACGTCTGTAACGCTGTTTCTGTTTTGTAACTAAGTTAATTTGTACCTCTTTTAGATGCTAGCTATAAGTGATATCATGTGGTATTTATCTTTGTCTGACTTATTTCACTCCGTATGACAATCTCTAGGTCCATCTATGTTGCTGCAAATGGCATTATTTCGTTCATCTTTAAGGCTGAATAATATTCCACTGCATATATATATATACCACATCTTTTTTATCCATTCCTCTGTTGATGGGCATTTAAATTGCTTCAGTGTCTTGGCTATTACAAATACCGATGCAATAAACACTGGGGTGCATGTATCTTTTAGAATTATGATTTTCTATGGTTATATGCCCATGAGTGAGATTGCTGGATCATATGGTAGCTCTGTTTTTATTTTTTTAAGGAACCGCCGTATTGTTCTCAATAGTGGCTGTACCAGCTTACATTCCCTCCAACAGTGTTAAGAGTGTTCCATTTCTCTATACCCTCTCCAGCATTTATTGTTTGTAGATTTTTTGATGATAGCTTTTCTGACAGGTGTGAGGTGATGCCTCATTATAGTTTTGATTTATATTTCTCTAATAATCAGTGATGTTGAACATCTTTCCATGGGCTTTTTTTTAACCATCTATATGTCTTTAGAGAAATGTCTATTCAAATCCTCTGTCCATTTTTTGATTGCAGTGTTTTTTTTTTTTAATTGAGATACATAAGCTGTTTGTATATTTTGGAAATTTGCCCTTGTCAGTTGCTTCATTTGCAAATACTTTTTCCCATTCTGAGAGTTGTCTTTTCATTTTGTTTACTGGTTTCCTTTGCTGTGCAAAAGCTGTTAAGTTTAATTAGGTCCCATTAGTTTGTTTTTGCTTTCAGTTCCATTACTCCAGGAAAGTGAAAGTTGCTCAGTCATGTCCGACTTTCTGCAACCCCATGGACTATATAGTCCATGGAATTCTCCAGGTCAGAATACTGGAGTGGGTAGCCTTTTCCTTCTCCAGGAGATCTTCCCAACTCAGGGATGGAACCCAGGTCCCCCACATTGCAGGCGGATTCTTTACCAGCTGATCCACAAGGGAAACCCAAGAATACTGGAGTGGGTAGCTTATCCCTTCTCCAGGGGATCTTCCTGACCCAGGAAATGAACCAGGGTCTCCTGCATTGTAGGCAGATTCTTTACCAACTTGAGCTATCAGGGAAGCGTTACTCTAGGAGGTGGATCAAAAAAATCTTGCTGTGATTTATGTCAAAGAGTGTGCTGCCTATGTTTTCTACTAAGAGTTTTATAGTATCTGGCCTTACACTTAGGTCTTTAATCCATGTTAAGCTTATTTTTATGTATAATGCTGGGAGTGTTCTGATTTCATTTGTTTACATATAGCGGTGATTTCATTTGTTTACATATAGTGGTCCAGTTTTCTCAGCACAACATATTGAAGAGACTGTCTTTTCTCCATTGTGTATTCTTGCCTCCATTGTTATAGATTTAGTGACAGTGGTGTATGGGTTTATTTCTGGGCTTTCTATCCTGTATCATTGATCTATATTTCTGGTTTTGTGCCAGTACCATACTGTTTTGATAACTGTAGCTTTGTAGTATAGCCTGAAGTCAGGGAACCTGATTCCGCCAGCTCCAATTTTCATTCTCAAGATTGTTCTGACTATTTGTGGTGTTTTGTGTTGCCATGCAAATTGTAATTTTGTTTTGTTCTAATTCTGTGAAAAATGCCATGGGTAATTTGATAGGGATTGTCTTGGGTAAAATAGTAATTTTCCAATCCAAGAACATCTCTCCGTCTGTTTGTGTCATCTTTGATTTCTTTCATCAATATTTATAGTTTTCAGCATACAAGTGTTTTGCCTCCTTAGATAGGTTTATTCCTAGGTACTTTATTTTTTCTAATATAATGGTAGATGGGATTGTTTCCTTGATAGTCTTTTCTGAGCTTTCTTGTTAGTGTCTAGAAATACATATTTCTGTGTATTAATTTTGTATCCTGTAACTTTACCAAATTCATTGATGAGCTATAATAGTTTTCTGATAGTGTCTTTAGGGTTTCTTTATGTATTGTATCATGTTACCTGCAAACAGTGACAGTTTTACTTCTTTTTTTTAAGTTTTGGTTCCTTTTTATTTTTTCTCTGATTGCTGTGGCTAGAACTTCCAAAACTATGTTGAATAAAAGTGGTGAGAGGACATCCTTGTCTTATTCCTGATTTTAGAGGAGAAGCTTTCAGTTTTTCACCATTGAGAATGATTTTTTCTATGGGTTTCGTTTACATATTTACAGCTTTTATTATATTGAGGAGAGTTCCCATTATGCCCACTTTCTGGAGAGTTTTTGTCATAAAGGAATGTTGAATTTTGTCAGAAGCTTTTTCCACATCTATTGAGATAATCTTATGGCTTTTATTCTTTAATTTGTTGATGTGGAGTATCACATTGATTTACAGATATTGAAAACTCCTTGCATCCCTGAAATAAATCCCATCTGGCCCTGGAGTTTCATTTGTTGAAAGATTTTTAATCACAGTTTCAATTTCAGTTCTTGTGATTGGTCTGTTTATATTTTCTATTTCTCCTTGGTTCATTCTTGGAAGTTTGTCCCTTTGTTTTAGGTTTTTCATTTTATTGGTGTATAGTTTCTTATAGTAGTCTTTTATGATCCTTTGCATTTCTATGGTGTTCATTGTAACTTCTCTTTTTTCATTTCTGTTTTATTGATTTGAGTCCTCTTTTTTCTTGATGACTCTTACTAAAGGTTTCTCAATTTTGTTTATCTTCTCAGAGAGCCAACTTTTAGTTTTATTGATCTTTGCTGTTGTTTTCTTTGTCTCTATTTCACTTGTTTTTTTGTCTGATCCTTATGATCTCTTTCCTTCTACTTGGGAGTTTGTTCTTCTTTTTCTAGTTGCTTTGTGGTGTGTTCGGAAAAGATGCTGGATATGATTTCTGTTTTCTTAAATATACTGAAGTTTGATTTGTGACCCAAGTTGCTATCTATCCTGGAGAATGTTCCCTATGTGCTTGAGAAGAAAGTGTGTTCTGCTGCTTTTGGATGGAATGTCCTATAAATATCGATTAAGTCTATCTGGTCCAATGTGCCATTTAAGGCTTATGTTTACTTATTAATTTTCTATCTGGATGATCTGTCCATTGGTATAATGAGTGTTAAAGTTCCCCACCATTACTGTGTTACTGTCAATTTCTGCTTTTGGGATTGTTAGCATTTGCTTTGTATACTGAGGTGCTCCTATGTTGGGTGCCTATATATTTGCAATTGTTATATCATCTTGGATTGATCCCTTGATCATTATATAGTGTCCTTCCTTGTCTTTTGTAACAGTCTTTATTTAAAGTCTGTTTTGTCTTATATAAGTACTGCTATTCTAGCTTTCTTTTGATTTCCATTTGCATGTACTATCTTTCTTCATCCCATTACTTTTACTCTGTGTGTGTGTCCTTAGGTCTGAAGTGGGTCTCTTGTAGAGAGCATATGTGTGGGTCTTGTTTTTATTGCCATTCGGCCAGTCTGTGGCTTTTGGCTGAAGCATTTAATCCATTTCCCCAGGTATTGATATGCATAGTCCTATTGCCATTTTCTTAATTTGAGGGGTGTTTTTTTAGGTCCTTTTTCCCCCCACCTTTCCTCTTTTGTTATCTTCTCTTGTGTTTCCTGCCTAGAGAATTAATTTCCCTTAGCATTTGTTGTAAAGCTGGTTTGGTGATGCTGAATTCTCTTAGTTTTTGCTTGTCTGTAAAGCTTTTGATTCTCTGTCAAATTGGAATGAGAACCTTGCTGGGTATTCTTCATTGTAGGTTTTTCCCTTTTGTCACTTAAAATATATCGTGCCACTCCCTTTTGGCCTGCAGAGTTTTTGCTAAAAAAAAAATAAGCTTATGGGGATGAGGATTCCCTTATATGTTATTTGTTGTTTTTCCCTTGTTGCTTTAGATACTTTTTCTTTGTATTTAATTTTTGTTAGTTTGATTAATATGTGTCTTGGCATGTTTCTCCTTGGGCTTATTCTCAATGGGACTGTCTGTGCTTCCTGGACTTGGGTGACTACTTTCTTTCTCATTTTAGGGAAGATTTCAACTATAATCTCTTCAAATATTTTCTCAGGTACTTTCTCTTTTTCTTCTTTTTGGACCCCTATAATTTAAATATTGGATATTGGTGCATTTAATGTTTTCCCAGAGGTCTCTGAGACTGTCTTCATTTTTTTTCTTTTTTTTTTAATAATTACTTATACATATATTTCATATTGAGTGTTTTGGTCCACACCCTGTGGCATGCAGGATCTTAGTCTCCCAAGCAAGGATTGAGTCTTTGCCCCCTGCAGTGAAAGTGGGAAGCGTGGAGCCTTAACCACTGGGCTGCCAGGAAAGTCTGTGTCCTCATTTGTTTTCATTCTTTTTTCTTTCTTCTGTTTCACCACAGAGATTTCTACCATCCTGTCTTCCAGGTCACTTATCCCTTCTTCTGCCTCAGTTATTCTGCTGTTGATTCCTCCTAGTGTATTTTTCATCTCAGTTCTTGTATTCATCTCTGTTTGTGTGTTCCTTAGTTCTCCTAGGTCTTTGTTGAACATTTCTTGTATCCTCTTGATCTGTGCCTCCATTCTTTTTTCTGAGGTCGTGGGTCGTCTTTACTATCATTATTCTGGATTCTTTTTCAGGTAGATTCCCTATCTCCTCTTTATTTAGTTGTTCTTTTAGATTTTTATTTTGCTCTTCCATCTGCTAGATGTTTCTTTGTCTTTTTATTTTGTCAGACTTACTGTGTTTGTGGTCTCTTTTCTGCAGGTAGCAGGATCATAATTCCTATTGCTTCTGATGTCTGCCCCCCATTGGGTGAGGTTGGTCCAGAAGCTTGTGCTGTTATCCCCTTGAAAGGGAGTTTAGTTGATGTTGTGGCTAGAGCCTGCACTGGATATTGAGCAGGGCCTCACCTTGCTCTTTGGTTGTCACTGCCCTGTTAGAGACAGGATCTGCTCTCTATTTGTTGGAGTAGAATCCCCTAGATGTGTTTCTTAGCGTGTTTCTGACTTGTGGTGTGAGGATTGGAGCATTTCCACTGGAGAGAAGCCACTGAGTATTCTTTCTCTGGGGCTGTTCACCTGTGAATGTGCTCTGTCGTGTCCCTTTTTGCCTGTTGTGTGGGCTCACAAGGTACAGTATTCTTGGCACTGCATGCTGCCCAGGTAGGAGGGTGCTGGGTAGGGATTGGAACGTGGGTACCCTTCAGGTGGTGATAGGGGTGAGCTGGTCACACAGTTTGAGGAGGGGGAACAGAGGAGGCAGTGACAGGGATGTGCAGGCAAGCTCTGGTAGGAGCCCTCCCTAGTGCTCTGGAGACGGGAGTTGGTATATGAGGAGAGGCACACAATGGCAACCCACCCCTTGTGCATTATTCAACAGTGGCGCTTCATCTCTGTGGTCATCCAGGCTTCCTCCATGAGTATTCACAGTTGCAGAGCTCTGCAACCCCATCCTCTCAGGCTGTCTCCTCACAGCCGTGTTTTGCCGAATGTTAAAATTTCACCTTAGGTTCAAAATATTTGTTAACAAAAGAGACCACTCATTATACACAAGTAAATAATTTCAATATCTAACAGAGAATTACCTATATTACTTTTAATAAATAATCATTAAAAGAAAAGAAAAATAGAGCAGTAAAGAAAAGTAACAGTCCATAGATCACCAAATTGGGTTTTGACTCGTACCCAGGCTCAAACAGTGCTGGGGAGTCCTGTGTGACAGCAGTCCGGAGCCGCAGTTGGAAAAAGGCCCCTGGTAGCGCATCTGCTGCATGGGGGAGGCTTCAGAATTGTGGGTTGGGGGTTCCTGCTTTTAATCCCAGGCCACAAACTGATGTTGTCATCAGTCTGAGAGCAGATTGCAGCTCTGGTTTACTTTTTTTTTACAGTGCCATTTGTTTTGTCTTGTAAATCTTGGAATGGTTTTAAGCCCCTGGTATGGTTGGCCAGACCTCCTCCAGGGGCTCAACAATTCCAGGATCTGCCCGCTTCTCATCTGTGGTGCCATGCAACTTACACTCACTGCAGGAAGGTAGTCAAGGCAGTGTCCAGGCAGGTTAGAAGCAAGGTCAGAGGCCTGCTCTGCTTTCTTTTTCTCTCAAGCCTGAACAAGACAAGACTACTTGCATTTAATTTTCCTAACAAACCAACAGCGGCCCCTCCCCGGGTCTGCTCTTCAAACCCCACGTTCCAGCACCCAGCACCCAGCACCCATGTGCTCTGGCAAACACCTGTCTCAGGCTGGGGCGTGCAGGGCCATGGCACAGGCCATGTGTGTAGGTCTCACTCTGTCCTGTCTGTCACAGACCAGTTACTGGACTATCCTCTGAACCCCCAGGCTCCCCTCTGCTCCAGCTCATCTCCCTGCTGGTAAGAGGCCTTTCCCGGACTCAGGGACTTCTCCATACCTTCAGCTCCCCACGAGAGGTGCAGGTATCATCCTGCTTCCTCTCCTCTTCCTTTGCCTTCTTTCTTTCACCCTGCCCATTAAGTGGGGATCTTTCTTGTCCTTTTAGGTGTCCAGGGTCCTCTGCTAGTGTTCGGCAAGTGCTCTGTGGAAACTGCTTCCACAAATGTAGATGTATTTTTGATCCATTTGTGTGGAGAGAGAAACTCCAAGTCCTCCTACTCCTCCACCATCTTGGGAAAAGCCCATCTCCTTTTTAATTAAAGTATTCTTTTAATTTTTTTCTGGAATCTTATATTCAGTATACTAAGGTAGAAAATGTTGGTGGACAACTATTAATGTCATGTTTTGATGTTGAAATAAGGAGAGATATTACTAGACAATTAGTATCACTTCACTGGTTTCCACCTCTGATGGCCCTCTGATCAACCCCCTTGCCTACTGGAACAGGCCTACAGAGGTTTTAAGAGTAGGAGGCTGTGTTGTTACTTCTCTGCAAGGGGAATCTATGTGGCTAAGCTTCTGAGTATCTGAATCTTAGCTACGAAGATGCAAAAACTCTCACACCTGATTGATGTCAGTTTCTAAATCCACATAACCACTTGTGGTAATAACATGAAGATAACAGCAGCCCAGCAGTTGTTGAGTACTTACTCCATGTGCTGAGCCCTGTGCTAATAAGGACTTTGTAAACATTTTTCATTTAATCCACAAAAAGCCTCTATGAGTTACATACCATCCTAATCCCCATCTTATTTATGTGGAAGCTCAGAGAATGTAACTTGCCTGAGATCACAGTGTGAGTTATCACATCAGATCCAAGAAACAAAGGTCCGTAGATCTCTCAGATCCTGAAACTTATTCACTACATTAAATCTGAATTTGGAAAGCATCCTTTGGTATAGAATTTGGGGAAATCTCAGTCCCTTGGACTTTTTCTCTATAATAAACTCTGTCATTTGATTTACAGGCAAGAACTGTCAGACCGTATTGGCTCCCTGTTCCCCAAACCCTTGTGAGAATGCTGGTATTTGCAAAGAGGCACCAAATTTTGAGAGTTACACCTGCCTGTGTGCTCCTGGCTGGCAAGGTAACAGCATCAGAATGTAGAAACCAAGAGAATTTAACAGAGTGATCTGGTTATTTTATGACATGGAGAATCTATCTTTTGAGGCTTGTTCTCTTTTGTCAAGAACACAGGCCTTATATAAAAGCTGCAGCTGCTAACTGAAATGTTTTAGAAAGACTTTCTATTTTACATGTCTTTGCCGCCCCCTAGTGGCTAGAAGACTCCAATCAGAGTCTGAAACTGATGTTCTACGTCTAGACAAGGCTGTGGTTTTTCCAGTGGTCATGTATGGGTATGAGAGTTGGACGGTGAAGAAAGCTGAGCACCGAAGAATTGATGCCTTTGAACTGTGGTGTTGGAGAAGACTCTTGAGAGTCCCTTGGACTGCAAGGAGATCCAACCAGTCCATCCTACAGGAGATCAGTCCTGGGTATTCATTGGAGGGACTGATATCAAAGCTGAAACTCCAATACTTTGGCCACCTCATGCGAAGAGCTGACTCATTTGAAAAGACCCTGATGCTGGCAAAGATTGAGGGCAGGAGGAGAAGGGGACAACAAAGGATGAGATGGTTGGACGGCATCACCGATTCAACGGACATGGGTTTGGGTGGACTCTGGGAGTTGGTGATGGACAGGGAGGCCTGGCATGCTGCGGTTCATGGGGTTGCAAAGAGTCGGACACAACTGAGCAACTGAACTGAACTGATGTAGGATTTTAGCCTCTGGTTGGCGACTTGCTAGGGGCACAGAAACCTGAAGGGACTTCCCAAAGCCAGAGAGCAGATAATACTTTGCAGTAGCCCCACCCACCCCAGCTAGAGCTCAGCCCCCACAGAAATTTCAGTGTGGGAATTGACTTCCAAAGCCTGGACCATTCATTGCCCCTTTGTTTCCAGGTCAGCGGTGTACCATCGACATTGACGAGTGTGTCTCGAAGCCCTGCATGAACCACGGTCTCTGCCACAACACCCAGGGCAGCTACATGTGCGAATGTCCTCCAGGCTTCAGTGGCATGGACTGTGAGGAGGACATTGATGACTGCCTTGCCAGTGAGTATGCCAGCCTGCTCCTGAGCCCCTGGGGGAGAGCAGAGCCAAGGGAGCAGAGGAGGACTTGGTGGGGGCACTTGCCTCTCAATGCTGAGGCTGGCCATCCAATAGTTTATCACCTGTCTTTAATCTTTGTATTTTAAAAATCTCCATTTTGAAGCTAGTGGCTTTAGTAGTTAATACACAGGAGTCACTTTTAAGCATTGCCTTACTGATTTTTGTACATTGTCAAAGTGGGGACAGTGCTATGAAAGCTTCTAATAAAAAGCAGATCTCTTGAAGTACAACACACTGCCAGTACGTAAATGAACCAGTCCAGGAAGTTTTGACATACGACAACTGAAACAAGTATTTAAGATACTGATCACATTCATCCCCCTGAATGTATTTCATCTCTTGTAACTTAACCCTCCTTTCTACTTTCCCTGTCTCAGGTGACTAGGGATCTACCTCTGTCACTGTAGATTTGTGTGAATTTTTTACAATTTTATTTTTCTCTGAGAGCTCCACTTGGCACTCTACATCTCAGGGGGGTCTTTTCATTCTGACTGGTATGAACGTGAACTGTGCTCAGCCTAGTGTAAACTTTAAGGATTGTTCTGCCTACTTCTTTCTAGTGGTTCTTTACCCAGCTTCAGTAGTTTCAACATACGCCTGTGATGTACTTATCAGTACAGTCATCTCTCAGTATCTGAGGGTACGGTTCTAGGACCCCCTGTGGATACTAAACTCTGCAGATGCTCAAGCCCCTTATATAAAATGGTGTAGTATTTGCATATAACCTATGCACATCCTCTTGTATACTTTAAACCATTTCTTAATTACTTGTAATACCTAATGCAATGTAAGTGCTATGTTAATATTTGCTGGTACATGGCAAATTCAAGTTTAGCCTTTTGGAACTTTCTGGGATTTAAAAAAATTTTTTTTCTGTCCTTGGTTGGTTGAATCCATGATTGTGGAACACGTGAATATGGGGGGCTGCTTGTGTTCAGTTACTTGTGGTGATTAAATCATTAAACTTCAAATGAGCTTATCATAGTGCATCAAGAACAGTGGCATCTTAATTCACAGCATACATCCTTTCAGATTATCATATGGATGGCACTATACTAGGGGCTGACAGCGCCACTATAAACAAAACCTTACATTTATAAAACTCATAGTCTCTTAGGAAATAAAGACAGATAGACAAATAATTCCAACATTGTATGACTAATGGTGAAAAAAATACGTCCAAGGTACAACTGATGGAAAAATTTAAGGGAATAGGATCAAACTATTTGGATTCCTTTCCCACATTAATTAGTATCTCAATCAAATTTCTACTATTTAAGCATGTTTTCCCATTTGAAGTAGGACTGACAATATTTGCAACTAGTTTAAAATTATTCAGTAAATTACTGGGAGTTGCTTGAAAGGCGCTATGGAAATTACAGTAGCTGGGTACTGTCATGGATAAGAAGGGGTAATATGACTTCTAGAGATGTTCCAGTGGAGACTGCAGACGAGCCTTAGAGTGAAATCAGCCCAATAGATGACTAGGGCATAAATATCTCTCTTGTAAAATAAGGGCTGCATCACCCACCTGGGGTTTAGTTTTCTCTTTATGTTTATGACCTGTCTTGTAATTATATTTCAAGTTCCTTAAGCCCCGGAGTCGCATCTTCACTTTTTTTCTTCTGATTTGAGTGCTATCTGTGCTGCAGAGTCATGCCATCTGTGCCATGACAATAGCTCACCATTTCTTGATTAACTGTTATGGCTGTAAAGTGTTCTCTAAGATCAAACTGCGTGATGTTTAAAGTTTAAAAATGCTCGTTTCCTAGTTGTATGTAAATCTAAAAAACAAGAAAGAAAAGAAGAAAGGGAAGAAAGGAAGAGAGGGAGGGAAAAGAAAAGATTAATCAGCACAAGGAGACTAATTAATATCTGTCCCATCCCTAGTTTTATGAGTATTAATTCTGCAAAACAGTGATGCATGTAAAATTCTTTCCACCTATTAAACAGATTCTTATTAAGAATCTCAGGCAAGTGTTACTGCATTCATTTTTGTAAACAGAGGAGTCAGGGCAAAACAGATGTAAAGAAAAGTCAGAATTGTTACTGTTGTTAGCGTGGCTCAGTTCAGGGTACTCACCTTTATGAGTCTAAGGTTAAATGGATGCTGCTGTTCGGAGTTCTAATTCTTGTGTGCAAATGGCTTAGATCCTTGCCAGAATGGAGGTTCCTGTGTAGATGGAGTGAATACTTTCTCCTGCCTGTGCCTTCCGGGCTTCACTGGAGATAAGTGTCAGACAGACATGAATGAGTGTCTGAGCGAGCCCTGTAAGAACGGAGGGACCTGCTCTGACTACGTCAACAGTTACACCTGCAAGTGCCAGGCGGGGTTTGATGGAGTCCACTGCGAGCGCAACATTGACGAGTGCACTGAGAGGTGAGCAGCCCGTGTCCTCAGGCAAGCGTCTTATGGGGAAAGGGAGAGGGGCGGAGCCTGCAGGGTACTGTCCTGGGATCGAGGGGCTGTGTAAGGCATCTCCTTGGGTCCCACCACACGATCATCTATTTTCTAGTTTCTAATTCCTTGTAGACATCTAGTTACAAGTTCAAGGCAAGAGGTTGAAAAACTTAATGAGATAATCATCATTTATTTCTTACATAGGAAATAGAAAGAGCTATAATTCTATTTTATCTCCTTTTGGTCTCTTGTTAATTTCAGTTGACAAAAAAATCCTACTTCTTTACAGATTTGTCATCCCTCTTCAAGTAACTTCTGGGAGGTTTGATTCTTTTTTTATTATCAACAAATTTGTTCTGTTTCTCTTCCGTAAAGAAATATAGAATCAAGAGCTATTTATTTGATACGTCCCTTATAAATTAAATTGACTTCGAGATCAAATGAAATGTGATACATGGAGAGCTACAGAGGGCTGGGTAAAACCTGGAAGGCTTCACTTTTTCTTGGAGTCTCTAATAAGCTCAGACTTTTAAATACTCCTCAGATCTTTTTGGTTGTGGAAAGGAAGCTGAGACTCAGGCTGATTGGTGCCCACTCTAGTTTGGAAAAAGGTAAAGTTTACTGGATATAGGAGTTTTGGATGCTCAGGAGTATTTGCTTCTGTAATATCTTAGATGCGAGGAACCTTACTTTTTAAATAGCAGCTCAGAGGATCCAGATTATCTAGCTGATGTTGTCTTTCCTGTGTGCTCCTCAGCTCCTGTTTCAATGGTGGCACATGTATCGATGGGATTAACTCCTTCTCATGCTTGTGCCCTGTGGGCTTCACCGGTTCCTTCTGCCTCCATGAGATCAACGAATGCAACTCTCATCCATGCCTGAATGAAGGAGTATGTGTTGATGGCCTGGGTACCTACCGCTGCATCTGCCCGTTGGGCTACACTGGAAAAAACTGTCAGGTAATTAGATTTCATCCCATTCATTCAGCTCCCGCAGAATGGTTGCATGTTACACCTGTTCCTTTCCTAGGCAAAATAAGCCCCACCTAAAAGAGAAAATTCTGGGTCTTAGGAATGTACCCAAAATAAATCTGGATAGCTTCTTAATTATACTTCTAAGATAACTGAGTTAATATAAGTTCTTAGATAACTTCTAAGAACTACCAATTTCTTAACCTGATAGATTCCAAAATGGTGATACTGGCAAGATTATATGGGTTAACACACATAAAATTGTTACAGCAGGCTAGCCTGCAGCTAGAGCTGCAGAAAATGCATATGGGAAATAAGCACATTGATATCATTTAGGAAATACAAAAAGGGAAATAAAGAACAATCAAAATACAGTTTTTAAAATTCAGATGCAACATTTAAGGAGATAATGATAATTATGCCCTACAATGCTGTAAGTCTCAAAACTAAATTATTCACATGTCTTTCAAATTCAAATATTTAATATTCATTTTCATAGACTCTTAGGATGGAAGGACCCCTCAGAGCCTATTAGTCTAGCCTTTCATTTCATGAACAAATAAATTGAGCCTGAGAGGGTCAAAGTAACTTTTCTAAGGTTGCACACCAAACAGCATTATGTTTAATTTTATGCAGTTTTACGTCTCAAATAATGGTGGAATGATAGAGTAGCATACCAGCAGTCCAAAGAATTTAGAAATTAATGCCCAAATGTAACTAGCCTTTCAGAAAACACTTCAGTGAAGCTTTGGCTGTATTGGACATGCAGATAAGCACTCTGCATATTAAACAGCTTATTGCTGAGTCTCTGGATCAGGAGGCTGTTCTTCATGGGGCTTCTGCTGTTCTCACAGCGTGGTGGCCCTCTGCCCTTACCCCTCTTTCCCAAATGGCCAGTGTTGTGAGTATGGCCTTCCTCTCCCCAGGAGCCAGGCCACCACATGTGAGTTTTGGAGAAGGTGCTAGTCCACTCGCACCCCTTGCCTCTTGCTTTTCAGAAGCCTGAGTTTCTCCCATCAAAATAAGTTCTTTGTTTTGTGGATAGGTTCATTTGTGCCATATTTTAGATTCCACACATGTGATAGCATGGTTTTTCTCTTTCTGACTTAACTTTACTTAGTATGATAATTTCCGGTTCAACCCATATTGCTGCAAATGGCATTATTTCTTTCTAGTAGGAGTCCATTTTATGTATGTACCATAATTTCTTTATCCATCTGTCAGTGGACATTTAGATTATTTCTGTGTCTTGACTGTTGTGAGTAGTGCTGTCAACACTAGGGTCGGATGAACAACAGGGTCCTGCTGTATGGCACAGGCGGCTGTAGTCAATGTCCTGTGATGAGCCGTAATAGAAAGGACCATTGAAAAAGGCTGTCGATACGTGTATAACTGAGTGACTTTGCTGTACAATAGAGATTAGCAAGCATAGTAAATCAATGCTTCAATAAAAATTTCTTTTATTTTTTACTAACAGTAAAAAAGTAAGCTTTTGACAGCTTTTAGGTTTATTAACAGGCTGTAAGCCTTTAAATCCTGAACTCATATTCACCACAGACAGACTTGCTCAAGCCCATGTGATTTCTCACTCCAGGAGTAGTGCAGAGAAGCTATGGACCTATCTGACAGCTTTAGCTCTCTTTCTAGCCCCGCAGGGTGGCCATGTTTCTAGACATAAGCGTGATGTAGGGAATAACTTAGCCAGTTAAGTTCCTCAAATTCTTAAACTTATCTGCTAAGAATTTTTGAACAGCAGAGCTCAAAGAATTAGACTGTATAAAACGATTAGCTTATCTGGAGACAGTGAATCTAAGTTTAAGGCTTGGGTGAGGGCTTTTTTTTTTTTTTTTACTAATTAGTGTGTTTTCCTTTGAGTTCTTAAAACGCAGTGTAAGTTTTTTTCATTCCCGGTGTCTGAATGTTGATATATGTGTCTGCCCCTGTTTCAGACCCTGGTGAACCTCTGTAGTCGGTCTCCATGTAAAAACAAAGGTACCTGCATTCAGGATAAAGCGGAGTCGCGGTGCCTCTGTCCGTCTGGATGGGCTGGCGCTTACTGCGACGTGCCCAGTGTCTCCTGTGAGGTGGCGGCCTCCCACAGAGGTGAGCTCTGCCCCCCGAGACTCGAGGGTCAGTCCATGAAGTACTGACTAGCGAGCAGCACTGTAGGGCAAGGGTTGTTACGGTGGGAGGAGAGGGAAGGGCAGACAGGAGTGAATGGGCGAGACTCTGGAGAAGGGGTCTGGAATGGAAGGTGAAGGGCAGGGGAGCAAGTCTAGAGATTCCAAAAAGGAAGGTACTCGACGTGGAAGGAAGACATGTTCCACTTTCAGCACTTGTTTATTTTTTTAATGTATTTATTTTTAACTGAAGGATAATTGCTTTACAGATGGTATTGGTTTCTGCCATACAGCCACATGAATCAGCCATAAGCATACATATGTCCCCTCCCTCCTGAACCTCTCTGCCACCTCCCTCCTCGGCCCACCGCTCTAGGTCGTCACAAAGGCCCGTTTGGGGCGCCTGAGCCATACAGCAAATCCCCACTGGCCCCCTGGCCTACACACACTAGTGTGTAGGTTTCCACGCTTCTCTCTCCATTTGTCCCACCCTCCCCTTCCCCAGTGCCCCCTGGCTCCAGGTCCATAAGCCCGTTCTGTATGTCTGCATCTCCACTGCTGTCCTGCAAATAGGTTCACTAGTACCATCTTTACAAATTCCACATATATGTAGAACTTACTGATTTTTAACATAAAACAGATCCTGAGGGGTGTGAACTAGACAAGAATAAAATGTGATGTGTCAGCCAGCTTAGATCAGTTCACTCGAACCTGATGAGTTGTCTGCTGTTCCGTGATGTTCCTTCCTCCACTGGGTTTCCCAGGGGTGCCCGTTGACCGCTTGTGCCAGCACTCAGGCGTCTGTATCAGTGCGGGCAACTCGCATCACTGCCAGTGCCCCCCGGGTTACACCGGGAGCTACTGTGAGGACCAGCTTGACGAATGCTCGTCCAGTCCCTGCCAGCACGGCGCCACCTGCCGGGACTTCGTTGGTGGATACAGATGTGAGGTGAGTGAGAGGAGCAGGCAGAGGTCAGAGACCTTCCAGAAGATGGCACACCTCTTACAAGCACGGGCATGTTGAGTTTAGCTGCATGTGTCTAATTTTCACAATTTATAGATTTCTTTTCTTTTTACTAATCATGACTGCATTATTTTCTAAGCACTGTTTCTTTCAGTCCCCTGTGCATTAAGTTAGAAGAGCTCTGGTCAGCTCTTTTCACAGAAGTCTGGAACCATCGTACTTCCACAGGATTGCTTCCAGAATCCAGAGCTAACATACTCTGCCAGGGTGCATTTCCCAGCCTATCCAGCCCAGTGGCCCCTGGTACTTCCCTGAATAAGCAGTTGAGATAGGGGAAGCCACTTTGAGGAGTGCCCCTGTCATCTTTGTAAACAGTCATTGGTCAATCGACTAATAATTCTCTCAAAAAAATGTTACCCAGCCTATTCTGCGTAGCATCATACTGGTACACGTGTATATTTGAGGGTGGATGTATCTTTTAAGGGACATATCATTGTCTGCTGCGTGCTGCACTCCACAGGGTCACAAAGAGTCAGACACCCTTAGCAACTGAACAATAGCAACAACATCATTGTCTTCTTAATGTCTGGGCTGATAATGATTAGATCAAGATGTTGACAAAAGACCAGAGACGTGAATGTGTCACAATTCAGGCCACCAAGCAACACTGAGAAAAACTCCGCTGCTCATACATGAGCCAAAGATGACTTCAGTATATTGGTCCCTGTTTCTTATTTTTAGCTCAAAAGCCACTGGCACCAAACTCAAATTTTTACACATCCAGTCGTTTTAAACATAGCCCTAAGAAGTAGAATTTATTCACTCAGGGCCTGCCTGCGTTATGTGTTCTGCAAAACTGCACCTGACACTGCTAGCCATAGGTAAGATGAGCCCCAGGATGCGAAGATGCCACGCCACTGCTGTCCTTCAGAGCTCTGTGACCCAGAGACTCTGGCCTGGCTGCTGGGTTATATCACCAAACATGTAAGCCCCGTCTCTGTTACCCTCTTCCCTCTGAATTCATCTGCCCTCCTCTTCTTATCCCTTTTTTAACCTCTGTATGAGCCACATCTCTATTAAGGTTTGCATGAAAAGTCCAATGAAAGATGTTAAAGGTATTCATATGCAGTTTGCACTATTAATTGAACATCTTTTTATTCAGCCTATACACAGATCTCTGTTTTGAGCTCTCAAAAGTACTCAGACAACATTTTGTAACTGCTGCTGTTGCTTTATACGGTCACCAAAAATGGCATTAAAAAAAAAAGAAAGGAGATGTTGCACAGTTTTAAACCAGAAGGTGGCACGTTGTACTTATAAAATTTGATAGCTATACTGGGAAGCATACAGCAATCAATTACAGTAATTTTGCTGTGAGGGACTCAAAGCATTGCCCAAACAGAGCCACTTCGTGGTCAGTATTTTCTTCCTTGATCAGCCCTGAAAGCCCTAGAACGCCTACATCTAGCACAGCTAGCTTGCCCACCTCTTGGAGCCCTCACTCCTACATCAGCCAGTTTCTCACACATAAACATATAGTTTCCTGAACCTGGGGATCAGTAAAAACATGCTTTATCTTTACTACCACCCACATGTACCATTTCTGAGAGCCACTGGGTCCTCATCACATACAAAGGAATGAATGTTTTAAAGATGGGAAAACCTGCACACAGAAAGGATGGATGGCCTTTGCACAGGCATCATTTGAGATATCCCTCAGAATATTCAGTCCTTGCCTTCCTTTTCAAGTGGCTTTTTTGGCTAGACGTGATAAATGCCAGTGAGCTGTGAGTTGACTCTGCACGAGATGGTGAGTAGGGAGTGTGATGATACCAGAGAAGCGCACAAGAGCTGGGTGGGGTTTGGCAGATAAGGGTCATAGTAACTTACCCGATTTCATTTGCTCTCATGATGTGCATCCAACAACAGTCCAACAGTTTTTGTTCTTTTTGCTTTGCTCTTGGCAGTGTGTTCCTGGATATCAGGGTGTCAACTGCGAGTATGAAGTGGATGAGTGCCAGAACCAGCCATGCCAGAATGGAGGCACCTGTATTGACCTTGTGAACCATTTCAAGTGCTCCTGCCCACCAGGCACACGGGGTATGAAATCAGCCTTACCTGACTTCCATCCAGGGCATTCTCTAAGTTATAAATGCATTTTTAGTCTCGTGAAGGGATTTTTAAAACAAGATAACAGCATTATTCTGAATCCTAGAGATTCAAGCCATTTCACTGCTCTCTTGCCAAGCTTTGGTGTTCTGACGCCTGTTCTCAATTCTGTCTGGTTGTTGTTGAAACCCATGAAACACAGAATGTGCAAATGACATAATGTTGCAGCAAAGTTAATCTGGCTAGCAAGATCTCTTGGTGCTTCGAGGGAAAACAACCAGTAGCCTCTTGAATAAATTATTTGTATTTACCAGCTCGTTTATTTTTCTAAACTTCCGAGTCTTGACTCCATAAAGTGGGGAAACGAATGAAATAAAAACGTTTGCCTATTTTCGTAAGCCCAAGGGGAGAAGGTTGATGGTCCAAGAATGAACTAAGAATTACAATAAGACCTAATGAGATCCAACCCTAGATGGTGGAGCCATCATTCCACCAGGGGCGTTCCCCTGCCTCCAAACAATCTCCTGGTGGAAAGAGCTTGGAGTATTATTTTTTAGAAGAGACGTGGTTATAATGGTGCCTGCTCTGAGCAGCATGTGAAAAGAAAAAGCCATCCACAG
The DNA here is from genome assembly GCA_007570785.1 of Antilocapra americana. Lineage (NCBI taxonomy): Eukaryota > Metazoa > Chordata > Mammalia > Artiodactyla > Antilocapridae > Antilocapra > Antilocapra americana. Next base: position 1,612,097 of record ML661955.1, read on the forward strand.
TGGTGGAAAATTGATTCTCATCAAAGAGAATAGAGTGTTAGAGAAATAGTTATACTGTCTTAAACCCTTGGGTCAGTGAATTTTGGGTTTCCTTCTTGAGTTCAGAGTTGGCTAAATTAGAATGGAGAAGCGCCCCGGTAGTAGGCTAGTTATTGAGCAGTGAGGTTAACAGGGAAGACAAAACTAAGGAGAAACAGCCTTTAAGTATTTGAAGATTTGTTTTCTGCTCAGTACTTGAAAGAGAAGTAGAGGTTAATTTTAATTACTTCTAGAGGTAATATTATCCATTAAAAATCCTATTAATATTTTTATTGGGGTCACATTAAATTTATGAATTTGTATGAAGCAGACTGACATGTTTAGTATGAGAAGTCTTCCTAACAAACCCACTGTGCCTGTCTGTCTATTCAAGTTTCCTTTTGTGTCTTTCAGATCTACTTTAACGTCTTTGTGGAGGCGTAGCACATTTCTTGTTAAGATTATTCTTAGATATTTTATCTTTTGCTATTGCTATTGAAACTGAGGCCTTTTTTTTTTTTAACATTTTTCTTTTCTTTCCAATAGTCTTGCTATTACAAGTGGTAAGAATACAGGACTGTTTTTTCTTTCTTCTGTAATTTTTTGAGTTAATCGTGAAATCACTTTTTTTTTTATTAGTTTTGCCATACAATGACATGATATCGCCATGGGTTTACATATGCTCCCCCTCCAGAACCCCCCTCCCTCCTCCCTCCCTCCTCCCTCCCCCCAGGAAATCTCGATACACCAGCCCCGAGCATCAATCCTTGGCTGGTGATTGATTACACATATGATAATTAACATGTTTCAATGCCATTCTCCCATATCATCCCACCCTTGCCCTCATCGACAGAGTCCACGAGTCTGTTCTATACATCTGCGTTCCTTTTGCTGTCTCGCATGCTGGGTTCTCGTTACCATCTTTCTAAATTCCATATATATGTGTTAGTATACTGTATTGTTGTTTTTCCTTCTGGCTTACTTCACTCTGGATAATAGGCTCCAGTTCCATCCACCTGAGTAGAACTGATTCAAATGAATTTTTTGTTAATGCTGAGTAATATTCCATTGTGTATATGTACCACAGCTTTCTTATCCATTCGTCAGTTGATGGGCATCTAGGTTGCTTCCATGTCCTGGCTATTGTAAACAATGTGGCGATGAACATTGGGGTACACGTGGCTCTTTCAATTCTGAAATCACTTTTAGAATAGTCATTGATTTCATTTCTTCCTCAAAAATATGTATGGATGTTCATACTTGATGGCTTTTTACATCTATAGCACATTAAATGAGTTCTGTTTTAAATGGAATAACCTTTGAGCTCTCAATAGGATATTTCCCTTCTTTTTTTTTTTTGATAAAAGATATTTGTGCACTTACACTATTTTGCTGAAAAAGTCATTTGTGTGATTCAAAATTTACTTCCAGTTCTTACCAGTGGTACTTGTAATCTATTTATTTATGGTTATATTCTTTTCAACTGTTTTTACATTTTAATGAAAAGTTACCAGATCTCTCTTGAGTTCCAATTTCCTCACCTTTCAAGTGGAAAAATAATACTAGCTATGCCCTAAGGGATTGCTTCATCACTGGGTTGTGTGGGGAGTACGTATGAAGCCCTGAGTACATTCTTTGCTTACTGGTGCCCAAGAGGACGGCCGCTGTCCTGGGTCAAGCACGTGTTATGCCCTGCCTGATCGAAATGGTCCCACCAGAGGCTGAGGACCATAGCCTGACCAAGGGTGAAAATGCCACCAGGGCTGGTTTTCCTCTCCTGGAAGCCCGCGTTCCAAGAACTGTCATGATTTTCCCTCCCTCCTCTTTCTCCTCCAGGCCTGCTCTGTGAAGAGAACATTGACGACTGTGCCAAGGGTCCCCACTGCCTTAATGGTGGCCAGTGTGTAGACAGGATCGGGGGCTACAGCTGTCGCTGCTTGCCAGGCTTTGCTGGAGAGCGCTGTGAGGGAGACATCAACGAGTGCCTGTCCAGCCCCTGCAGCTCGGAGGGCAGCCTGGACTGCATACAGCTCACCAACGACTACCTGTGCGTCTGCCGCAGCGCCTTCACTGGTGAGCCGAACGCCTTTCCGGCTGCCCCAGCCATTCTGCCTCGAGGTGGTGGTGGGGGGGTTCATTGAGGAAACTGGGCCCTGCGCGACGCATCCCAGACCCACGGGGAGCTTTTCTGGCCCATGGACTATAGCCCGCCTGGCTCCTCTGTCTATGGGATTCTCCAAGCAAGAATACTGGAGTGGGTTGGCGTTTCCTTCTCTAGGGGATCTTCCTGACCCATGGGTCAAACCTGGGTCTCTGGCATTGCAGGCAGATTCTTTACCATCTGAACCACCAGAGAAGCCCAGAGGTAGTCATTGGTGAGCTGTATGTAGTCCAGGCTGCCCTCAGAGCTACAAGGGTGAAAATCGAGACCAGCCTTAATTCAAGGGCCCAACTTTTTCTTAGGTCTGTACTCCACAGATGTGTGTGTTTCCTGAGAGATGCTGTCTCTTTTGTTATACATTAATTGCATCATATTGTAGCAGAAATATGAAAACAAGAAATAGAATGTTGGGAGTAGTTGAGCAAAGTAACATTTTTAAATTGAGGTAAAATGCACATAAATAAAGTGTATCATCTTTACGATTTTTAAGTATACAGTTCAGTGGTATTGAGGACATTCACATTGTTATGCTACCATCACCACCATCCATTTCTAGAACTCATTTCATCTGAGAAAAAGAACATCTCATGTTCAAGAACCTTACATCTAACTCTGGTTTTGTCACCCTGCCTCCCGTGGCATGTAGCGACTTGAGTGATTGGGTGGTCGGTTCCAACAGTGACCTTGCTACCTCCCTGGGATCCAAAGAAGCTTAGGGTCTTCTCGGACACTTAAAGGGAATAGATCCAAATTGGGCTGTGTTTAACCAATGTGATGAGGGTATAGACAGGAAAACTTCAGAGGTCACAAGGAAGACCTGCACACTAGGACGTGGCTGTGTTCACCACAGATTACAGAGATGAGTGAGCCCTGCCTCCGAATAGGGGTTTTGTCATAGACAGTTGCTCATTATTTCTGGAGAAGGACAACTTGGTGACTTTAGGGGACTAAAATAGCTGTTTATAACTAAATATGGCAGTACCATCAGTTACCTGGAAATCTGTCTTACACTCCGGGGGTCAGTTCAGATCTTTTGCTATAGACGTATTCTTTGGAAGTCAGATGAGAGTCTGCAGTACTCTACTTACTAGTAATCTGGAAAGTTGAACTCGGCTACATTCTGGGCTTATTATATCTAGATACCCCCCCTTCAAATTTTAAAGATATGTTACCTTTAAGAACTTTGGAATTTTATTTAAAAAAGGGGGAGGGTGGATTTTGAAAAATGGGAAACACCTAGGTACAGCATCAAAAGAGAAACAGTCCATTATGAACGTCATACATTTGAGGCAACCCTGGACAGAAAGGCTGTGAACAATCTGTTGTCTCATACTGGTCATGATATGCTTGAGAACTAGAAGACAACTGACTCCTGTTCCTTTCATTACCTCTGAGGCTTCCTTTACCTGGAAATGCTGATGAGCACTACAAAGAAAGAGGGAAATAGGCGAAAAGAGTGGAGACCACCTTGAATTGGGGTCCTGTAGCCAGAAGTGGTGTTTCTACATTTTCCACACCTGTGAATTAAAAAAATCCTTTGACTCTCAAGCACAATTATGGTGGGAATATTAAGCTGTGGGGGTTTTTTTTTGTATGTTTGGTTTAAATTTTTATTGGAATATAATTGCTTTGTAATGTGTTCATTTCTACTAACACAAGCTGTGTAGGTAACACTAACATAAGCTGTGTATTAAAACAATGCCAAAAAGTTACAGAAAGGCTGGAACATTATTGAAAACAGATGTCACTGATGAAAATTCAATATAAACTGCAAATTAACATTTTAAAAAATTAATTTTAATCGGAGGCTAATTACAATATTGTGGTGGTTTTTGCCATTCATTGACATGAATCAGCCACAGGTGTACATGTGTCCCCCCATCCCAAAAGTTTTATTTTTATTACAGTATAGCTGATTTACAGTGTTGTGTTATTTTCTGCTGTACAGCAGAGTGAATCAATTATACATATTAATCAATCCACTCTATTTAAGATTATTTCCCCATATAGGTCATTGCAGACTACTGAGTTAAGTTCCCTGTGCCATACAGTAGGTTCTTATTGTTTTTATCTATAGTAGCATGTATATGTCAATCACTGTTTCAGATGTATTGGCCTGGTGTAGCCTGTCTTATGAAGTAGACAGTGTTAACAAAATGCAGTGAATGTTTGCTACATGTTTTTGACTTATGAAAGCTACAGTGCCTTCAAAAAGGCTTAGGTGTCATTTTCTTTTTTTTTTTTTTTGAGGGATTAGTCATTTTTTTGTACACATCTTGTTTTGTGAGTCAGTTCAGTCATGTGCCATTTGCACTTATTACTGTAGACAAGATAGATGAGGGAACTGTTCTGAGTGGGTGATGGGCCAAGGATGTTGGGATCTAGTGTGTGCCTTCCTCACCCTTTCATGTCCCCTTAGGCTTAGAACTCAATTCTCACACCTCTTGCTCCCTCTCTAATCCTTTGACTAGCTCACATCCCAGTAGTGTCCCATTCAATAATCTGAGTTACTGCTTCCACCTTTTAAAACCCCCTTTCATTTTCTACTCTGAGGTCGTCATTGTGAAACGTTCGTCGATGTGTGTCCCCAGATGCCTTGCCTGAATGGAGGCACTTGTGCTGTGGCCAGCAACATGCCCGATGGTTTCATCTGTCGTTGTCCCCCGGTGAGTGCCACAGTGCCTACTGAAGGTGGATACTGTCTTCCATATAGCCTGTGACAAAACCTGGCATTTCCGAGCTCTGTGGGGAACTTTCTTGGTGGGGACGTTTTTTAACGTTAGCCTCTTTTGGAGAAGGTGCTTCAGTTTTCCATTTACAACTGTTAAAATACTTTCAGAAACAGTGAGCCCCCTGATCTGTGACTGTCGATCCTCAGAAGCACTAAGGGCCATGGGATATTCCCTTAGGACAGAGCTAGTGTATTTGGCTTCTGGGTCTTGTGCTGGAGGGTAGTCTTGCTGCCCAGACTGGGACAGAGGTTTTGGAAATGCTACTCTGCTCACATCCCTCAACAGCAGTTATTTGGGAACAGACTACTTCTTGAACGAGAAGGAAGTCTAATGTTAGCCATTTGCTGTGCAGACATTTTTGCTCCTGCCAGAGACTAAAAGCTTCCTAACAGATGAGCGGAGGGATATCAAAAGGAAGCCTATCCAGTAACCTTGGCCTGGACTGAGCGAGAAGTCCAAGAATGAAATGACATAGGAAAGTCTTTTAGACATCTAATTCTCTGAAGTGATCTTTTTCCCCCCTGTAAAGTCATTGTATGAATGATCTACTGATGGTTTGGAAAGGTGCTAATAGGTTCGGTGTCACCTTATCCTAACGTGAACTCCAGACTTCATTTCCAGAAGCAAGCTCTTAGAGTAAAAGTTTTGTATTCAGCCTGGAACCACCACCCTGAGCTGTAGGTTGACTTGAAGAAGTCTCTTCCTAGAACTTGCTCCGGGAGGCTACCTGGAGGGATCTTAGCCAAGAGCCTAGTCTTTACCTCCCTAGAGGTGTGGCGGTGAGGGGGCTAAGGGGGGAGAATGGGGCCTCCCTCACGAGGCTCCTGCCATCCTCATGTGTTCACTGGCTCCCACAGGGCTTCTCCGGGGCGCGGTGCCAGAGCAGCTGCGGACAGGTGAAGTGCAGGAGAGGGGAGCAGTGTGTGCACACGGCCTCGGGCCCCCGCTGCTTCTGCCCCAACCCCCAAGACTGTGACTCGGGCTGCGCCAGTAGCCCCTGCCAGCACGGGGGCAGCTGCTACCCTCAGCGCCAGCCTCCGTACTACTCGTGCCAGTGTGCCCCGCCGTTCCGGGGCAGCCACTGTGAGCTCTACGCCGCCCCCACCAGCACCCCTCCCGCCACCTGCCTGAGCCAGTACTGTGCCGACAAAGCCCGGGACGGCATCTGTGATGACGTGTGCAATAGCCACGCCTGCCAGTGGGATGGGGGGGACTGCTCCCTCACCATGGAGGACCCCTGGGCCAACTGCTCCTCCCCGCTGCCCTGCTGGGAGTACATCAACAACCAGTGTGATGAGCTCTGCAACACGGCCGAGTGCCTGTTTGACAACTTTGAATGCCAGAAGAGTAGCAAGACGTGCAAGTAAGCGCCCAGGGGCCCCGGAACTGAGGGCCAGCTGTCACTAACACACCTCGGCCTCTTGTTCTTTTGCTCCTAACCACTCCAGTGCTTCCGCCCGAGCCGCCTCTGCCTTTTGGACTGGCACCCAGTTGCCCTCTTCTTCCTGGTGTCACCCTGCCCCATCGCACACTACCCTGTGCTCTCCCTTGCTGACCGAGGGGCAGGAATGCTCACTGCACAGCCACTCTCTCTCTGCCTATCTTTGCTTCCTCGCCTGCTGCTGTCACAAGTTCCCAGGGGAAGTGACTTTTGGAAGTGTTACCCACTGTCAGGCAGCCTCTCTCATAATCTGCTTGCGGCATGGTTGCAAAGGTCTGTACCCCTCTCTATTCATTCTGTGCCCTTCCCTAAGACTAGGTTTCCCCTCCACATTTATTGGGAAGCATCTGCTAGATTAGTCAGCTTAGCCCTCCTGGTCTTCACTGCTGCAGTTATAGGGGGCTTTGTGGGTTACATAATAGCTTTCCATTTAGTCATCCCATTTGGTTCAACCCTGATTAATTCTCAACAACCTGTGCCTTATGAGGCATAGGTGTTGTTAATGACCTTTAACAGGCCAGGGAATGGAGACTTGGGAGGTTCAAGAACCTGCCAGAGCACATATAGCTCCTCCCAACTCCTGATCTCCTCACTGAGCTAGAGTGGCAAGTTGGACTGGGTGGTGTAACCATCAAGGGATGGAAGTGAGGAGGGAGAAGGGGTGAGTGGACATCAAATGATTTTTGCATCACCAGGCTTTGGGAGTCAATTTCCATTTCCCAGTGTTTGAAAGATGCTGTACAAATTAGATCTGGTATCCTGTGTGGGACATACTTCTCGCCACCTACCTTCCACAGTGAAGATTCAATCTTGATTAGAAAAGAAATGTGCCATATCAAATGGGCCAAAGGTCAACTGTACAGCATCTCTGTTAGTATGGGGCTACTTTCCAGTTTCTGGAAGCACTCTCTAGAGTCTTGTTTTACTGCTGAAAACCCAGAGGCAATGGATACAAAAATAAAGGAAACATGAACCAGGTAGATTTTTGTTTCAGATTTGTTTATAAATCTGATTTAACATGATGACAAGCTTCCTGAGGGCCCATGAGTTTAGTGAGCAGTTTTGTTTCTCATTCAGAGAGCACTCACTGATGATAAGGTGTGTGGAATATATATACTCTTAAGAAGTTGGGCACAGAGAATTGCAGAAGGCTTCCGAGGACATTCAGGATCTAATCTGAGCCATAGAAGATGAGTAGGAAAAATCCACATTAGTTCCAAGTGGAAAACAAATAGAGTGCCACTGTGGTCTTACCATATTCTCTGTTTCCCTCTGCCTAGATATGACAAATACTGTGCAGACCACTACGAAGACAACCACTGTGACCAGGGTTGTAACAGTGAGGAGTGTGGCTGGGATGGGCTGGACTGTGCTGCTGACCGGCCAGAAAACCTGGCAGAGGGCACCCTGGTCATCGTGGTGCTAATGCCACCTGAACAACTGCTCCAGGATGCCCGCAGATTCTTGCGGGCACTGGGCACCCTGCTCCACACCAACCTCCGCATCAAACGGGATGCCCAGGGGGAACTCATGGTCTATCCCTATTACGGTGGGAAGTCAGCTGCCATGAAGAAGCAGAGACTGACACGCAGGTCCCTTCCTGGAGATCAAGAACAGGAAGTGGCTGGGTAGGTGTTTAATTTCTGAACTTCTTAAAGCTTAATTTTATCAAGCTGAGCACTTTGATACACAGATGTCATAACTGCAACTGCACCTATAAAGATGAAAGGTCAGAAAACAAAACAGTCAATCAAGTAACACAAGCCTGTAATCCCAGTCTTTACGGTTAGTGCTAAAGATTTGCCTTGATCTTGGAATCCTGAAAAGTGGGCTGAAGCAAGTCAAGTGGCAGGATATCAGAATGGGCTCCTCATGTGCTAGAATCTCTAACCATTTACCAGAGTTGGCATAAATCCTTTCTAATGATGACTCCTCTTTGTATTAATCCTGGGCTTCTTTTCAAGGCCCTTCGTTTCTGTCTCTTTGACAAGGGGGATGTTCTGCATGTATTATGTCATCCATACTCAGGATTTTTGGGTATCTTACAATGTTCAGCTTGCTAGCTAGCTCAAGTACAGATGCAGAGAGAAAGGAGAGTAAGGAACAAAAAGCAAGAGGCAGAGGTGTGTTTTTAGAGTAGCTGTATGTACCGTTGAGTACACCGAAAGGGAGAAGGGGTAGAAGCAGCCCATCAAAAGCAACTTCACCCCATTTTCTCAATTTGTCTTATGTTGCCTAAAAGTCAGAACACTGAGATTCAACCAGACCAAGGAATGTGAAAGTGTTAGTCACTCAGTCGTGTCCAACTCTTTGTGACCCCATGGACTATAGCCCACCCTAAGTGAGAATGAGTGTTTAGGATGTAAACCATATCTTAATTTCTGGGATCTTCCTGGAGACAGCATCCCAGAGGTAGAGAGCCCGAGGCTGAGGGTGAGGAAGTGGCTCACATAACCCCCTCTACCTCAGATTTCTGGGTTGACATTTTCTCGCCATTTCTCCTTGGCTCCCCTCAGCTCTCAGGTATTTCTGGAGATTGACAACCGCCAGTGTGTTCAAGACTCAGACCAGTGCTTTAGGAACACAGACGCAGCAGCAGCTCTTCTGGCTTCTCACGCCATCCAGGGGACCCTGTCGTACCCGCTTGTGTCTGTCGTCAGTGAGTAGCTCTGAAATTAAGGGGAGAGTGTGCTGAGGACGCTGTCACTTGTAGGCAGAGAGAACGGGGCACAGCTTACACTGTGCGGCCCTGTTTCTCAGGGCTAGTGAGGTCAAGGTTGTTCTCTGAAGGAGTTTAGTGGGAATATTGAGAGGTGGATGTTTTATTCGTCACTTTCCTATCTCTCTGCCCTTTCAGGTGAATCTCTGATCCCAAAACGCACTCAGCTTCTCTATCTGCTTGCTGTTGCCGTTGTCATTATCTTGTTTATTATCTTGCTGGGGGTTATCATGGCAAAACGAAAGCGCAAGCATGGCTCCCTCTGGCTGCCTGAAGGTTTCACCCTTCGCCGTGACTCCAGCAACCACAAACGTCGTGAGCCAGTGGGCCAGGATGCTGTGGGACTCAAGTAAGAGTTTGTCAACAAGCTACTATTCGTAGTAATAACAAGTATGAATAAGTGGAAAATCAGATCTTGTTGAATCAAGATTTTAAATTCAGAGCTCTGGCCATGCCATGCTACTATGCTTGACCCTAATGCTGAATGCCTACTTTGTGGCTATAAAACAAGAGTCTGGATGCTTCAGTTCTGTACATATTATCACAGTGATGATGAGACACGCCTTTGTCGTAAGCTCTTGCTTAGTGAGAAAGGAAATGATATTTACTCAGGCAATGGGATATACTGTAATGCCCATTTTTTCCCTGGGTCAAGGCCCCTGAAAGTCTGACTGTAGTCATGAGAGAGTGTGATGGTAGAAAAATTATGAAAATTTCTACATTCTTTTATGATATAACCCTGCTCTTATTTTATACCTTCATGATTCTGTCATGTCAGAAATCTCTCAGTGCAAGTCTCAGAGGCTAACCTAATTGGTTCTGGAACAAGTGAACACTGGGTTGACGATGAAGGGCCCCAGCCTAAGAAAGCCAAGGTAAGCTGGCCATGGTAGAAGCACCATTATCAGCCATTGTCTGCTCATATTTCACATTTTTGTCCTTTGGTATGGTATCTAGAGTGTCATGAGTGAGAGAGAAGGGTGGTAATCTGTACATGTTGCCTGCCCAGGCCTTGACTATCCTAGGTTGTCTCAAAAATCAGGAATATTTAGATCATTGATGGCCTTGGGTTACTATGTAAGCTTTTCAGAAAGAACTCTTTAAAAATAATAAAACAAACATGCTTCCTTCCTTAAATGTCATGTTGATGGTACTTAAATAAGGACTATTATGTATAAACACCAGTTTCTTTCATGGCTAGATCTCTCCCTTATTCTTTCTGGATACTTCCAGGGGAGGTGGAGTTAGTCAGTGGAGGAAAGCCAGTGATCACTGAGTTTGGAGGCTTTAAGTCTTGATCCCTGGAAACTAAAGCCATATAGCAATGACAGGTACATTGGGCTGAGTCTTGACATGAGAAAGGAGACCATTCACCCATAGACATACATGGCTGGGATATGCATGTATCCCATGCATATTCTGAGGAAATAAATGCTTGAGAAATATAGGCATGTACTACATCATGATGGTTAAGGAAATTACTACAGTCGGGACTGGATTCAAGTCCAAAACTCTGGCACATTATTTAGCCTCTTTATATTTAATTATCCTTAATCTGTAAGATAGGGAAAATAATAATGATTCTTTCAGTATGGGTGAATTGCCTTACCTGTTTTCTATCACATACTGAATATTCTGTAAAGGTCAGCTGCTTTTAAAAGTATAATAATTACTCAGCAAATACTTCCTGAATGCTGGCTCTGTGCTGGGCACTGAGGTGGATACAGGGTACAAGGAGGCAGCCTTGAACAAGGCTTGCTCCCTGTCCTGAGGAACCTTTCAGGTAGCAGTTGGGAACTGCCATGCAGTGCTGTGTGAGTACCTAACACAACGCTTAGTTAAGGAAAGGAGCAACATGTGCTCTTTAGGACCAATAAGAGGAATTGGTTTCTCTAATTCCTCAATAAGAGGAATTCTGCTTTCTACTTGAAGGGTAGCTAGAAGTTAGTCAATCAAAGAATTGGGAGAGATCCTGGGGGCAGACCAGAGTGATCAAGAGAGTTACCTTCTTCTTTCAGGCTGAAGATGAGGCTTTGCTCTCAGAAGAAGATGACCCCGTCGATCGGCGTCCATGGACACAGCAGCACCTGGAAGCTGCAGACATCCGTAGGACACCATCGCTGGCTCTCACCCCTCCACAGGCAGAGCAGGAGGTGGACGTGCTGGATGTGAACGTCCGCGGTCCAGGTCAGTGCCTGCAAGCCTTCTCTCTTCACTGCGCCGTGCCCACCCCTGGTTCCACCTTATCCCTGTGTTTGCCCCACTCAGTGATCAAGGAAATCAGACTGGAAATCATCTTGAGGAAATGAATGTCTAAGGAAAACAGGCTTGCAGAAATTATGAATTTGTATGAGAAAAGAGGCAGGATTTCATTTTGCTTCACCTTCTGCATGCATACATGCTAAGTTGCTTCAGTCATGTCCGCCTCTTTGTGACCCCATGGACTGTAACCTCCCAGGCTCCTCTGTCCATGGAATTCTGCAGACAAGAATACTGGAGTGAGTTGCCATGCCCTCCTCCAGGGGATCTTCCTGACCGAGGGATCGAGCCCACCTCTCCTGCATTGCAGGCAGATTCTTTACTACTGAACCACCTGGGAAGCCCTCACATAACACATGTTCAGCAACAAAAAGGCTGATTATTTAGGACAGATTTTAGTGGGATAAAAAGATAATATCCCAAAGCAGAGGAATAGAGCATTTGTTTAGTTCATACCTTAATGTATATAGTTTATTAATACTGGATATTTTAAAATGTTGTCCAATTTAAAAAAGCATAGCACTTAGAAACTTGAACAGAAAAGCTCATTTAACTTAGAGATTAGCTCCTCTTCACAGAAAGAATACTATCAAGGAAAAATCAATTGCCACTTATCACAAGAAGCACGGAGTTTTTTTCCAAAAGAATAATTTTCTTCAAATTGAGCTCTTCCAGCAATAGGGTTAAGTGAACATGAATGTCCTTACCCTCCTTGAATACTATTTGGAATTTCCCTTTCCTCCAGATGGGTGCACCCCACTGATGCTGGCTTCTCTCCGAGGAGGCAGCTCAGACGTGAGTGATGAAGATGAAGATGCAGAAGACTCTTCCGCCAACATCATCACGGACTTAGTCTACCAGGGTGCCAGCCTCCAAGCACAGACAGACCGGACGGGTGAGATGGCCCTGCATCTCGCAGCCCGGTACTCAAGGGCAGATGCTGCCAAGCGTCTCCTGGATGCAGGAGCAGATGCCAATGCCCAGGACAACATGGGCCGCTGCCCTCTCCACGCTGCAGTGGCCGCTGATGCCCAAGGGGTCTTCCAGGTAAAGATCATGTAAAGAATTGATTCCTAATGAATCTAGACTATTTTTCCTTCCTTAAGACACATAATAGCCCATTATATTTGTCCAGTGATTCTTTGAGAGAATAAGGCAGATGACAGAGTCATGCTTGCTGCATAGGAAGGCAAGAAAGGGAGGCAGGCAGACAGAGCTGACCATATACAGCCAGCTCATAGTAAAGCAGATAACACCAGTCTTCTGATTGTTAATCATTGCTTTGTTTTTTATTTGCTTTGTTTTTGATGAGGCAAAATACCTCCCAAGTGAAAAGATCAGATGTGTGATACCTGCCTCCGACTAGTAGTCAGTCAGCTTCTCCCTTTACATTTATCTGACTATACAGACTTCCAGCTGCTCCTTGGTGGTTTTCTGGGCATGAGTTCACAGTGTACACCTGATGCCCTATTATTTTAGCCTTATGAGGAAATTGAAAGCATTCTGTATCGTACACCATAATTGAGGTTGTGGTATTTTCCCACATTCCCTCTTCTTTCTTTAGAAAGCAGAAGTACATTAATTTACAAAGCCACTGTAGAGCTTGGGTTTGTTTGTATATTCATTCATCTTATTCCTTTATTCATTCATTCAACAAATACTAGGTGACTGACCGTAGGAGAACCTGGACACGAAGATAGCAAAACATTCCCTGCTCTCCAGGAACTTACAGTGTAGCCTCAACTCTGATGCTCTTATGTCTGTCGTATCTTAGCTTCATTATTTTTTGTATTCGGCTGACTCTCTTTTCTGTACTTCCTTGTGTTCTAGATACTGATCCGCAACCGAGTAACTGATCTAGACGCCAGGATGAATGATGGCACTACACCCCTGATCCTGGCTGCCCGCCTGGCTGTGGAGGGAATGGTGGCAGAACTGATCAACTGCCAAGCAGATGTGAATGCAGTGGATGACCATGGTAGGGATGAGAAGCAGGGATTCAGATTCCTACCTGCAAAGCAGGCCTCTAAGGAAAGAGATTGTTGCATGATCCTTAAAGAGCTGTCTCATATCCAAATCCACTGAAGATTAATTCATTCCTTCTTCATTTTGCAATATCGAGTTCAGAGGTCTGAGACAGTGCGAAGTCCACAGATGAAGTTGGGAAGGGATTTTTAGTGAGTTCTTGGATCTCAGAGCAGGTCTATGAGAGGCTTCCCTGAGTTAGGATCTCAGGTATACCACTCTTGTTATGAGGATATGAGAGCTGACTTCATGGAATGGGTAGGGTGGTGAGATATTCTAACTACATATCCTGGCATGTAATAAATAAGCAGGTTATTGTCTTCAGCGTGTGACAGGGTAGATTCTGCCACACGAAGGATGTGGTACCGTCGACAGATGATCCTTTTACTTAGAGGTATTCTGAAAGCTAGGCAGCCTGTACTGAAGTTATTTCTAGAAAAATACTTCTAGGGGAAAATGAAGATAATACTTTGATTTTTTCCTGTGGGCCCCCAGAGAGAACTGGCTTCCACTTGTTATCTGAGAAGTCCAAGGTTTCTTTGTACAAGTCATGACACTTCCTGATGGGAGGAGTAGGACATGACCTCTTACTCTGTCTGCTTATAAAAATGTTTTTTCCCTGCAGGAAAATCTGCCCTTCACTGGGCAGCTGCTGTGAATAACGTGGAGGCAACCCTTTTGCTGTTGAAAAATGGGGCCAACCGAGACATGCAGGACAACAAGGTACAGTTTGGTTCTGAGCTGGGGGGCAGGTACAGCAGTGCCTCGGATTACGTATGATGCCATTCCTTTTCTCCTGTAGCTGCTCTGTAATAAGGATAGACAAAGATGGAAGCAGATTGGGCAAGAAATGGGTCCAGAGAGCCTGAGTGCTTGCATTGGGCTTATCCAGTGAAGTGTCAGGGTTGACCCTTAGCCTGCTCAGGCTGCACCAGGCTGTCCCTTTGATACCTTTGGTGAAACCTTTTCTGCCTTGCCTTCTTTGATATTTCCCTTCCTCCTGGTCTTTGTTCTGTTCACACACACTTCCTTCCTTTTCACTCATTTGTTCTTACTTGATTTCCTGATGCTCCATGTCCTCCACCCCTGCCCCGTTCTTGGGCTCCATGATGTTTTCCTGCTTCCTCTGACTTCTATGTCATGCTTCCCTCTCTTGCTCACCTTATCTTCTCTTGTTCCTCTTTTCCATTATTTTGTTCTCTGTCTCAGATGTTTTGTCTTTCTTTCTTTCACTTTCCCTTATTTTTCTCATTTCTCTACATGCTTTAGTTTCTTCCCCTCATACCTTTATTTCTGTTACTCCTTTTAGAACCCTATTTTGATAAGCTCAGTGCTGTTGCAGGTGAATTTATGGCTCAGGGACATGCTTTATTTGACACTTTTCCCGCTAAGAAGACGTAGCCCTCACTAGGGCAAAGCTGGCTCTTTGGGAGGAGTAAAATAATTTTTCTTTATATATAAATTACAGATAGCCATTCAGTACATAGGTAGGTACACACTTTTCATCTGTGGTATTAAAATTTCACGTGGGAAGGCAGTTAGGAAAAAATGTCTAAAGGAGCAATAGCAGAAACATTGAGAAACATGGCTGTATTCTCAGGAGTGTTATTAAAATGCGCTCTGCATGGGTTTTTTCTTTTTTTTGTTTTCTGTAGGAGGAGACACCCCTGTTTCTTGCTGCCCGGGAGGGGAGCTATGAAGCAGCCAAGATCCTGTTAGACCACTTTGCCAATAGGGACATCACAGACCACATGGATCGTCTTCCCCGGGACGTAGCCCGGGACCGCATGCATCATGACATCGTGCGCCTGCTGGACGAGTACAACGTGACCCCCAGCCCTCCTGGCACAGTGCTGACTTCTGCACTCTCACCTGTCATCTGTGGGCCCAACAGATCTTTTCTCAGTCTGAAGCATACCCCAATGGGCAAGAAGTCTAGACGGCCTAACACCAAGAGCACCGTGCCCACTAGCCTCCCTAACCTTGCCAAGGAGGCCAAGGATGCCAAGGGGAACAGGAGGAAGAAGTCTCTGAGTGACAAGGGCCAGCTCTCCGAGAGCTCAGTGACTCTGTCCCCTGTCGATTCCCTAGAATCTCCCCACACATATGTTTCTGACACCACCTCCTCTCCAATGATCACATCCCCTGGAATCTTACAGGCCTCACCCAACCCCATGCTGGCCACTGCCGCCCCCGCTGCCCCAGTCCATGCACAGCACGCACTGTCTTTCTCTAACCTTCATGAGATGCAGCCCTTGGCTCACGGGGCCAACACTGTGCTTCCCTCGGTGAGCCAGCTGCTGTCCCACCACCACATCGTGCCCCCAGGCAGCAGCACCGCAGGGAGCTTGGGTAGGCTACATCCAGTCACTGTCCCAGCCGACTGGATGAACCGCGTGGAGGTGAGTGACAGCCAGTACAACGAGATGTTCGGTATGGTCCTGACTCCGGCAGAGGGCACCCATCCTGGCATAGCTCCCCAGAGCAGGCCGCCAGAAGGGAAGCATTTAACCACACCCCGAGAGCCCTTGCCCCCCATTGTGACTTTCCAGCTCATCCCCAAAGGCAGCATTGCCCAACCAACTGGGGCTGCCCAGCCTCCGTCCAACTGCCCTCCAGCCGTTGCAGGTGCCCTGCCCACCATGTATCAGATCCCAGAAATGGCTCGTTTGCCCAGTATGGCTTTTCCCACTGCCATGATGCCCCAGCAGGACGGGCAGGTTGCTCAGACCATTCTCCCAGCCTATCACCCCTTCCCGGCCTCTGTGGGCAAGTATCCCACACCCCCGTCACAGCATAGCTACGCTTCCTCCAATGCTGCTGAGAGAACACCCAGTCACAGTGGCCACCTCCAGGGTGAGCATCCCTACCTGACACCATCCCCAGAGTCTCCTGACCAGTGGTCAAGTTCATCACCCCACTCTGCTTCTGACTGGTCAGATGTGACCACCAGCCCCACTCCTGGGGGCGCTGGAGGCGGTCAGCGGGGACCTGGGACACACATGTCTGAGCCACCTCGCAGCAACATGCAGGTCTACGCATGAAAGAGTCTGCCTCCAGCCTAGACACAGAACTCCTCTTGTAAATGCTGCTGAGGAACAAATGAAGGTCATCCGGGAAAGAAATGAAGAAATCTCTGAAACTGGCTTCTGGAGGCAGGAGAGAGGAGAGGCTCTTATCTTGTAGATAATGTGAAGAAGTGAGTTCATTAGCTTCACTGTGCATCTGCAGGGTTTGGGGAACACAGAAGGGACAAGGCTCCTTGTAATGTCTTGTCTGTCAAGGCCCCAAGTTCATGGAACTGCAAGATGAATACAAGACTTGGGACCACATTTCCTCTCTTCAGTACAGAGAATAAGATGGATGCCTGTTGTAGGCATTCTTGCAGCCTGGAGTACATTTTTCAGCCTTGGGGGCTTCTGCCATATCCATGCGAAGATTCTGCAGTAGATTCCTACTGGGAGTTGTGTCCTGGAATTCTGCCAGATGTGACCTGTCTCCTAGTCTCATCCTTGGAAAATTCGTTTGACTTCATTTGGTGCTTTAATTGTGCACCTCTCTGTGGCTGGAACCCCACCTGCATGTTCCAGGGCAGGACCTTTGTGCTTTGAATCATTCCTGCTCTGGAGGCACCTGCAGCCTCCCTTTTCCCTCCTGTTTTCCCAATGTCCCTAGGAGCCTCATAGGGTTTACCTTTATGGTCTCAGCAGAAACCTTTCAAGTATGTTTCTTTAGAAAATGGACATAGTCCTTTCTCCTACATATCATTCCTAAAAGAAGAAGGGGAACAAAATATTTTTCTTTGAACCCATTTAGGGGACCAGGACCCCCTTCAAGAAGCTGCACCTAAATTCTCTTGCCTACATGCTGGGTTCCTACAAACCTTACCAGGAAGAAGAGTAAGGATCTTCATTTTTTCCATTTGTCCGCCTAGTAAGTGTGAAGGATTATCCTTGGCAGTATAGCTAAAATGACCCCTTAAAAAAAACAAAACCCAAACAGACCAAGGTTTGGGACGTTGGAATGACCAAGAGAACTATGAGATAAGCTAACTCATGTAAGAAGTGATTACCCACTAACCGGTCCCTGCCGAGCATTCTGTTCACTGCCAGCATCAAACACGTTTGCTACAGGCATTAGAACCCTCGGCCTGCTTCACTCACACATCCAGCAGATGGAGACTGTTGCAGTTGTTGAGCCTTCAGATGACATTCCCTTGCCGTTTAGAACTGAACTTTCATCTGCTCGAGGGCCTCCTCCCCAACCCCGACGACAGTCGCCTCCCCTAGTCGGGTGGTCACAGTCTCTACCTCCTGACACTCCTCCTGACCCCAGGCCCCTTCTTGGTGCCACACTCTGTGGTCTGATTACTGGGGCACCCGGTGGGTTCTCACTGAACACCTGGGTTTTCTGTGTTCAAGTGCGGGAAACAGAATGCTGGCCTAGTTTCTGTGGCCAAAGCCAGTCTTACAAGAAGGTTAGAAAGGGAGGAATTACGAGGTAGCCTTTCCTACTTTCTGTTCCCATTTCCTTCCCTTTCAGGCGGTCATGAGATTCCCCATTAGGCAACTAACATAGACACTTGTCAGGGGTATTTTCCTCTCATAGAGTCACCGTTTAGATGACAAGGGACAAGAATAGACTTACTATCTTGTCATCTTCATGTTCAGAGTGTGACTGCATCTCACCCAAGTCTGCTCCCTGTATTTGTGGTCTTGGAAACTTCTTTGACCCTCTGTCAAGGACATAAGCATTCTATGCAACACTAGAAAGAGGAGAAAAGTAGTTTTCTTCCTCTTCTCCCTGAGTTAGCTAACAATCAATTCTCTCTCCACACCATCACTTTTGCCCGGTGCTATGATGTCATGACACATGGAAAGTTAGTTCTTCTGGGAGCATTTCATAGATATTAATAGGTGGTCTGCCCACTCCGTGTTGGCTTCAGTGATAGTTTTCCTCACTGCCTTGCCTGAGAGTGTTCATCAGTTCTTCCCATTTACCAGATTTATCTGTCTGTGGCTTCATATGGAAACCCTATGTGTCTGTTAGCATGGAAGTCTACAAAGAGTTTTTCTAGTCCTGCCCAAGTTCACGGAACTAAAAATATAGTTCATTTTTCCCTGATATAAGCAGATTATTTTTTAATTCTGTATTTTATTCTTTCATGTGGTGACTCTACCGACCCCTTTCATAGTGTGGAGCATTTTATCATTCTGAATGGTGACTCTTGATCCTTGACCTATTCATCAATTCACAGATGGGGAGGACCTATCTCCAGGGACCACTGTGGACCCCACCACATCTTCACTTCTCTGTCATCCTATTCCAGCCCCTCTTCTTCAGAGTGTCAGCTCTGATCCAGCAGTTCGATCCCTTGTAGCCTCCTCCATCTGCAAGCACACTGTGGGCCTAACTTGCTTGCTCCTCTTTGGGATCCTTTGGGTTTTGCAGAAATAAATATGAGAGCTGCCATTACAAATAACAGGCTTCAGTGATAAGGAAGAAGACACTGCCTTTCAAGCATTTATCAGTCACTTAGATTGTTAAGAATCTGTGAGTTGTATAGTATTGAGTAAAAGAGAAAATGAGATGAAGAATTACTTTCTCATCTGGGTTCTGAAGTGGCCTTAAGGTTGTATGGGAAACATCTCATATGACTGGTCTAGCCCACCCTCTTTGCCACTCACATTCTTGTTTTATCTTTATAAATTCTTCCTTTGAGTCATCTTCTGTCTGCCTTTGGGGATATATTTCTTATTTGTTTGTTTCTTTTGTTTTTTATTAAGCATCATTTTTTGATTTACATGTTGGTGAGGGAGGGAGAGGTTTGAGGGAGAGAGTGAGAGTTAAAGAGTTAATGTAAGCCATCAGCTATGATGCACAAGTCCATTCTCTCATAATTATTAAGTTTGGTAGTTCATAATTCTTGCATAAAAGAGAACCAAAGGTGTAATAATCTGTTGGTAAGTGGTTTGGGGATTTTGGCCTTAACTAATATACTGAATGTACGATGACCAAGAGGACAAGTTTATATGCTCTGAGGCTCCCACTCATAACTGTTTGGTACTGTGGCTTCTTACTTGTGTACATTTCTCTTAAAAGTGATATGATATCTGTTTGTATGAGAAACCCAATAACCAATAAAATGACTGCATATTCCTAACTATACATGGTAAGGAAAATGCACAATTTGTTTTTAATTTTCAAAGTTTCATTCTTAAAGTAGTTACAACAAAATTTATATGGAAGCATTTTTATCACAAAATAAAAAAGTTACATGTCAAGCTCAACATTGCAGTTTTTATTTTCCATTCTTCATCCCTACTTTGCAGTGATTTAACTCATAATGTCATAATTTGCTGAGAGAAAACATTTTCTTTTCATTCTGAATCCCATATAGCCTAGCACTAGTCTTTTTTTCTAGTAGTAGTATTTCAGTCACTCAGTCATGTCCAACTCTTTGCAACCCATAGACTGCAGCACACCAGGCCTCCCTGTCTATCACCAACTCCCAGAGTTTGCTCAAACTCAAATCCATTGAGCCGGTGATGCCATCCAACCATCCCATCCTCTGTTATCCCCTTATCCTGCCTTCAGTCTTTCCAGAGTTTTTTCTAATGAGTCAGTTCTTTGCATCAGGTGGCCAAAGTACTGGAGTTTCAGCTTCAGCGTCAGCCCTTCCAATGAATATTCAAGACTGATTTCCTTTAGGATTGACTGGTTTGATCTCCTTGCAGTCCAAGGGACTCTGGAGAGTCTTCTCCAACACCACAGTTCAAAAGCATCAATTCTTCAGCGCTCAGCTTTCTTTATAGTCCGACTCTCACATCCATACGTGACCACTGGAAAAACCATAGCTTTGACTAGATGGACCTTTGTCAGCAGAGTAATGTCTCTGCGTTTTAATATGCTGTCTAGGTTGGTCATAGGTTTTCTTCCAAAGAGCAAGTGTCTTTTAATTTCATGACTACAGTCACCATCTGCAGTGATTTTGGAGCCCCCAAAAATAAAGTCTGTCACTGTTTCCATTGTTTCCCCATCTATTTGCCATGAAGTGATGGGACCTGATGCCATGATCTTTGTTTTTTGAATGTTGAGTTTTAAGCCAACTTTTTCACTCTCTTCTTTCACCTTCATCAAGAGGCTCTTTAATTCTTCACTTTCTGCCATAAGAGGCTTCCCTCATAGCTCAGTTGGTAAAGAATCTACTTGCAATGCAGGAGACCCAGTTCAATTCCTGGGTTGGGAAGATCCGCTGGATAAGGGATAGACTACCCACTCCAGTATTTTTGGGCTTCCCTTGTGGCTCAGCTGGTAAAGAATCTGCCTGCAATGTGGGAGACATGGGTTTGATCACTGGGTTGGGAAGACCCCCTGGAGAAGGGAAAGGCTACCCACTCCAGTATTCTGGCCTGGAGAATTCCATGGACTCTATAGTCCATGGGTTCACAGAGTCAGACACGACTTAGTAACTTTGACTCACTCATTATTTCTCCAGGCAGAGAATAAATAAATGCTCTTGAGGAAAAGCTTCTGCTGAATAGGAAGCATCACAAGACTAAGTTACTTTTCCATGCATTAAATGGACAGTGGCTCAGGAAGAAGTACCTTCTAATGTAAAAATAGAATATCTGCTAAAGCAAGAATTGAGATTTGGGGTATAACTAATAAAACTGATTGTGCTGTTAACCATTAATTTCCAATGTTATTCCTCTTTAAGTTTTGTATAGAGTTAACATATATAGCTATAAAATATTTTGCATATATATATATACACACACACACACACACACACACACATGTATATATATACACACACATTACCAAGTTCTTTCATACATTTACTTGTAAAGGCAACCAGTGAGGTGTTTGAACACAAATATTTGACATTGATACTATATTTTAAACACAGTTGGTATCATATTGGGGTTATCCTGAGAGTGCTGTAATTTTATATAAAATAAATACGCTTGAGTCTTCGTGTTGGGTTTTGAAATGATGTAAAAGAAAAATGAATTTGAGAGCTAAGGAATGTCTTGCCTAAGTCTGATTCATTGCAGGCTGGCTTTTCAGAGCCTTTCAGATTCTGTGGCAATGAAAATGTGCTCCATGGAGCTGTACTGAGTGGATCTGGGCTGTACATCATATCCTGTTCCTGCAGCTGGAAGTATAGAAACCTAGTGCTTGATCATGCAGGGACTGTCCAGGGCTTTCCTGGGCATGAAATTCAAGAAGGGAGAGCAGGACTGGAAATCTTGGGCTGCTTTATCACACAGCTGGACCAATAGACTTGGACCCCAAGCCATGGTCACACCAGAGAAGGGACTGGGCTTCCCTGTCGTGTAGCTAAAAGGCCTCACAGCTCAAGGAGGGGCAGGGAGTTCTTTTCTCAGAACGTGATAATTGAACAGTCAGCTTTAATGTCTGTACAATTTCCATGATGTGGTGGGCACTAGGCAATCTACAAGCCTGTTACTGCTAGTGCTTCCAAGTTCTCCCAATAAACACTTTCTCAGGCTTGCTGCGTGGTGGTTGGGTAATTCACCTCATTTGGTGACAGTATTTTTCTCTTTCTTTAGGCCAAGCCACGTAGCTTTCAGAATCTTAGTTTCCTGGCCAGGGGTCGAATCTGGGCGAGCAACAATGAAACTGCAGAGTCCTAACCACTGGACTGCCAGGGAATTCCCTGGTGAAAGTATTTTTTAAGTGAAATATGAATCAAGTGCTTGCAAAAGTCCTAAAGAGATGGTGCATGTGAAGTGTGTGTGTACATGTGCACAAGCATGTATGGTTGTGGTGTGTAGTTGTAGTTGTGTGAATGTGTGTGAAACAGAGTGAATATAACTTTTCCTTCTTTTGAAATGGACATTAAAAAAACACATTTGAAATATTTGCACCAATCAGGTCCCAACTGCTAAGTGGGGGCAAGCTTAATTCAAGAAGGGCTTATTTGCCAAAATTGATTATGACATGCATGTAGGGTTTGAGGGAAGCCTAAGGGGTGTGTGGAGTGGGGTTTTGGGGAAGCCTAAGGGGTGGTGCAAAAAATCCTGGTTATCATCAGCATCTACTACCACTCCCAGGTCCAAAGCAGGGGAAGGCTGGGAGAGGTTACTGAAAATTGGAAGGAAGGAGTCCTATAGAATGAGTTAACAGCACCATGAGCCCCAGAACCCCTCACTACAATGAAGCCAAGAAATAAACACCCTGATTTCATTCCCCACCACACTTCCACCCTCGACTTTGTATTTGCTGAATCCATGTGGAAGTCTGAACATACAGGAGTCTGTTGGAATTGAACTGTTGATACAGGTGGCAAAACTCTATTAGCCTTTGTCCTGCTTCATCCTGAACTCCAAGGTCAAATTTGCCTTTTACTCCAGGTGTTTCCTGACTTCCTACTTTTGCATTCCAGTATTGTACAGGAAACAGGGATTAGGACCATCCCCAAGAAAAAAAAAGCAAAATGGCTGTCTGAGGAGGACTTACAAATAGCTGAGAAAAGAAGAGAAACAAAAAGCAAAGGAGAAAATGAAAGATATTCCCATCTGAATGCAGAGTTCCAAAGAATAGCAAGGAGAGATAAGAAAGCCATCCTTAGTGATCAATGAGAAGAAATAGAGGAAAACAACAGAATGGGAAAGACTAGAGATCTCTTCAAGAAAATTAGAGATACCAAGGGAACATTTCATTCAAAGATGACCTCGATAAAGGACAGAAATGGTATGGACCTAACAGAAGCAGAAGATATTAAGAAGTGGCAAGAATATATGGAACTATACAAAACAGATCTTCATGACCCAGATAATCATGATGGTGTGATCACTCACCTAGAGCCAGACATCCTGGAATGTGAAATCAAGTGGGCCTTAGGAAGCATCACTAAGAACAAAGCTAGAGGAGGTGATGGAATTCCAGTTGAGCTATTTAAAATTCTGAAAGATGATGCTGTGAAAGTGCTGCACTCAGTATGTCAGCAAATTTGGAAAACTCAGCTTCAGCAGTGGCCAAAGGACTGGAAAAGGTCAGTTTTCATTCCAGTCCCTAAAAAAGGCAATGCCAAAGAATGTTCAAACTACTGCACAATTGCACTCATCTTACATGCTAGTAAAGTGATGCCCAAAATTCTCCAAGCCAGGCTTCAGCAATACATGAACTGTGAACTTCCAGATGTTCAAGCTGGTTTCAGAAAAGGCAGAGGAACAAGAGATCAAATTGCTAACAACTGCTGCATCACTGGAAAAGCAAGAGAATTCCAGAAAACCATCTATTTCTGCTTTATTGACTATACTAAAGCCTTTGACTGTGTGGATCACAATAAACTGTGGAAAATTCTTAAAGAGATGGCAATACCATCTGACCTGCCTCTTGAGAAACCTGTATGCAGGTCAGGAAGCAACAGTTAGAACTGGACATGGAACAACAGACTGGTTCCAAATAGGAAAAGGTGTACGTCAAGGCTGTTTATTGTCACCCTGCTTATTTAAATTATATGCAGAGTACATCATGAGAAATGCTGGGCTGAAGAAGCACAAGCTAGAATCAAGATTGCCAGGAGAAAGATCAATAACCTCAGATATGCAGATGACATCACCCTTATGGCAGAAAGTGAAGAGGAACTAAAAAGCCTCTTGATGAAAGTGAAAGAGGAGAGTAAAATTGTTGGCTTAAAGCTCACCACTCAGAAAACTAAGATCATGGCATCTGGTCCCATCATTTCATGGGAAATAGATGGGGAAACAGTGTCAGACTTTATTTTTGGGGCTCCAAAATCACTGCAGATGGTGACTGCATCCATGAAATTAAAAGATGCTTGCTCCTTGGAAGGAACATTATGACCAACCTAGATAGCATACTGAAAAGCAGAGACATTACTTTGTCAACAAAGGTCCGTCTAGTCAAGGATATGGTTTTTCCAGTAGTCATGTATGGATGTGAGAGTTGGATGGTGAAGAAAGCTGAGCGCCGAAGAATTGATGCTTTTGAACTGTGGTGTTGGAGAAGACTCTTGAGAGTCCCCTGGACTGCAAGGAGATCCAACCAGTCCATCCTAAAGGAGATCAGTCCTGGGTGTTCATTGGAAGGACTGATGTTGAAGCTGAAACTCCAATATTTTGGCCACCTCATGCGAAGAGTTGACTCATTGGAAAAGACCCTAATGCTGGGAAGGATTGGGGGCAGGAGAAGAAGGGGCCGACAGAGGATAAGATAGCTGGATGGCATCACCAACTCGATGGACATGGGTTTGGGTAGACTCCGGGAGTTGGTGATGGACAGGGAGGCCTGGCATGCTGCAATTCATGGGGTCGCAGAGTCAGACACGACTCAGTGACTGAACTGAACTGAAGATGGAGAAAGAATTATACCTAAAAAAATGTTTCAGTGTGGGAAGAGTTTATTAAAGACAGATGCAGGCTGAGGATAAAGGAAAGGCTTGCATTTTCTACTCTATGTAACTCATCTTTTATAATATATGTGCATTGTTGTTAGTTTTTGTAAATAAAGAGAAACAGGTCTAAGCAGGCTATTTCCATAAAGTTTTGTGTTAACAGATGCTGAAGAGTTTAGCTCAAAGATAATATTGTAGCAATAGGAGCTTCAGAATTAGTGTTTTAATCAAGAAATAATGCAGTGGTGGAAAGGAAAATGGTATAGGTATGAACACGATGATAAAATAGAATGAATATAGAAGACAGATCCCATTTGCCTTTCCCAGTTTAGGCTGCTGGGGACTTGAGAACATTAGCCAGATTTACAGACTGAGGAAATTGTAATTCCTGGTCCCAACCTGAACTAGGAGCTCAGCAGACTCAGTGAAACTTTCATTGGTCCCCAGTCAGCTCTCTGCTGAGTTCTCCCCTTCTTCATGTCCTTTATGTCCACTGCCTCTCAGCTCAGTAAGTAACTTGACTAGGAGCCTGAATCTTCAGACAGGCCCTTCCTTACTGTCTGCTAATTACACTCACAATTCTGGGCATCCATCAGCAGTTGCACTTCTGGGTATATGTCCTAAAGAACTCAACGCAGGATCTCCAACCAGTTTATTTGCACGGTACACAGGCCTCCTCTGCCGCCCCTTGAGGGGGTTCTCTTTGAGGGATTTCCTATCCTCTGCTGGAGGCTGAGGGGAGCTTTATACCAGTGCTTGAGAATGGCCAGGACCCTTCTCTCTAACAATCACTCTTTAAAAAAATTATTTATGAAAAAAAAATTATATTATACCAGAGTACAGTTGATTAAGAATGTCGTGTTGATTTCAGGTATATAGCAGAGTGATTTAGTTATACAAATAGGTGTATCTATTCTTTTTCAAATTCTCTTACCATTTAGGTTGTTCCATAATATTGAGCAGAGTTCCCAGAGACCTTGGTTCAATCCCTGGGTTGGGAAGATCCCCAAGAGAAGGGAAAAGGCTACCTACTCCAGTCTTCCGACCTGGAGAATTCCATGGACTGTATAGTCCATGTGGTCACAAAGAGTTGTACACAACTAAGTAACTTTCACTTTCACTTTCCCTGTGCTATACTGTAGGTCCTTGTTGCTTATCTATTTTACACACAGCAGTGGATACTAGTCAATCTCAAACTCCCTAGAACTCTCCAGCCTCTTTTCTGTTTCTTTCCCCTCTTTCACATCAAACTTATTGAATGTGGTCTAGACTTCCAAATCCCCATTTCACATCACAACCTTCTGGTATGTGGATCCTTGGAAATTCCTCCAACAGTTGACACTAAAGTCTCCATGACTTCCTTTTGCTAAATGGAGGGATTCTTGAACTCTGTGCATATTTCACCTGTTGACCAAAGGTGCTACCAGGGGTGGGGGTGGGAAAGGTAGAGTCTCCGCTTATTTTTTCAGGCTCTGGTGCTACTCTGGCCACCTCAGATGCTCTTTCCTTTGGCCCCAAGTGAGCCCAGCAGAAAAGTGGAATGATGAAGTAGTGCAATGATGAAGCGGGCACAGCAGCCTATGAAACATCCAAATCAACACATGGGAAAATCAGGTGTATCCTAAACTCTACAGAAACAAGAAATGGCCCAAGATACAGTGAGGCTTTAGCAACTTCTCTGTTGTTCCTCTTATTCTTTAGTCCTTCTCCTTTCCCCAAGCTGCTCCTGTCTTCTCCAACCCGCATGCAGACAGCCTCGCTTTTCCTATTATTCTCGCGCACCTTCCTTGGATTCTTCCACGTGCGCCCAACGGCCCCGCCCAGAAAACGAACTAGCTGCGTTGGGCGAGGCGTGCAGCTGCCGGGGAAATCAGCTAGCCTCAGCCAGACCCAGCTTGGCCCAGGGCTGCGCTGCCACGCACCAGCGAGCCCCGCAGGGCACGCACTGCTCCCGGCGCCTCTAGCGGAGGTCCCTGGAGGGCCGACTTGCAAGGCCACAGTGGCAGGGACTGACTCACTGGGGAACAGGCTGTGCCATGAGGTCAGTGAGAACCTGCCTCTCCCCAAGCCGGTCGCTAGTCCTGGCGGTGCTCCTGGTTGACTCTCTTGGCAAGGATTTAATTTTTCACCCAGAGTGGGGCTTTGACTCCTATGAAATCACCATTCCCAAGAAGCTGAGCTTCCGTGGCGAGGAGCAGGGAGTGGCCAGGCACGTGTCCTACCTCCTGCAGGTAAAAGGCAAGAACCGTGTCCTCCACCTGTGGCCCAAGAGGTTTCTGTTGCCCCGGAATCTGCAGGTTTTCTCCTTCACAGAACAGGGGAGACTCTTGGAAGATCACCCTTATATACCCAACGATTGCAACTACATGGGCTTGGTTGAAGGAAATCAGGATTCTGAAGCTACCATAAGTACCTGCATGGGAGGTCTCCGGGGCATCTTGAAAATTGCTGCCAATCATTACCAAATCGAGCCCCGCAAGGCTTCTTCCAATTTTGAACATGTGGTATATCTCATGAGGAAAGAGGAGAAATTTCCTAGTCAGATCTGTGGCTTAACTGGTGATAAAACAATAGAGCAGATGGCCCAACATGAGAACATGGCTAGGACACCAGACTTTACTGACCCATATACACATCAGATGTACATGGAACTGGCACTGGTCTTTGATAACAGTAGATATTTATTTTCAAACTCCAATCTTACTCAAGTCATAAATGATGCCATTCTTCTCACTTCTATTATGGACTCTTACTTCCAAGATATCCGACTAAGAATACATCTATTTAGCGTTGAAGTATGGACAGATAACGACAAAATTAGAGTTAATTTTTCAAAGATAGAGCAAGTTTTAAGCCAGTTTTTGGTATACAGAACAAGTGTACTAAGTACTCGGGTTCCAGTAGATTGGGTACACCTATATCTTAAAAGAACTTTTTCAGATTTACTTGCACAGTCTGGAGGACATGCATGTAGTCGGTTTTATGCTGGATCTGTAAGTGTTTTTCCAGATGTAAATATCCTTGCACCCGCCACTTGGTCCGCTCATTCACTGGGACACAGTGTGGGAATGCTACATGATGAAGCGTACTGCCAATGTAAGGGAAGCTATAGTTGCATCATGGGTACTGGGCGATATGGGTTTAGTAATTGTAGTTATGCCCATTATTTTGCACACATATATAAAACTTCAAATGCAAGGTGTCTAACTAATATCCCAGGCCTAGGCTACATGCTTGAGAGATGTGGAAACAAAATTGTGGAAGAGAATGAGGAATGTGACTGTGGTTCAGGAGAGGAGTGTGAAGAAGACCAGTGCTGTCGACCAGATTGTAAATTCAAAGAAGGAGCCAGCTGTAGCACTGGACTTTGCTGTCACGACTGTCAGTTTCGTCCATCTGGATACATGTGTCGGATGGAAGAAAATGAATGTGACCTTGCGGAGTACTGCAACGGGACCTCAGCTTTCTGTCCAAGTGATACTTACAAGCAGGATGGAACCCCTTGCAAGTACGAAGCCCGTTGTTTCAAACAGAGTTGTCAATCCAGGTATATGCAGTGCCAAAAAATTTTTGGACTTGACGCCAAGGATGCTCCTCATCAGTGCTATGATGCAGTAAATTTATTAGGTGACCAATATGGGAACTGTGGGATTTTAGGACTTCGTGAATTTCGAAAGTGTACCAAGCGAAATTCAATATGTGGCAGGCTACAGTGTATAAATGTCGAAACCCTCCCTGATATGCCAGATCACACTATCCTAATATCCACTCATCTGCATGAAGAAAATCTCATGTGCTGGGGCATTGGCTATCATCTAGCCATGGTACCCATGGGGTTACTTGACCTGGGTGTGATAAATGATGGTACCTCCTGTGGTAAGGAGCAGATATGTTTTAATAGAAATTGTGTGAATAGCTCAGTCCTGAATTTTAACTGTTTTCCTGAGAAGTGCAACCGCCGAGGAGTTTGCAACAGTAACAGAAACTGCCACTGCATGTATGGCTGGGCCCCTCCGTTCTGTGAGGAGGTAGGATATGGAGGAAGCATCGACAGTGGGCCCCCAGGACCACTAAAGGAAGGGGTGCCTGTCTCAGTTCAGGTTGTGTCCCTTATGGTAATGCGCCTTATTTTCTTAATTATCTCAGTGATTCTTGTGTTATTTTGGAATGTCCTAGAACACTTCTGAAGCCAAAGAGAAACACCACCAAGTAGCACTGGAGTAGAACAATTCAAGGCAAAAAATATATATCAAGAAACCAAAATCGTAATCAGGCAATCCACAGTAACTCTATTTACTACACAGGGTCATAAATTGAACAAGCTTCTCATTTATCCATACAGCTCTTTTTTCCTTCAATTTATTTCACCTAATTTTGAGTTTTTGATCAGCAAATAAAAAGTATTCTTGATTTGGAAACAAATCAGTGCATCTTGCTCTCCCCTTAGTTTGTGATGAAGTTTGGATCTCCTTTAAAAAAAATGCCCTACTGGTTTTCTGAGCACTCATATTGTTCGTTTCATAGAATTACAGTGGATTTCAGGGTAGCGTACTGTCTTTCAGTCCCAGAAAACAAAGCCATCGTCTACTATTCCCTCTGCCTCCCTCAGTGTCATCAATGAAATCATCAGTGTCTGTGCCCTATGTTGAACCATGAATGGTGACTGCCACATTTTATATATAGAAGGTGATAGTTTATACGGGGAGTCCTTCACTGTGCGGTTCACTGTAGCTCTGTAGAAATCTGGTCTCTGACTCAGTGTTTGGGTTGGCCTTGGTTGGGTTGAGGGCTCAGAGAACTGAGTGGCCCCTTCAGAGGAGTCAATGACCAGGTCTTGCTTATCATCCCAGTCCTGTGACAACTGAAGTGTTTTGGTTTTGTTCTGGGCTGAACCCTCCTCCTTTTCCCTTAGCTCCCCCGGGGCTCCTTCTTCCCCAGGCAGCACTGTAGGTCAACTATACCCCACTCCAATCTCCTCTTTTCTTAGCCATGTAATTCTTCTAACTAAAGAAGTTGTGGGGCTTCCCTCGTGGCTCAGGCAGTAAAGAATCTGCCTGCAATTCAGGAGACCCGGGTTCGATCCCTGGCTTGGGAAGATCCCCTGGAGAAGAGAATGGCTACCCACTCCACTGTTCTTGCCTGGAGAATCCCATGGACAGAGGAACCTGGTGGGCTACAGTTGATGGAGTCACAAAGAGTCAGACATGACTGAGCACACACAAAGAAGTTGTGGGACACTCATGATAAAGAGCATCCCCTTGGACTGTTTGAGGATTCCTCTTAACTCAGCGTAGAAAGAACATCAAGATAATTTTTTGATCATCATAATTCTAACTTTTATCAAACTTAGCCAACATCAGAAAACATCCTAAAAAAGCAAGGACATGTGGTTATATAGCTACAATACTGAAAATGGTAACTACCATTTATTGTGTTTACTCTGTGGTAGACAATGTTCTAAACACTTTACCAGTGCCAATACGCATGAAAGTGAAATTCGCTCAGTCCTGTCCAACTCTTTGCAACCCCATGGACTATACAGTCCTTGGAATTCTTCAGGCCATAATACTGGAGTGGGTAGCCTTTCCCTTCTCCAGGGGATCTTCCCAACCAATGGATTGAACCCAGGTCTCCCACATTGCAGGGGGATTCCTTACTAGCTGAGCCACAAGGGAAGCTCAAGAATCCTGGAGTGGGTAGCATATGCATAGTCCTGAATATAAGTCTGTGAGGTAGGTGTTGTTATTTTCCTGTTTTCTAAAAAGGAAATGGAGAACAGTAAGGTTAAATAACCTGCTCAAGATTATACAACTAATAATTGATGCCATTATTCAATGTAACTTTATATGAATATTTGGAAATTCAATTTAGAGAGGAGGATTTATTTAAAAACTTTAGCTTATTTATACATCATAGATATTTTCAACATTTTTGTGGTGAGAAAATGTATAAATATTATTTACATAAAGCATGCAGTGTGATAGTTTAATATACATATATATTACCGAGTGACTACCAAGATCAAGGTAATAACACATCCATCATCTTACATACTTCAATTCTCAGAGGGTAAGGATACTTAGCACCAACTCTCAACAAATTCCAGATATACAATACCATTTTATTAACTCCATTTATCATGCTGTATATTAGATCTTCAGAACTTATTTAATTACAACTGATGCTTTTGAACTGTGGTGTTGGAGAAGACTCTTGAGAGTCGCTTGGACTGCAAGGAGATCCAACCAGTCCATCCTAAAGGACATCAGTCCTGGGTGTTCACTGGAAGGACTGATGTTGAAACTCCAATACTTTGGCCACCTCATGCAAAGAGTTGACTCATTGGAAAAGACCCTGATGCTGGGAAGGATTGGGGGCAGGAGGAGAAGGGGCCGACAGAGAATGAGATGGCTGGATGGCATCACCGACTCGATGGACATGGGTTTGAGTAGACTCTGGGAGTTGCTGATGGACAGGGAGGCCTGGCGTGCTGCAGTTCATGGGATCAGAAAGAATTGGATATGACTGAGCGACTGAACTGAACTGAAGGTCATGCAATAGAAGACTTAATATTGTTAAGGCATAATAATTGACAGTCATTATGATGGTTTAACTG
The DNA here is from genome assembly GCA_007570785.1 of Antilocapra americana. NCBI lineage: Eukaryota > Metazoa > Chordata > Mammalia > Artiodactyla > Antilocapridae > Antilocapra > Antilocapra americana. The sequence goes on from ML661955.1 coordinate 1,643,457, forward strand.
GAATCAAGATTTCTAGGAGAAATATCAATAACCTCAGATATGCAGAGGACACCACTCTAATGGCAGAAAATGAAGAGGAACTAAATAGCCTCTTGACAAAAGTGAAAGAGAGTGAAAAAGCTGGCTTAAAATTCAACATTCGAAAAGCTAAGATCGTGGATCTGGACCCATCAGTTCATGGCAAACAGATGAGCAAACAATGGAGACAGTGACAGACTTTATTTTATTGGGCTCCAAATGACTGTGGACAGTTACTGCAGCCGTGAAATCAAAAGAAGCTTGCTCCTTGGAAGAAAAGGTATGACCAACCTAGACAGCACATTAAAAAGCAAAGACATCACTTTGCCAACAAAGGTCTGTGTAGTCAAGGTTAGGTTTTTTCCAGTAGTCATGTATGGATAGAGCTGGACCTTAAAGAAGGCTGAGAACCAAAGAATTGGTGCTTTTGAACTGTGGTGCTAGAGAAGACTCTTAGACTGCAAGGAGATCAAATAAGTCAATTCTAAAGGAAATCAACCCTGAATATTCATTGGAAGGACTGATGCTGAAGCTGAAGCTCCAATACTTCAGCCACCTAATGTGAAGACTCGACTCATTAGAAAAGACCTTGAGGCTGGGAAAAATTGAGGGCAGGAGGAGAAGGAGGCAACAGACACTGAGATGGTTAGATGATATCACTGACTCAATGGACATGAGTTTGAGCAAACTCTGGAAGATTGTGAAGGACAGAGAAGCCTGGCGTGCTGCAGTCCATGGGGTCGCAAAGAGTCAGACATACCTGAGTGACTGAACTGAACTGACAATGTGTCTAGCAATTCAACTTCTGGGTATATGTCCTAAAGAACTCAAAGCAGGATCTCCAGGAGATATTTGGACACCCATTTTCAAGGCAGCATTATTCACCCAAATATCTACCAACAGATGAATGACTAAGACATGTGGTACATACATACATAGATGAGCATGCATGCTTATAAACAAGAAAATTCTGTCTCATGCTACAGCATGAAGAAACTTCAAGGATATTATGCTAAGTGCAATAAGCCAGTCACAAAAGAAAAAGCACTGTGTGACTGTACTCATATTCAATACTTTAATCACAATCATAGCAACAGAAAGATACTTCCTATGAATAGGCAATAGGGATGACATTAGTGACTTTTAGGTATAGGGTTTCAGTGTTACAAGATGGAAAAGATCTAGAGATCCGGCAAACAGAAATGTGAATATATGTTAACACTATGGAAATGTACATTTTAAAATGGTTAAGAGGGTAAATTTAATGTTACTTTGTTTAACCTTGATGCTTAAATTGTGTTATTGAACAAACTGCTTTACAGATAGTTGGTAAACCAATACAGAACTTTTTAGAGAAAAAAAAGTTTGATTTTAGAGACCTCGATTAATTGAAACATTTTCTTTGACCTAACATTTCTAAGAATCCATCAGAACTGGCAAAGAAGGTATGTGCTTGTATATATTTACACATAAATTTATCTTAATCACCAGAATAGAATATATTTATCAACAAGAAAAATGTAAAAATGTGAAACAATGGTTGTATCATGAATACATAAAGGAAATGTTTAAACAAGGAATTATGTGAATAGTATAGAATATTATATATTTGCTATGGGCAATGATCTACTTCCCTTATCAATGGCTTAGAAAATTATTTACAATATATTATATATGAAAATGGCAATGTCAAAAGTATATGAATGGTATGTACTATTTTAAAATATGATTTACTTTCTATATTAATTGGAATTTTCTAAGATGAAAAAATCATATCTAAGATTTCTGTCTCAGTGTGGGAAGAGTTTATTGGAGATATATGCAAATTGAGAGTTTTAAGGAGTGGCTTGCATTTTCTACTCTGTGTAACTCAGAGCTATTTTCACTTTTTAAAATATATATGCATAATTTTGTAAATAAGGAAAAGTATATCAAAACAGGCTATTTCCATAAAGCTTTGTGTTAACAAACAGATGTTCCAGAGTTTGGCCCAAAGATAATATTATAACAATAGGAATTGTAGAATTAGTGTTTTAATCAAGAAATACTTCAATGGCCTAAATGAAAATGGTATAGGTATGAAAATGTTAATAAAACAGAATGAATATAGAAGATAGATCCCAACTGCCCTCTACAATTTATGCTGCTGGAGCCCTGACAACATCAACCAGATTTCCAGACTGAGGAAACTGTAATTCCTGGTTTTCAAGCTGAACTATGAGCTCAGCACACCTGCTGCAACTCTCGGTTTGCCCTGGTCAGCTCTCCGACTTCTACCCTTCTTCATGTCTTTACCTCCACTGCCTCTCAGCTCAGCAACTGACTTGACTGGGAACCTGAACCTTCAGACTGGTGCTTCACCCTTCAGTTCAGTTCAGTCGCTCAGTTGTGTCTGACTCTTTCCGATCCCATGGACTGCAGCACACCAGGCCTCCCTGTCCATCACCAACTCCCGGGGCTTACTCAAACTCATGTCCATCGAGTCGGTGATGCCATCCAACCATCTCACCCTCTGTCGTCCCCTTCTCCTCTTGCCCTCAATCTTTCCTAGCATGAGGGTCTTTTCTAATGAGCCAGTAACTTAACTTTTACTGTCTACAAATTACACTCAGGGCTTCTCCTGCCTGCTGACCAGGTCATCTCCACAGTACACAGGCCTCCTCCTTTGCTGCCCCTTGAGGGGGACCATTTGAAGGGATTCCCCATCCTTGGCTGGAAGCTGAGCACAGCTGTTCTGGCGCTTTCTCACAGCCAAAATCTCCATTTCCTGAGAAGATGTTTTTTTTTAATTTATTTATTTATGTAACAAATTCAGGAAAGACTTTTTTCTTTACATTGTTGTGTTGGTTTTGTCATACACTGACATGAATCCGCCATGAGTATACTCACAGCCAGAATCTCCATTTCCTGAGAAGATCTTGTCATATTCTCTGTAGGTGAAGTCTACGTGTTTTGTTGTTTCTGCTTCACTGAGTGTCTGGACCACAATACAGAAGCCAGAAATGTGAATATTGTTTTTAATTCTTGCTTCTTTCATGTTGGGAGAAGCCATTCAATCATATATGTCCACACGGTGCACTTCTGTCCATCCCCAGAGAGACAGTGCCGAGGTAACTGATAAAGACTACAGGTGGTGGGGGAGGAGTGACTGCCCAAGTGTGTGTGGCTTTGTGCCACCTAACATCACCACAGGAACAAAAGTGGAGTTTCATTTCTCTCAAGTTGGAGTATCCATGACAATAACATCTGCACACTAGGCTTCTTTGCGGTGAGTTAAGGAGCTGATTCAGGCAAAGAGCTGAGAACAGTGGCTGATACATGGTAAACCTTCCATAAATAACTACATATTTTATGGGCCTGCAGTCCTTTTCTGGCCCACACATTGCTTACCTGGATTGTTACAAGTTCATCTTAACTAGTCTCCCAGATGCAAGCCTGTCCTACTTTTTAACCTTTTCCTGTAATACAACTGGAATTGATTTTCGTCTTCCTGGATTCTCCTAGTATTTGACTGTTCCTAGACTCTCCATCCAAATAGCATACCCACACCAAAAATCACAATGATCTCTGGCATCCTAAGGGCTCACAGCAGAAAGAACCTCCCGGCAAAATGAACTTAGAAACGTCTGCTTGTCTGAAGCCAGGAGTGGGATGGGAACAGGAGTCACCTCTGATTTTCTCAGGCTCTGGTGGTGCTCTGGCTGACTCCAGGAATCCTCTTTGCTGCAAAAGACTCCCAGTGAACACTGAAAATGGTGTCATGGTAAGGTGGGCACAGCACCTATGAAACAGCCCAATCACCCCATGGAAAAATCAGATGTGTCCTGAGGCCAACAGAAACAAAACAAATAGCCCAAGATACAGCGAGCCTTTCTCAAATTCTCTGTTGTTCTTCTTACTCTTTAGTCCTTCTCCCTTTCCCAAGCTGCTCTCTGCCTTCTCCCACCAGCGTGCAAGCAGCCTCGCTTTTCCTATTGTTCTCGCGCACCTTCCTTGGATTCTTCCACGTGCGCCCAACGGCCCC